>JAUIMM010000167.1:2030000-2396078 GCA_031769625.1 Taudactylus pleione
TACTACCCCTAATCTTATATACACACACAGCCCAGTACAGACACTACTACCCAATCTTATATACACACAGCCCAGTACAGACACTACTACCCAATCTTATATACACACAGCCCAGTACAGACACTACTACCCCTAATCTTATATATACACACACAGCCCAGTACAGACACTACTACCCCTAATCTAATATACATACACAGTCCAGTACAGACACTACTACACCTAATCTTATATATACACACACACAGCCCAGTACAGACACTACTACCCCTAATCTTATATATACACACACAGCCCAGTACAGACACTACTACCCCTAATCTTATATATACACACACAGCCCAGAACAGACACTACTACCCCTAATCTTATATATACACACACAGCCCAGTACAGACACTACTATCCCTAATCTTATATATACACACACACAGCCCAATACACACACTACTACCCCTAATCTAATATACATATACAGCCCAGTACAGACACTACTACCCCTAATCTAATATACACACACAGCCCAGTACAGACACTACTACCCCTAATCTTATATACATACACAGCCCAGTACAGACACTACTACCCCTAATCTAATATACATACACAGCCCAAAACAGACACTACTACCCCTAATCTTATATACACACACACAGCCCAGTACAGACACTACTACCCCTAATCTTTTATACACACAGCCCAGTACACACACTACTACCCCTAATCTTATATACATACACAGCCCAGTACAGACACTACTACCCCTAATCTTACATACACTACTACACCTAATCTTACATACACACACAGCCCAGTACAGACACTACTACCCCTAATCTTATATATACACACAGAGCCCAGTACAGACACTACTACACCTAATCTTACATATACACACAGCCCAGTACAGACACTACTATCCCTAATCTTATATACACACACAGGCCAGAACAGACACTACTACCCCTAATCTTATATACACACACAGCCCAGTACAGACACTACTACACCTAATCTTACATATACACACAGCCCAGTACAGACACTACTACCCCTAATCTTATATATACACACACAGCCCAATACACACACTACTACCCCTAATCTTATATATACACACACAAAACCCAGTAGAGACACTACCATCCCTAATTGTATATACACACAGCCCAGTACAGACACTACTACCCCTATATATATATATATATATATATAAAACAAGAGATATGGTAAGAACTTACCTTTGTTATCTCTGTTTCTACGAAGTCCATAGGGTCCACAGGGTGACCTTGGGGTATAGCTGGATCCTGGATCCTCGGGCACCACGGAGTTAAAGCTTTTAGCTGCTCCCAGGATGCACTTGGGTCCAACCTCCCCTATACCCCGCCCCCGAGCCACAGGCACCTCAGTTGGTAAGCAGCCCAGGCCGGAGGAGGAGACGAAACAGAGAGAAGGAAGACTGGAACACACAAGAACCATACTCACAGAAATGGGAGACGGAAAACCGGTGACCAGTCACAGAGCCCATATGAAGCCAGGTGCGTCAGGGCGGGTGCCCTGTGGACCCTATGGACTTCGTAGAAACAGAGATAACAAAGGTAAGTTCTTACCATATCTCTTGTTTTCTACTTCAGGGTCCATAGGGGTCCACAGGGTGACCTTGGGGATGTCCCAAAGCAGTCCAACTAAGGGCGGGGACGCTCCTGTGCTGATAGGAGAACCCGGCGCCCAAAGGATGCATCCTGAGAGGCAAAGGTGTCAAACGCATAGAACCTCAAAAAGGTCTGAATGGAAGACCAGGTGGCCGCCTTACAGAGCTGAACAGCAGAGGCGCCACGGCTAGCAGCCCAAGAAGGGCCCACGGACCGAGTGGAATGAGCCTTAACAGAGGCTGGAACAGCTAAACCCTCCTGCATATAAGCCTCAATAATAACAGAACGAAGCCAACGGGCTAGAGTCTGTTTGTTGGCAGGCCAACCCCTCTTGTGAAAACCAAAGAGGATAAACGAAGAATCCGACTTCCTCACAGAACTAGTCCGGTCCACATAAACCTGGAGTGCCCTTACAACGTCTAAGGAAGTCTCCCCAGCCGAAAGATCAGGTGACTGAAAGGCTGGTACAACAATTTCCTGATTAATGTGGAACCTGGAAACCACCTTAGGCAGGAAATCAGGACGAGTGCGAAGCACCGCTCTGTCCTGATGAAAAATCAGAAAAGGGGGACGACAAGAAAGCGCCCCCAAATCTGAAACCCTCCTGGCAGAAGCAATTGCCAAGAGGAAAACAGTTTTAAAAGTTAGCCACTTGAGCTCCACTGACTCCAAGGGCTCAAAAGGAGGACCCTGTAAGGCCCTAAGAACCACCGCCAAATCCCACGGGGCCACAGGTGGCACAAAGGGAGGCTGGATTCTCAAAACACCCTGGAAAAAGGTGTGTACGTCCGGCATAGCAGCGATCCTGCGCTGGAACCACACCGACAGACCAGACACGTGTACCTTCAGTGAAGAAAGACGTAATCCTAAGTCCAAACCGGACTGAAGGAAAGCCAGAATACGCGAAACTCGGAACACCTGGGGATCATAGTTTCTGGCCTCGCACCACTGAAAGTAAGTGTGCCACACTCTGTGATAGATCCTCGCGGAAGTAGGCTTGCGCGCCCTCAGCATGGTGGTAATAACGGAGCTAGAAAAGCCCCGAGACCTCAGGACGGCTGTCTCAAGAGCCACGCCGTCAAAGATAGTCGACCCAGATCCGGGTGAAGACAGGGCCCCTGAGACAACAGGTCCCGCCGTTGAGGTAGGAGGTACGGAGCGTCGATGGACAGGCTCCGCAGATCGGAGTACCACGGCCTTCTGGGCCACGCTGGGGCCACCAGGATCAGTGTGCCTCCGTCCTGTTTGAACTTGCGCAGGACCCGAGGCAGCAGAGATATCGGAGGGAACAAGTAAGCCAGTTGAAACAGCCATTTCACCGACAGCGCGTCTATCAGACTTGCGCCTGCGTCCCTTGTCCTTGACCCGTACACAGGCAGCTTGTGATTGTAACGGGACGCCATCAGGTCCAGCTCTGGCAGCCCCCACTTGTCCACGAGTAGTTGGAATACCTCTGGATGAAGCGACCATTCCCCGGGATGCACATCGTAACGGCTGAGGAAGTCTGCCTCCCAATTGAGGACTCCTGGGATGAAAACTGCCGAGAGAGCTGGAAGATAGCGCTCCGCCCAAGCCAGGACGCGGGACACCTCCGACATCGCAGCTCGACTGCGAGTCCCTCCCTGGTGATTGATGTACGCCACCGTGGTGGCGTTGTCTGACTGCACCTGAACGGCCCTTCCGTGAAGAGCGGTGCCGGACGACTGCAGGGCTCTGTATACTGCCCGCAGTTCCAGGATGTTGATGGGAAGAATCGCTTCCTCCGCCGACCAACGACCCTGAAGTGACAAGGAGCCTGTCACCGCCCCCCAACCCCGGAGACTGGCATCTGTCGTGAGCAGAACCCATTCCGGGATCCAAAAGGGGCGCCCCTCCAGGAGATGCGCTGTCTGCAGCCACCAGGCTAGGGACAGACGCACCTCCGAGGACAACACCAGCATCTGAGAGCGGATCCTGTGTGGCAATCCGTTCCATTCTGAAAGAATCAGCCCCTGCAGGGGCCTGGAATGGAACTGGGCAAACTCCACCATGTCGAATGCCGACACCATGGACCCCAAAACTCTCATCGCTGAGTGCACCGACACTCTGCCACTGCTCAGACAACTGTGAATCCGCAGCTGTAAGGAGGAGACCTTCTCTGGAGTCAGAAAAATCCGTTGCTGACGAGAGTCCAGCAGGGCCCCCAAATGAACCATCCGTTGTGATGGGATGAGGGAGGATTTCTTCCAGTTGATCAACCAGCCGTGCGCCTGTAGACAAGCGACCGTCAGGTGGAGATGCTGGATCAGTACCTCCGGGGAGCTTGCCAGCAAGAGGAGGTCGTCTAGATACGGTAGCAACCGTATCCCCTGGCTCCGAAGGTGAGCCGCCATGACCGCCATCACCTTGGTAAATACCCTTGGTGCCGTGGAGAGACCAAAGGGTAGAGCCCTGAATTGGTAGTGGTTGTGGAGAATAGCAAACCGCAGAAACCTTTGGTGCGATGTTGCTATAGGCACATGGAGGTAGGCGTCCTGGATATCCAGGGAGACCATATAATCCCCCGGTTCCATCGCCAGTATGATGGAACGCAAAGTTTCCATCCTGAATTTGGGAACCCTGAGAAACCTGTTCAGGGACTTCAAATTGAGGATGGGGCGATGAGAGCCATTGGGTTTCTGCACCAGAAACAGCGTAGAGTAATACCCCATCCCACGTTGAGACTGTGGTACGGGTATAATGACCCCCGCCGTCAGCAAGGCCTCTATGGCTTCCTGAACCTGCAAGGCCTTGGTTTTGTCCTGAGAAGGACTTGTGCAAAAAAACTGGCAAGGCGGCCTGTGCCGAAAAGACAGGGCGTACCCCTGGGAGACCACTTCTCGCACCCAGGCATCCGTGGTGGTATTGTGCCAGCACTGGGCGAATTGAAGAAGTCGGCCTCCCACTCTGGGGTCCCCCAGAGGGAGGCCCGTCCCATCACGCAGAAGGCTTATCTTCTGGCTTGGAAGAAGGGCGCCTAGCACTCCAGGCTTGCTTCTTTGGCTTTGTGGCGGTCTTGGGTGCGGACTGCCTCGGGAAGGACTGACCCTTTGCCTTGCCCTGAACCCGAAAGGAACGAAACGCCGAGCTCCGGACCTTAGCAGGTGTAGTAGCTGAAGGGAGGAAGGCTGACTTGGATTTTGCCAGGGTATCTACTATTTTGTCCAGGTCCGGACCAAATAGTAATTCCCCATTAAAAGGTAAGGCCTCCAAGCCTTTCTTTGAATCCGCGTCTGCTCTCCAAGACCGCAACCACAAGGATCTACGAGCAGACACTGCTGCCGCCGAAACCCTAGAGGTCAACAGGCTAGCATCCAAAGATGCTTCTCCAATGTAGGAGGCGGCATCTCTCATCTGTCCTAACAACGCCCCCTGGACGTCCGGAGATTCATCCGTAAATGTGTCCTCCAAGGCGTTGGCCCACCCCTCAATGGCCTTGGCCACCCAGGAGATGGCCATGGACGGCCGGGCTACAGCCCCTGAGAGAGAATAAATAGACTTTAGACAAGTCTCCACCTTCCTGTCCGTAGGATCCTTCAGCGAGGATATAGACGGCAATGGCAAAGTAGCACTCCTGATGAGGCGTGTTACATGGGAATCGACTGCAGGCGGAGTTTCCCATTTCTTACAATGCGCTTCCGGGAATGGATAATTGGACGCCAAGCGTTTCTGTGGCAGGAAACGCTTACTGGGCGTCTGCCAGGCCACCGCCATGTGATCAGTCAACTGATCAGACAAGGGGAACGCTGTAGAAGTAACCTTAGCTTTTTTAAAACTAGGATACCTTGACTTGGGAGCGGGTGCCTCATCCTCAATCAGAAGAATAGCCCGCACCGCCTTAACCAGAGCCCGCACATTGATGGAAGACTTAGTGTCTACCTCCTGGACTGAGGCATCTGAGGCTGAGTCATCCTGTACCTCACCATCATCCGAGAACCCCTCAGAATCCGAAAGATGCGCAGCCTGTGCCATGACTGAGCGTTTAGACGCCCTGGAGGGCACGTCACTGCGCAACATCGACTGAAAAGCCGAAGATGCTGCCGCCAAATCTTGGACAGTGTGGGAAAGCGCATCCACCCAGGGTGGAGGAGCTGTCACAGGAGCCTGAAACGGCACCACAGCCGGCTGTGCCACAGGGGTGGACTGAATATACATTGGCAACCCCGCATAGGGACCAACAGGCTGAGACCCCGGGGGAGTCTGCAATAATTGTGGGACACCCGGGGAATGGGGGATGGCAGGCTGGGGCAACGCCCTAGTAGGGGCGGCAGTCGGGACCGACAGACGGTCCGCGATGGACACCAGCACCTGGGAAAACATCGCCCATGGTGGCTCCTGCGAAATGGGAGGTTTAGACGTACCAGGGACCGCCTGGCACCGTCCGCACAGGCCGTCCTGTGACAAATCCTCCCTATCCACTCCTGCAGAACAGCGCCTGCAGGAGAACAATGCTGGAGCCCCGGAGTGCTCAATCTCCTCCTCAGACATGACTTAGGAAGAAAACGTGCGCACTCACCAGTGTGCTGAACAACAGCCCACAATATGGTACTGTGTAGCACACAACTGTATGTGACGGACCTCACAAATACGTGATCTATATAGGTGAGGTCAGTAGAAACACCCTTCCCCCGCACACCTGTAGGGCTTGTAGGAGAAGGAAAGGGATAGGTACAGGCTGACAGTAAGTAGAAAAAAGACACAGACAGGCAGCACTAGCAAAAGTCACATACCATGCAGGAAGATATACTCACTGCACCTTTCCACTACAATCAACCTCCCAGATTCAGTGTCTGGGAGGGCTATAGTGCTGTGTACACTGTCCTTCTGCAGGGGAGAGGTACACAGGGGGACCGGTCCGCGTGCTCCCTGAGAGTATCCACGCTGCCAGTAAGAAAATGGCCGCTGGAGACCTCAGAGGAGGAGTGGCCGAGTATCTGCAGCTCAGCGACGCCAGACTCCGAGCTGAAAGGCGCGCTGAGCTGAGGGGAGGAGCCGCTAGACAGGGAAGGCTTCCTCCCCTGGCTAGCATATTAACCCCCGGGTTGCCGGCATCCCGCTTGCCGCGATATTAACCCTGGTGGTCTAGTGGTCTGGCGGGGTATGCCTCCGCTGGAGGGGGGGCCCGCCGCCACCGCTAGCGCCCCCGGTCTGTCCCCTAGACCGGGGGCATGGGACTGCATTTACAAGGAACCCGCGCACCGCCGCTAATCAGCGGTGCGCGGCTTACCTGATCTCCCCGGCGTCTTCCGGCAGCAGTCCCGGGGGAAGCCAGAGTCCGGCTAGTACAGACTCTGGCTTCCCCCGCCGCGATCCCCAGTTCAGTGCTGGCGTCGCGGCGCCAGCAGGGAGAAGGAGCGGCAGCGTGGGCGTCTGTACAGACAGCCCAGCGCTGCTGCTCTAGAGAAAAAACTAATAGTAAAAAATAAATAAATTTAACTAAGTTCAATAAAAAATTAAAAGCTTTAGGGGGCTGCTCCTGCAGCCCACCCCGCAGGGTGACCCGACTCCGGCCGGGCACCATCTAAAAACTGAGGTGCCTGTGGCTCGGGGGCGGGGTATAGGGGAGGTTGGACCCAAGTGCATCCTGGGAGCAGCTAAAAGCTTTAACTCCGTGGTGCCCGAGGATCCAGGATCCAGCTATACCCCAAGGTCACCCTGTGGACCCCTATGGACCCTGAAGTAGAAATATATATATATACACACACACGTACATACTTACATATATACACACACACACACACACACACACACACAGCCCAGTACAGACACTACTGCCCCTAATCGTATATACACACAGCCCAGTACAGACACTACTATCGCTAATCTTATATACACACAGCTGAAATTTAGGGGCCTACTGTATGCTGCTGCAGGGAGTGTGACAAGCGCTGTGGCGAAACCCATACAAACTACACATAGATCGGCCATAACTCATAATTCATGGCTCAGTGCTATGAGGAGGATGCAGTCGGCATGATGGCGGTCAGAATACCAGCACTGGAATTCTGACAGTAGCCGGAATCTTGGCTCCAAAATCCCAACCGCTGACATTCCAACGGTAAGTATAAGGCTCTGTTAGTGGCACAGTCACTGCCCCACGGCCCATATTTCTGGCTATCAGGGTGTCTGGAACAGCACCCAGCATCACTGCAGCAGTGCCACCCCGAGTGTCCTTTGGCGATGCCTCCTGCTGCCTGTAATAACAGTCACTCTGAGCTTCCTGAGGAGTCTCCAGGCTGTGCTGCACTTCTCGCTGCTGGCGACCTCGTCTCCTCTGCGCATCGTCATAAGCTTACAGGGCGTGGCTGGCACAGGGCGTTTGGAAGCCCTGTTATAGCACTTGCACCTGGCCCAAGCTGGGTGCAAGAGATTCATCAGAAACAGGCTTCCCTCCCCTGTACGCGCCACTCACCAAGATCCATCCGAGCTTGTATCGATGGAGGTGCACAAGATGCATAGATTTGCTTCCGTGCATGCTCTGAGCTAACACTCGCAATTTGTGCAAATATAAGGAGCTGCATCCAGCCCTATATATACACTAGGGAAAGGAATATGGGCACACCTAGCTGGTGGTATGGAAATCTCTACTGTGGGTCCACAAGCTGACACAGCAGAGAATACTAGTTCTACATCTCCATAATATATAATTTCATATGTATAATGTTGTCTGTGTGCCACAGGCCAAATATAACATCCACAATGAGCTATAATCACTAGGCCTTCCGGTGGGGCCTGTACACGCTGCCTGACCACAGTATAGGACGTTGGAGTGTGTTGGTGTTTTGCCAATAAAGAATGCTAATGAGATATAATTACCTGCTGATTGCACTACGCAGGGGGGATTCCTAGCGCCCTGGTGAACAATAGGAAACAATAGGTATCATTGGGCAGCTCTCACTGGGCCTTTGTGCTCATTATAAAACATGGAGACAGCGCTGGCTGCAGTCGCAGAGCGCGGTGGAGAGGCGACTGCTCCGTCCGCTCCAGCCGTCAGGTTATTGTAGGTGGAAATTCAGCAAAATCTATCATTTACTTTATACCCCAGCTTTTGTTTTTTTTTTAATAAACTAAAACAAGTGAAATAATTTTTTGGGTGGTGGGGGGCTCAGTATATAGTGGCGTCTGAGAGGAGACTGAAATTGATGATGGTTAATTTACATAAAACAAATACAATTGTTTTTACCTCTTCACAGTAAGCAGCGCCGACTCAGCACGTGATGGCGGTGATGTAATTGTCTGTAAGTCTGAAAGGGGTCTCAGGAGGGTCATACCCAGGATGGACGCATGAAAAAAATCCCAGGTAGGACCATGCATTTCAATGTGAAAGGGGTATCTGACTCAGCCAAAGAAAAAAAAACCCGGGAATTTGCCAGGGCACGCCAAGTTGTCTTGGGTCCTGCTTATGTCTGAAAGGATCAGACCCGGGTTGACCGTCCCAGGTCCTCGACCCTGCAATCGACCAAGGTTATTCCCGGGACTTGCAACCCAGGTCAGTGGCCCAGCTTATATCTGAATGGCACGACCCAGGGTTTTAGACCCAGTTTGCCCTTAGAAGGGGCCAATTGACTGGGGATGTTACAGATGACCTCAGCAGAGTGGCCTCTTAGTGTTAGGTAAGAGAGAGTGGCCGCTTAGATATGGGTAAGAGAGTGGCCGCTTAGAGATGGGTAAGAGAGTGTGGCCGCTTAGTTAGGTAAGAGAGAGTGGCCGCTTAGAGTTAGGTAAGAGAGAGTGGCCGCTTAGTGTTAGGTAAGAGAGAGTGGCCGCTTAGAGTTAGGTAAGAGAGAGTGGCCGCTTAGAGTTAGGTAAGAGAGAGTGGCCTCTTAGTGTTAGGTAAGTGAAAGTGGCCGCTTAGTGTTAGGTAAGAGAGAGTGGCCTCTTAGTGTTAGGTAAGTGAAAGTGGCCTCTTAGTGTTAGGTAAGTGAAAGTGGCCGCTTAGTGTTAGGCAAGAGAGAGTGGCCGCTTAGAGATGGGTAAGAGAGAGTGGCCGCTTAGAGATGGGTAAGAGAGAGTGGCCGCTTAGAGATGGGTAAGAGAGAGTGGCCGCTTAGTTAGGTAAGAGAGAGTGGCCGCTTAGAGTTAGGTAAGAGAGAGTGGCCGCTTAGAGTTAGGTAAGTGAGAGTGGCAGCTTAGTGTTAGGTAAGTGAGAGCGGCCGCTTCGTGTTAGGTAAGAGAGAGTGGCCGCTTAGTGTTAGGTAAGTGAAAGTGGCCGCTTAGTGTTGGAAGTGTTAGAAAAATGAAAATTAAAGTGTGACAATGTAACAAATAAAAATACAAAGCCACAGATAAGACCTATATTATATAGCAAGTCAGTTATGGGGTGAACTTTGGGGCGTGGGGCCCCTTCACCTGCTCTGGCTGGACTTCTTTGGGGCATCACCACTTATTTTTAACACTTTATATCACTCTTTTTATGTTCCATTTATTTTCATTTTGCTAACACTTCCAACACTAAGCAGCCACTCTCACTTACCTAACACTTCATCTATATTTCTACTTCAGGGTCCATAGGGGGTCCACAGGGTTGACCTTGGGGTATAGCTGGATCTGGATCCATGGGCACCACGCAGTTAAAGCTTTAGCTGCTCCCAGGATGCACTTGGGTCCGTCCTCCTCTATACCCCGCCCCCGGCCACAGCACCTCAGTTTGAGTTGGTGCCCGGCCGGAGTCGGGTCACCTGCGCAGGGGGGCTGCAGGAGCAGCCCCCAAAAGCTTTCTATTTTTATTTAAAAAAAAAAAAAACAGCCTGTTAGATTTTTATTTTAAAACAGAGGCTCTAGTGTGGCAGCGACGGGCTGTCTATGCAGACGCCCACGCTGCCGCTCTCCTTCCCCGCTGGCGCCGCGACGCCAGTACTGCACTGGGGATCGCGGCGGGAGGCCAGAGTCTGTACTAGCCGGACTCTGGGTCCCTCCCTGGACTGCTGCCGGAGTCGCCGGGGACAAGGTAAGCCGCGAATCGCCGATTAGCGGCGGCTCGCGGGTTTTGCCTGCAGATGCAGTCCTTTGCCCCCGGTCCTAGGGGACAGACCGGGGGCCGCTAGCGGTGGCGGCGGGCTCCCCCTCTGAGGAATAACCCGTGGGACCACTAGGGATATATGGCAAGCGGGATGCCGGCAAGCCCTGGGGTTAATATGCTAGCCAGGGGAGGAAGCCTTCCCTGTCAGCGGCTCCTCCCCTCAGCGCGCCATTCAGCACGGAGTCTGGCGTCGCTGAGCTGCAGCTACTCGGCCACTCCTCCTCTGAGGTCTCCAGCGGCCATTTTCTCACAGTGGCAGCGCAGATCTTCAGGGAGCACGCGGACCGGTCCCCCTGTGTACCTCTCCCCTGATTAAGGACAGCGTACACAGCACTATAGCCCTCCCAGACACTGAATCTGGGCAGGTTGATTGTAGTGGAAAGGTGCAGTGAGTATATCTTCCTGCATGGTATGTGACTTTTGCTAGTGCTGCCTGTCTGTGCTTATTTTCTACTTACTGTCAGCTTATACCTATCCCTTTACTTCTCCTACAAGCCCTACAGGTGTGTGGGGGAGGGGCGTTTCTACTGACCTCACTTATATAGATCACGTATTTGTGAGGTCCGTCACATACAGTTGTGTGCTACTCAGTGCCATATTGTGGGCTGTTGTTCAGCACACCGGTGAGTGCGTTTTACTTCTACCCTGGTGCCAGATATATAATATATTCTGCCATGTCAGACGAGGAGGTTGAGCGCTCAGTGGCTCCGGTGTTGGCCTCCTGCGGACGCTGTTCTGCAGGAGTAGATAGGGAGGATTTGTCACAGGATGGCCTGTGTAGTCGATGCCAGGTGGCTCCTGGCCCATCCAGACCTTCTCTGGCGCAGGAACCACCGTGGGTGATGTTTTCTCAAGTGCTGGTGTCTATTGCGGACCGTCTGTCGGTCCCGACTGCTCTCCCTACTAGGTCGTTGTCCCAGCCGACCATCCCCCATTCCCCGGGTGTCCCGCAGTTATTGCGGAGTCCTCCTGGGTCTCAGTCGGTGGGTCCCTATGCGGGGTTGCCTATGTATATACAGGCTTCCCCTGTGCCGCAGCAGCCTGTGGTACCTTTTCAGGCCCCTATGGTGACTCCTCCACCCTGGGTGGATGTGCTCTCCAACTCCGTGCAAAATTTGGCGGCCGCTTCCTCAGCTTTTCAGTCAATGTTGCAGACTGACATGCCTTCTAGGATTTCAAAACGCCCACTCATGACACGGGCTGCTCAGGTATCGGACTCAGAGGGTTCCTCAGATGATGGGGAGGTCCCTGATGACACTGACTCGGACGCCTCGGTCCAGGAAATGGATACCAAGTCGTCCATTAATGTGCGAGCACTAGTTAGGGCGGTGCGAGCTATTCTTCTTATAGAGGATGAGGCACCGGTTCCTAAGTCGAAGTTTCCTAGTTTCAAAAAAACTAAGGTGGCTTCTGCTGTGTTTCCCCTGTCGGATCAGTTGACGGATCATATGGCGGTAGCTTGGCAGGCGCCCAGTAAGAGATTCCTTCCTCAGAAGCGGTTGGCTTCTAATTACCCCTTCCCTGAGGCACATTGGAAAAAATGGGAAACTCCACCGGCGGTGGATTCCCATGTCACCCGTTTAACTCGGGGCGCCACCTTACCATTACCGTCGATATCCTCGCTGAAGGATCCCACGGACAGGAAAGTTGAGACTTGCTTAAAGTCTATTTACTCCCTCTCCGGGGCGGTGGCCCGACCGTCCATGGCCATCTCCTGGGTGGCCAAGGCCATTGAGGGGTGGGCCAATGCATTGGAAGATACCTTCCCGGACGACGCTCCGGATGTCCAGCGGGCGTTGTTGGGACAAATGAGGGACGCTGCTTCTTACATTGGAGAAGCTTTTTTAGATGCTAGTCTGCTGACCTCGCGGGTATCGGCTGCAGCAGTGTCTGCCCGCCGATCCTTATGGTTGCGGTCCTGGAGAGCGGACTCTGATTCAAAGAAAGGTCTGGAGGCCTTACCTTTCAATGGGGAATTACTATTTGGTCCGGACTTGGATTTAGCCAGGGTGTCCACTATTTTGTCCAAGTCGGCCTTCCTCCCTTCGGCGGCACTGCCCGCTAAGGTTCGGAGTTCGGCTTTTCGTTCCTTTCGGGTTCAGGGTAAGGCGAAAGGTCAGTCCTTCCCGAGACAGTCTGCGAGTAAGACGGCCTCTAAACCCAAGAAGCAAGCCTGGAGTGCTCGGCGCCCTTCTTCCAAGCAGGAAGATAAACCTGCGGCCTGATGGGACGGGCCTCCCTCTGGGGGACCTCAGAGTGGGAGGCCGACTTCTTCTATTTGCCCAGTGCTGGCACAATACCACCACGGATGCCTGGGTTCGAGAAGTGGTCTCCCAGGGGTACGCCCTGTCTTTTCGGCACAGACCACCCCACCAGTTTTTCTGCACAAGTCCTTCTCAGGACAAGACCAAGGCGTTACAGGTTCAGGAGGCTATAGAGTCCTTGCTGAAAGCAGGGGTCATTGTTCCCGTTCCTCTATCACAACGAGGGACGGGGTATTATTCGTCTCTGTTTCTGGTGCAGAAACCCAATGGTTCCCTATCCTCAACTTGAAGTCTCTGAACAAATTCCTCAGAGTTCCCAAGTTCAGGATGGAAACGTTACGCTCCATCATTCTGGCGATGGAACCGGGGGATTACATGGTGTCCCTGGACATCCAGGACGCCTACCTCCATGTTCCGATAGCATCTTCACATCAGCGGTATCTGAGGTTCGCTATCCTTCAACACCACTATCAGTTCCGGGCGCTACCCTTTGGTCTCTCCACGGCACCGAGGGTGTTCACGAAGATTATGGCGGTCATGGCCGCACATCTTCGGAACCAGAATGTACGGCTGCTGCCGTACCTGGACGACCTCCTGTTGCTGGCGAGCTCCCCGGAGGTACTGCTTCAACATCTCCACCTGACGATCGCTTGCCTGCAAGCACACGGATGGTTGATAAATTGGAAAAAGTCCTCCCTGATTCCATCACAGCGGATGGTTCATTTGGGAGCCCTGCTGGATTCGCGTCAGCAAAGGATCTTCCTGACTCCGGAGAAGGTCGCCTCCCTACAGCTGCGGATACGCAGTTGCCTGAGCCGTTGCCGCCTGTCGGTCCATTCGGCTGAGAGTTCTGGGGTCCATGGTGTCGACATTCGACATGGTGGAATTTGCCCAGTTCCATTCCCGGCCCCTGCAGGGGCTGATTCTATCAGAATGGAACGGGTTACCTCACCGGATCCGCTCTCAGGTGCTGGTGTTGTCTCCGGACGTTCGGCTATCTTTGGCTTGGTGGCTTCAGACAGCTCATCTGGTCGAGGGGCACCCATTTTGGATCCCGGACTGGGTCCTGCTCAAGACGGATGCCAGTCTCCGGGGTTGGGGGGGCAGTGACCGGCTCTTTGTCGCTTCAGGGTCGTTGGTCAGCGGAAGAAGCACTTCTCCCCATCAACATCCTGGAACTGCGGGCAGTATACAGGGCCCTGCAGTCGTCCGGCCCCGCTCTTCACGGAAGGGCGGTACAGGTGCAGTCCGACAACGCCACCACGGTGGCGTATATCAATCACCAAGGCGGAACTCGCAGTCAGGCAGCGATGTCGGAGGTGTCTCGTATCCTGACTTGGGCGGAGGGTCACATTCCAGCGATCTCGGCGGTCTTCATCCCCGGAGTCCTCAATTGGGAGGCGGACTTCCTCAGCCGTCACGACGTGCATCCCGGGGAATGGTCGCTTCACCCAGAGGTGTTTCAGCTACTCGTGGACAGGTGGGGACTGCCGGAGCTGGACTTGATGGCCTCCCGTCACAATCACAAGTTGCCCGTTTACGGGTCAAGGACAAGAGACGCAGGTGCAAGTCTGGTGGACGCGCTGTCGGTGAAATGGACGTTTCACCTGGCGTATCTGTTTCCTCCGATATCCCTGCTTCCTCGGGTTCTGCGGAAATTCAAGCAGGACGGCGGCATGCTCGTGCTGGTAGCTCCGGCGTGGCCCAGACGTCCTTGGTACTCCGATCTCAGGAGCCTCTCCATCGACGCTCCGTACCTTCTTCCTCAGCGTCGGGACCTGTTGTCTCAGGGGCCCTGCCTTTACCCGGATCTGGGTCGGCTGTCTTTGACGGCGTGGCTCTTGAGACAGCCGTCTTGAGGTCTCGGGGCTTCTCCAGTTCGGTTATTGGTACCATGCTTAGGGCACGCAAGCCTGCTTCAGCACGGATTTATCACAGAGTGTGGCACACTTACTTTCAGTGGTGAGTCCAGACATTATGATCCTCAGGTGTTCCGAGTTTCTAGGATCTTGGAATTTCTTCAGTCAGGATTGGATCTCGGCTTACGCCTTGCATCTCTGAAGGTTCATGTGTCCGCCTTGTCCGTGTGGTTTCAACGGCGGATTGCAATACTACCAGACGTTCACACCTTTTTCCAAGGTGTTCTCAGGATCCAGCCTCCCTTTGTGCCTCCTTGGGACTTGGCGGTGGTGCTACGGGTCCTGCAGGGTCCTCCGTTTGAGCCTCTTGAGGCGGTGGAGCTCAAGTGGCTGACATTTAAGACGGTTTTTCTCCTGGCAATTGCTTCGGCCAGGAGGGTGTCTGAATTAGGGACGCTTTCCTGTCGCCCTCCTTTCCTGATTTTTCACCAGGACAGAGCGGTGCTCCGCACTCGTCCTGAGTTTTTGCCCAAAGTGGTCTCGAAGTTCCATATTAATCAGGAACTTGTTGTGCCAGCTTTTCAGTCCCCTGATCTTTCAGCTGGTGAGACTTCCTTAGATGTGGTCCGGGCGCTTAGAATTTATGTAGACCGGACGGCTTCGGTTAGGAAGTCTGATTCCTTGTTTATCCTCTTTGTTTTTCACAAGAGGGGTTGGCCTGCCAACAAACAAACGTTAGCCCGTTGGCTTCGTTCCGTTATTTGTGAGGCTTATGCACAGGAGGGCTTACCTGTGCCAGCCTCTGTTAAGGCTCATTCCACTCGTTCTGTGGGTCCCTCTTGGGCTGCTAGACGTGGCGCTTCTGCTGTTCAGCTGTGTAAGGCGGCCACTTGGTCTTCAATTCAAACGTTTTTGAGGTTCTATGCGTTTGACACCTTTGCCTCTCAGGATGCATCCTTTGGGCGCCGGGTACTCCTTTCAGCACAGGAGCGTCCCCGCCCTTAGTTGTACTGCTTTGGGACATCCCCAAGGTCAACCCTGTGGACCCCCTATGGACCCTGAAGTAGAAAACAAGAGATATGGTAAGAACTTACCTTTGTTATCTCTGTTTCTACGAAGTCCATAGGGTCCACAGGGCACCCGCTCTGACGCACCTGGCTTCAAATGGGCTGTGTGGCTGGTCACCGGTTTTCCATCTCCCATTTCTGTGAGTATGGTTTCTTGTGTGTTCCAGTCTTCCTTCTTTCTGTTTAGTCTCCTCCTCCGGCCTTGGCTGCTTACCAACTGAGGTGCTGTGGCCGGGGGCGGGGTATAGAGGAGGACGGACCCAAGTGCATCCTGGGAGCAGCTAAAGCTTTAACTGCGTGGTGCCCATGGATCCAGATCCAGCTATACCCCAAGGTCAACCCTGTGGACCCTATGGACTTCGTAGAAACAGAGATAAAGGTAAGTTCTTACCATATCTCTTGTTATTTGTGTGGTGCCCTGGGGTGGTTTGGGGGTGCCCCATGCCACAGACATGAACCCCCATAATGTTAGGGACTTACCCTCTGAAGGTGACCATGACGTTGGTGGGTAAGCTCATAAGTTTGGCCAAATTTATACCAAAAACCTCATATAAGATGTATAATTAATAATGGTTGTATGGTACATCTGCTCTCCCCCTATTTTCTATGCTGCGGTATAGTGTGACGGGTGTTCTCAGAGCTGGGACCCGGGTTTATACCCGTGTATTTGCTGGGGTGTATGTCTGAAAGGGGTAGTAGTTATTGAAGCAGTTAGAAATCTTACTCCTTTAACATGTGCCGGTCATCTAGAAATGGTGGAGGCGGCTATTCTGTGGGCTGAGGGCCTGATTCAGAGCCGGACGCTCTGACCAGAGCGCTCGCTCTGAATCAGTGCCCTCCTCCCTAAAAATGGAGCGGCCTCTTGGACGCTCGCATACCTGTGGGTTACCACCCACAGCTATAGCGAGCGTCCATGATGATGGTCACGATGGTCAAGACCATCGGGCTTGCGACGAGACCCTGCGGTAGGGTCTCGGAGACCGCAAGCCCTAGAGTGATTTTGGCTCTATCAGAGCCAAAATCACTCCCACTGACATCACTAGTGATGTCAGTGGGGCCGGATCCAGACGGTAGGCGTTCCCACGGGAACGCCTCCGTCTGGCAGCCACGCCCCCATCACGCCCACCAAAGGGGGCGTGCTGTCACTCACCATCGACAGCACGCCCCCTTTGGTGCGAGACCCCGAGCGACGTATTCCTCGTCGCTAGCCGGGTCTCGCACATGCGCACGACGGAGCTCCCTCCGTCGTGCGCATGCGCCCAACATCGACACGCTCGCGAGCGGGTCTGAATGACCCCCTGAGAATGTAACCTATCTATTCACTAGGAACCAGTACCTGATGAACAGCGATGGACTGGGCCCAAGAATCAGCCTCGGCATTGTTAGCGGCTCTGCTCAGCAAGGCTTTTAGGCAGCAGGACTGGCCCATCTGGCCATTTGCCAGAAGTGCCAGTCTGGCCCTGCCTCATGAATATTACCCAGGCCTCATGATTATGACAGAGCCTGTTGGCTATTATCTGGAGGCTCTGCTTTGTATTATATGGCTTAGGGTAATGGTGGCACCCGATGCCATGTTAAAGAATACACACACCAAATTGAAAGATATATTATTGGAAATTAAAGCTCCCCCACACACCCTCTTTCTCCAATTGGCCACACCTGCCCGGGGGGCCCACACAGCACAGGCCACACCCAAAAAAAAAAAACACATTATACCATTTACCTGTCACTTACCCTCTCTGGGAAAAGGAAAATCATTGTACAGTGTTTGCTCAAACTTAGATTTGTTGTAATCCTGACTTTTATGCAGGGAAAGTGCTAAACTATATATGTGGTTTGTGTTTTCTATGGCTCTCTTCTTCATTCATATCCTAAAGATGCATCAACCAACAGAGAAAGAAGTTTAATCCCTCTTTTCAGAGAGAAGGGAGGAGCCCTGTTGCATCATCATTTGGATAGTACGTTACATTGTGACTCATTACCTATTGATTGGTTCACATTTGATAGACAGTCTTAAATTTAGCACCTTGGTAAGGATCTATTCAGTTTGAGGCAAAAAGTCCAAAAAGGATGACGTCATTTTCGCCTGTTTCAATTATCCCCATATTCAATACGAAAAGTCTTTGTTAAAAAATGGGGATAAGTTCTCACCATGTCATACATGACGGAAAAAAGGGAGGGGGGTGTCCCCAAGTATGCGGCAGTTGCATTTCTGAAGATTTCAAGATGGCGTTAGGGGCTTAAAAATATGCTTACACCCATTTTCATGTACCCCAAATTTGTTGGGCATAGTTTTTTTTTTTTTTTTTTTATATTTTTAAAAATAAGGATAAATGCTATTCTTCACCGCTTCTGCACAGGCGCATTTTAGCACCTGCCGCAGCTATTAAAAAACCCGACTTACCTTCTGCAGGCAAAAACGGGGGTACCCATAGTGATCCCACGTCAGGACATCTTTAGGGGTGTGCCAGGATGATTTCACGAAAATTCCCACGACTTTGATACTTACCTTTCCGCCGGGTCCCGTTTTTCGCCTGATCCTAATTGAATGCGGGGATAAGCGGGCGCAAGCCCGATACTTTATCACTGCAAAAAACGTTGATGAGGGCGAAAAGTCAGATCTTGGACTTTTCGCCCCATATTGAATACAGGCCTTAGTTGTTTTGTGTTGGAGTGGTGGCGTTAGGAGACCCCCCCTAGATGGTCCCATCCAGGCTGCAGATTGCGCAGAAACAGGTTAAACATCTTTTCTTTAAACATTGTGCGGTGCCCGCTGTCGGCCCTGTCCAATGAGAACTGTAATGTATGTGACGTAATCCCCTCATTTTCACATCTGATCTGACACTGCCGACGCATTGCCGCCTGTTACATGCTTTATACAATTTAAGGCAACATGGCAAACAGTGGGTAGTGTAATCTCTTCTTAACCCCTTCACGGACATAAAGTGGGGCCAGGCCACATATCCGTTGTGCCTTGGGTGCTATAGTACATTGTGGTTTTCACGCCAGGCAGCCGGGCTTTTGGGAACATAGTACCACTTTATGTTGTGGGATTTGGGAATCCCACATTGTGTTTAATTTCACCAGCAGACTCTGATCATTTTTTGCGCTAAGAGGAGTTCTATATATTTTTATAGATCAATTTTGGGAACATAGGTTTAGTGTGTGTGTGTAATATTAATATTATATATATATATATATTATGTGTAATATATATATGTAATATATATTTTTTAATAATGTTAATGGCACTGCATAGGGCAGAGGTTCCCAAAGTCCGCCATTACAGTCCACATTTTAGGGATCTCCAAGCTTGAGTCCAGATGGTTAAATCAAATGGATTGAGGTACTAATTAAGTCATCTGTGCTCAAGCATGGATATCCCTAAAACGTGGACTGTAATGGCAGACTTTGGGAACCTCTGGCAGAGGGAAAAAAAAAAACTCATGTTCACCAGTATTTAATTTTTGGTGTTACTGTCTAGAGTCCCACAAACTTTGTAAAATGTCCATTGCAGGGTTCCTCAAGTATCACCAACCTGCCATGTTTTCTGAATGTCTTTAATCATGCACAGGTGAGTTACTCTATTTTGCTGTAATGTAATGATCCCAACTGATTCCAGTCGGAAATCCTCAAAACGGGTTGGGTACGGGATGCTGGCACTCGGGATCCCGGCGGTCAAAATTCTGATGCAGACATCCTGACAGATGTAGGATAGAGATGCCTGCCGGTAGGAATTCTAACGCTCCCCCTCTCCCTACCCGGTGCCTAACCCTTACCACCCCCCCAGTGCCTAAACCTAACCTTCCTACATACCTTCGGGATGCCCGTGCTGGGATTCTGGACAGAATACTGGCTCGGGCATCCCGACACCCAAGTGCCAGCATCCCCTGTGCCGGAATACTGAACGTATCCCCTCAAACCATGTCCTGTTAGGGATAGTTGAGGGTTGATGTTGAGAACCCCTGCACTAGTGTATATGGATACCAATTGCAAAATCAAGATAGAGGTTTTTGATTTTCTCAAATGAACAAAGCCACTTACATGTAACCACTGAATTATATAACTGAGGTACATGTGCGCCAATATGATTGTTTTTTATTTTTACATTTTCTTCCACTGATGCAGTAATTCTTTGTTCACTAGAAGGCAGGAGCTTTCAGCAGTAGCAGCATCATCAGGTCACTGAGAACGTCTGAGATTACAAAAAGCCATTGCGTAATACTACAATTGAGAATACACAAATAAATAGGTTTTAATTTCTATTTAGATTCCGGTTTATGAAAAAATAAACAAAATAAACGGTGAATAACCAAAGTGCAGACTTCACCGTGACAATGAGACTGTCCCCATAGGAACAAAAACCTTCTTTAAAGTTCTTAATAAACCAATATAACGTCACCTGAGCATACCTGTTTTATCACACGTACAATCCTCATTATTCCTGAAAGAAAATCAAACTACGCCCCGTGGCCTAACACCGGTGTAACACACCTTTACGTACGCGCAGAAATCAGACTGCGCTGTCATTCTGTCTGCATTACCCACCACGCTCCGCACCCCATACATGAGAGGTTTAGCGCTTCCATACATTGAGGAGTCTCCTCTGATCGGATCACTTGTGACCCAGCAAAAATGGGATCACACAGCAGACAGGACATAACCCCGAAAATTGGAAGACGTTCCTGGGACCATCCGTCCATGAAGTGTAGACTTTGTGCGTTTGGACCCATTTCTAGACCTTGGAGAACAAGGTTTGCGCAAGAGACGCTTGTGATCGCAGACCGAGGTCATAATTATTTTGGACACAGACATGTTTAGAATTCAAAGTCTTCATTGGTCATATCGATAGCCCAGGCGAACTTCTCTCTCTGAGTCTTGTTGTAGATCTTCTCAATGGGCACGCCGTACTTCTTACACCTGTAACACAGTAAGAGGACGGATGGTGAGCAGAGAGACGCCATATCTCCCCCGGCTGATGGCGGCTGCAGTGCGGACACAGCCCCAGCACCAAGGGCAAAAGGCTTCATTGTCCTAGTCCTGTACATATTGGATTTAGTTACAAAGAACTTCAATTTTCTGTTGTCCTATGACCTAAATATCTATAAACACCCAAAACCCCATCATACGGCAGCAAAGACCAAAATAAATCGTAGTGACTATAATACAAACTACGGACTTGTAAATGACGCGTGGAATAAAAGCGTTGTTAATCAGGATAATACTTTTATATGCCCCAGGAGATTATATAACTATTATTAGTTGGCCAATAATGCGGAGAATGCCGATACACCGGCAGAGGAGTACCGGCGATGTATTTACCAGGCTACGGTGATCCTGGGGTCCAGGTAGTTTAGTTTGGACGTGCCCAGAGCGATCTGCTTGTTCTCCTCTTTGTCGGTGGCCTGTAGCTTCAGTTTCATGAGCTGTTCCTCCAGCCTCTCGCATTGTTTCTTCTTCTTGTCCAGCTCCCTGTACACACACACACACACAGAGGCTTAACTCAGTCACAAAGGGGGGGGGGGGGGAGGAAGCGTTTATCACCACCGATCCCAAACAGAGAAAGACAAATGATATCCTGGAGACCCAATGGGTCATTAAGATGCTTGGATTCTAATTTACTTTCACTTTTATCCCTCCAGTTAGTAGAAAAATGTAACTTAACTCTCACAATGTGCAGCTGCGCAGACACGCGAGGCGGCAACCTGAAGCATTCTGACTATTAAGGCTCAGTAAATAACCAGGATTAGGGGTGCCTATCCCTAATCCCCCCCCCCCCCTGGGGGTGCCTGAACCTAACCCCTCATCCTCTGAGAAACTGTTACTTACCGATGTCTGCACGTTCGGCATTCTGGCGTTCGGTATGCCGACGCTGATATCCTGATCTCATCTAGGGATTACGGCGTCAGTATATCGGCGGCCAGCATCCCGTCCACCGGTATTTTACCTACATCCCGGTATGACCATGTCTGGGCAGCTTTAGCAGTAAACAATACGGCAGAAAACCTCCCTGCCGGGGAGTGCAAGGTTCAGATAACTTTTTACTGTTCACACTGTATCCAGCAGGGGTCGCTCTCATCTAGGACCTGTCCTCCTCACTATATAATTCATTCACGTACCCATTATTAATGCTGAAAGCCCCTGGATCAATCACCCTGATAATGTCCTGTACTAATAGCAGCTACAGATAATTCTGTTAGTAAAGCATTTTTTATAAAAAAAAAAAAAAAGGAGAGTTATGGTAAAACATACCCTTGTTAACTCTTTTTCTTCGAAGTCCATAGGGTACACAGGGGGACAATGGGTGTAGGTGGTACTTAGAGGACTGGATACCAACAGCAAAGCTTTTTTCAATCCCAGGATGCTCCAGTCCTTCCCCCTATACCCCACCCACAGCCTGAGGGCAACTCAGTTTTGTTAACAAGCCCAAGGAGAGGAGAGAAGGAAGCATGGCACACTGAGAATCGCACTCTCACACAGAGAAGGAAACAGGTGACAAAGTGAATAAACCCATAGAAGCCAGGAGCATCAGGGCAGGTGACCTGTGGACCCTATGGACTTCGGAGAAAGTGTTAAAGGTAAGTTTTACCATAACTCTCCTTTTCTTCTTCTTCAGGGTCCATAGGGCTCCACAGGGAGACAATGGGGATGTCCCAAAGCAGTTGTTCAAGGGCAGGGACGCTCCTGAGCTGAGAGGAGAACCCGGCGCCCAAATGAAGCATCCTGAAAGGCAAATGTATCAAAGGCATAGAACCTAAGGAAGGTGTGGACAAACGACCAGGTGGCCGCCTTGCATAGTTGTTCGCAGACGCGCCACGGCGGGCTGCCCAAAGGGACCCACAGAGTGAGTAGAATGAGCAGATACTGTAGCCGGCACAGGAAGGCCAGCCTGCATGTAAGCCTGTGAGATAGTCATGCAAAGCCATCTGGCCAGAGTCTGGGGGAGAGTTAATAAAGCTTGGAGAGAGATAAAATTGGAGATAAATAGGACTAACCAATCAGCTCTTAACTGTCACTTTACAGGCGGTGTTAGAAAAATTAGTTAGGAGCTGATTGGTTGGTGTTATTGATCTCCAATTTTATCTCTCTCAAAGCTTTATTAATCTCCCCCATTGTTTGTTAGCTGGCCATCCCTTCTTGTGGAATCCATATAGGACAAAGTGAGAGTTAGTCCGATTTCCTGTTGGAACGAGTACGGTCCACGTAGATCTTCATAGAACGTACCACATCCAAAGAGGCCTCACCTGTCGAGGGGGTCTGGTGCTTGAAAGGCCGGAACCACAATTTCCTAATTGAGGTGGAAATGAGAGACCACCTTGGGAAGGAAACCAGGGAGCGCTCGAAGAACAGCCCTGTTCGGATGAAAGATTAGAAATGGGGAGCGACAGGAAAACGCCCCTAAATCAGATACTCTACGGGCAGATGCTATAGCCACAAAAACAGTCTTTGCAGTGAGCCATTTGACATATACTGAATTCAGGGGTTCGACTGGAGGTTCCTCAAGAGCGTGGAGAACCACTGACAAATCCCACGGAGCCACAGGAGGAACAAAGGAAGGTTAACGTAGAACACCTTGCAGGAAGGTGTGAACATCCGGTTGAGGAGCAATTCTGCGCTGGAACCAGATGGACAGAGCAAAGACGTGCACTATCAGAGAGGCTAGCCGGAGTCAGAGATCCAATCCAGCTTGAAGAAAGGCAAGGATTCTAGAAACCCTAAAAACCTGAGGGTCATTGTTTCTAGTAGCACACCACTGGAAATATGTATGCCACACCCAGTGATAAATCCTGGCAGAGGCCGGTTTACGCACTCTGAGCATGGTCTGGACCACAGAGCTAGAAAACCCTTTAGACCTTAGGAGGGATGTCTCAAGTGCCAAGCCATTAATGACAGACGGGCCAGGTCCAGATGTAGATGGGGACCCTGAGACAACAGGTCTGGTCGTAGAGTAATGTCTATGGAGAGACTTTGAAGATCGGAGTACCAATGGCGTCTGGGCCAAGCTGGAGCTACCAACAGGACTGTGCTCCACTTTTGCTTGAACTTCCATAGAACTTGAGGCAGAAGGGAGACTGAAGGAAAGAGGTACGCCAAATGGAAGGTCCACCTCACAGATAATGAGTCCACGAAGACCAGGATAGGGATAGGCGAACCTCCGGAGAGAGGCCCATCGTCTGGGATCTGAGCCGATGTGGCAGCTTGTTTCACCTTGAGAGGATCAGGTGTTGTAGGGGCCTGGAGTGAAACTGAGCGAACTCCACCATGTTGAAGGTGGACAACATAAATCGCAAGGTCTGCATTGCAGAGTGAATTGACACTCGGCGACTGGAGCAATCTGCACACTCGGTGCTGTAATACAGAGATTTTATCTGCTGTCAGGAAGATTCTCTGAGCCCGAGAGTCCAGGAAGGCTCCCAGATGTACCATTCTTTGAGAAGGGGTCAGGGAAGACTTTTTCCAGTTGATCAGCCAACCTTGCGCTTGTAGAAAAGCAATGGTTACTTGTAGATGACAGTGAGAATTTCTGGGGAGCTTGCTAAGAGCAAGAGATCATCCAAGTATGGGAGCAATCTGATCCATTGACGATGAAGATAGGCCGCCATAACTGCCCTGATCTTGGTAAAGACCTGTGGAGCTGTAGAAAGAACAAAAGGCAGTGCTTGAAATTGGTAATGTTGCTGTAGGACAGCAAACCGGAGATACTGCTGATAAGAAGGCGCTATAGGTACATGTAGGTAAACGTACTGAATGTCCAGATACACCATTAAGTCCCAAAGCTCCATGGCCAGGACAATAGAGCGTAGTGTTTCCATACGAAACCTGGGCACAATGATGAAGTTGAGAAACTTGAGGTTGAGGATAGACCATTGGGCTTCTGAACCAAGAAAAGGGTAGAAAAGCAGCCCTTCCCTCACTGTGATGAGGGGACCGGAATTATTACCCCTGAGAGCAGTAAGGACTGAACGGACTTCTGGAGGAGCAGGGCTTTGCTTGGGTTTGATGGAGGGTGAACTGCTGGGGGACATCCTCAGGAATGAGAGGAGCCCCCAGGGAGAGGCCCGCCCTGTCAGGCTGAAGGCTTGTCCTTAGATTTGGTAGGTGGACGTCTTGTAATCCAGGTCTATTTGGTCCTAGGCTTGGAGGCCGACTGCCGTGGAAAGGACTGACCTTTAGCTTTTCCTTGGGGATGAATGGATGACATCAGAGGCTTCGTAGTAGATGCAGAGGGCAGGAACGCAGTCTTGGAAGCTGCCAAGGTAGTCACAATCTTGTCCAATTCTGGGCCAAACAGAATCTCCCCAGGCAGAGACTCCAAAGCCTTTTTAGAGTCCGAATCTGCCTTCCATGAGCGAAGCCAAACAATACGGCGAGCTACCAAGGAAGTAGCAGATGCCTTGGAGGCTAGGAGACAAGTATCCAAAGCCGCCTCTCCTAAATAGAAGGCTGCATCTCTAATATGAGATGTGTGTTCCCTTGAAGCATCAGAGGGAAATGTCTCTTCCATTGCCTCTGCCCAACAGCTCAATGGCTTTTGCCACCCAGTTCGTAGCCCTGGCAGGACGAGTAATAACTCCTGTAAGAGAGTAAATAGACTTCATGCTTCTATCCTTCTATAAGTAGACTCCTTTAAGGAGGTTGCAGTGTGGATTGGTAAAGTAGCGTACTTAACCAGACGTGTCATGTGGGAACCCACTGCCGGGGGAACTTCCCATTAGTGCAATTAGTAGCTGGAATAGGGTAAAAGGAAATCAATCGTTTAGGCAGCTGAAACTTTTTAGTAGGTATGTTCCATGCTTCTCACACATGATCAGATAGCTGATCCGAGTGAGGAAACTCTGGCAAAACTACCTTCTGTCGCTTAAATACTGGCTCTTTTGCCAGAGGAGTGGGTTCTGTCTCTTCTATTTGAAGAATAGATTTTACAGCTCTCACAAGTGCTGGCATATTCAATTTAGAGGGGGGGCTCCTCCTCTCCAGAGGGGGATTCAAAGTGAGAGAGGTCCGAGGGCCTGATTCAGACCCAGCCGCGAGCGCATAGCCACCATCGCCAGGCCGCCCGCTAAAGTTATGGGTGGTCACCCACAGCTTAGCGAGCGGCCTGGAGGCCGGTGAAAAAATAAAAACCGACCCGCCCTGATTCAGAGAGAGCGCAAATAGCGAGCGCCTCTGAATCAGGGCCGTAGTCTTCTGCCCCCCACAGATGATAAATCAGAATCTGATAGCTGGATGGACTGGGAGGATAACACAGCTCGCTTAGTAGGGTTACTAGGTAAGGATCTCTCCTTACATTTGTTGGAACGCTGTAGGAGATAGCTGCTAGACTCTGCACTGAGGTAGAAAGTACATCTACCCATGGGGGAGGCAAAGGATTCGCAGGGAGTACCTGCTGTGGCCATCCCATAGGGGAGCTACCACAGGGACTGCTAGGTGGTCCAAAATTTTTGCCAACACCTGTGAAAAGGAAGCCATAGGGGGGTCCTGAGGAGAGGATACAGGGGCTGGGGGACCAGGTGCCGTATAACACGATGCACATAGACCATCTTGAATGAGATCCTCTGAAGCTAAGCCTGCTAATCAGGACTTGCAAGACACCAGAGTGGGAGCAGCAGGCCGATTGTTATTCTCGTCTTTGCTAGACATAGCTGCAAGGATAACTGTAGCACACAATCTGGCACAGTGCAATGAGCAACCCAGATACAGTGCATCCAGAAAGTATTCACAACACTTCACTTTTTCCACAGTTTGTTATGTTACAGCCTTATTCCAAAATGGAATAAATTAAGTTTTGTCCTCAAAATTCTACAAATACCCCATAATGACAACATGTAAAAAGTTTTTTGCTATTTTTGCAAATGTAATAAAAAAACAAAACTAAGAAATCACATGTACATAAGTATTCACAACCGTTGCTTTCAATATTTTGTTTGTTGATGCACCTGTGGCAGCAATTACAGCCTCAAGTCTTTTTGAATATGATGCCACAAGCTTGGCACACCTAGCTTGAACTCTTTGGCGTGAATGCCAGGCATTATGTTTGGAGGAAACCAGGCACCGCTCAACACCAGGCCAATACCATCCCTACAGTGAAGCATGGCGGTGGCAGCATCATGCTGTGGGGAGGGAGACTAGTCAGGGTAGAGGGAAAGATGAATACAGCAATGTACAGAGACATCCTGGATGAAAACCTGCTCCAGAGCGCTCTTGACTTCAGACTGGGGCGACTGTTCATCTTTCAGCAGGACAACGACCCTAAGCACACAGCCAAGATATCAAAGGAGTGGCTTCAGGACAACTCTGAATGTCCTTGAGTGGCCCAGCCAGAGCCCAGACTTGAATCTGATTGAACATCTCTGGAGAGATCTGGACATGGCTGTGCATCGACGCTTCCCATCCAACCTGAAGGAGCTTGACAGGTGCTGCAAAGAGGAATGGGCGAAACTGCCCAAAGATAGGTGTGCCAAGCTTGTGGCATCATATTCAAAAAGACGTGAGGCTGTAATTGCTGCCAAAGGTGCATCAACAAAGTATTGGGCAAAGGTTAATACTTATGTACATGTGATTTCTTAGTAGTTTTTTTTTTTTTGTTATTAAACTTGCAAAAAAACCTTTTTGGAATAAGGCTGTAACATAAAATGTGGAAAAAGTGAAGCGTTGTGAACACTTTCCAGATGCACTGTATACAGGTCTGATTGGTGGATTGCTGCAGAGATCGATGCCCTTCTGGAAGGGTCTCCTCTCTCCACCAGAGGAATGCTGTAGCTCTGACGAGTGACCATCGGGTTCCAGCCGGCCAACTCTAGGAAGAGTCCTGGTGGTTTTGAACTTCTTCCATTTACAGATGGAGACCACTGTGCTCATTGGGACCTCCAAAGCAGATGATACAGTATTTTTCTGTACCCTTACCCAGATTTGTGCCTCGAGACAATCCTGTCTCGGCGGTCTACAGATAATTCCTTGGACTTCATGCTTGGTTTGTGCTCTGACATGCACTGTCAAGTGTGGGACCTTATATAGACAGGTGTATGCCTTTCAAAATCATGTCCAATCAACTGAATTCACAACAGTTAGACTCCAATTAAGCTGCAGGAACATCTCAAGGATGATCAGTGGAAACAGGAAGCACTTGAGCTGAATTTTGATGCCGTGAATACTTATGTACATGTGATTTCTTAGTGTTTTTTTTTTTTTTTAATTAAAATAGCAAAAAACTCAAAAAACCCTTTTTACACGTTGTCATTATGGGGTACTGTGTGTAGAATTTTTAGGACAAAAATGTATTTATTCCATTTTGGAATAAGGCTGTAACATAAAATCTGGAAAAAGTGAAGCGTTGTGAATACTTTCCAGATGCACTGTATATGTACAATATTGCACAATGTAGTGTGCAGGCACAGATATACAGTATGTGATAGCCCTCACAAATATAGGTAGATGTGAGGTACAATCAACCCCCTATACCGCAGTATTCCAGGGTTATAATGAAAGAAAGTGAAAGGTATAATCGTGCGTACAAACGTAGCGATTTAAATGATCGATAACGTTACAGTTATCGTTCAAATCGGTCATTTAAATGGTCCCTACCAAGTACCAACTCACCATCGACCAGCGATGCGCGGCCATGTATGGACGATGGCTGTATCGTCCATCGGCCGTGCATGCCGGTCAACTTGCTCGATATCGAGCAGGAGGGTCGCTATGGTCGTCGGTGAGTAGGTGGTGTGCTGGACGATCGATAGATCAGGTAGGGTGCATGACGATCAGCCAGCAATATCGTATCGCTGGCTGATCGCTAAGTGTGTACGCACCATAAGCTGACAGTTGAGAAAAGAAACCGACAGCAGCGCTAGCACAAGTCACATACAATGCAGAGTATACAATATAACTGCAGTGGGCACTAAAATCAACTACACAGACCGCAGTGGCTGGTAGGAAACGGCGCTGTATAACCTGGCTCCTGGGAGAGGGAGACTGGACCCAGCGTTCCCGGAGACCTGAGGCTGATGTAGAAAATGGCTGCAGTAAGTCTCTGCGATGGCGGAGGGTGAGGGAGGAGCAGCTCAGTGGTGACAAGACCGCAGTGGAATGGCGCCCTGAGCTGGGGGAGGGGCCACATGGAGAGCGCTTTCTCCCCTATACCGACATCAAACACCGGGTTCCCTTGTCTTAGCGGTCCCCTGCGCCAGTATAGGTTATACCCTGGTGGTCTAGTGGAGTCCCAGACGAACCGGTGTCTATATCAGCACCTCCGGTCTGACTCCTGAGACAGGAGGGAAGACTGCGCATAGACGCCTGTCCCCTTAAGTGCAGTCTGGGGTCCGAAGAGCCCTGCTAGCTAGGTCCCCCGCTCAGAGTACCTTACCGAGGGCTGGAGTCGCGGCGCTGCGGAGGGGTGATGGAGCAGCAGTGCAGAGGACTGTCTAGCGCTGCTAGCTCTATATGAAAAAATTTAAAATCAATCATAAAAATAAAGCTCAGGCTGCTTATAGCAGCTGCACTGTTCTAACTGTGATCCAGCTCCAGCCGGACACCAACGAAACTAATTTGCCTTCAGGCTGTGGGAGGGGTATAGGGGGAAGGAGCGAAGCATCCTGGGATTGAAAAAAGCTTTGCTGTTGGTGTCCGGTCCTCCAAGTACCATCTACAACCCAATGTCTCCCTGTGGAGCCCTATGGACCCTGAAGAAATAAGGAATTCCATCCATACAGTAACCTTTTTAGAATGTTACCCTTTCACTGCCCCCTCTGTTTTCCATGACCGTGTTACATTTAATGTGCAAGTAGCTTAGTCATTACTGCGGCCTGGGTGCATTGTGGCCGTTGCCCGCAAACATTGCCGTACACACCAAAGTAACCAAATGTCAAATGTGATTGTTTGTCCCCAAGTTAGTGGAGCCGGCAGCTTTGAAAGAAAAAAACCGCAACCCAAACAATGAACCATAAGTAAAAATGGCAATTTCCACATACACCCTATTTCTAGCATTAATATAGTGATGCCTGTGTGTAGGAGGTCTTCCTGAACGTTCTACAACTCAGACATTAATGTAAAGGCCGCCTGCTATCTCATGGCTCAGTTGCCCGATGTGTCACAATTTTTCTGTAAGACGTTACTGTCCTGTTCGGTGTTCACACCCTGACGCACCAGCAAATACAGACACCGCACAGTCAGCTGCAAGGACATTAATACAATACAATAGGACAGAGCTCAACACCGATCCCTGTGGTCACCAATAATAACTGAATAGCACGAGGCCAGCAGCACAGTTATAGGCTACTACTGATGATGATGATGGCATTAAACAATTACAGCTCATTGCATAAAGAGCAACATCATACACATAAGTCTCCCTACTTCTTAGTCCTGTCGTTCTGCCTTGCTTTGTGATCGGCTTTTGCTTTCTTCAGTTCTTTCTTGGCTTCCTTCAGTTGCTCTTCCTTCGCATCAATCTGCAGAATAAAACCACAGGCACCCGATCAGCAGGAGGTACAGGTACCAGTCCGTGTGCCCAGGTAACGGGGGCTCTATACACAGTATGTACCCGGCACAGACACCTGATCAGCAGCTCCCAGAGGAGGTACAGGTACCGGTCAGTGTGCTCAGGTAATGGGGCTCTATACACAGTATGTACCCGGCACAGGCACCTGATCAGCAGCTCCCAGAGGAGGTACAGGTACCGGTCAGTGCGCTCAGGTAACGGGGGCTCTATACACAGTATGTACCCGGCACAGGCACCTGATCAGCAGCTCCCACAGGAGGTACAGGTACCAGTCAGTGTGCTCAGGTAACGGGGCTCTATACACAGTATGTACCCGGCACAGACACCTGATCAGCAGCTCCCAGAGGAGGTACAGGTACCAGTCCGTGTGCTCAGGTAATGGGGGCTCTATACACAGTATGTACCCGGCACAGGCACCTGATCAGCAGCTCCCACAGGAGGTACAGGTACCCGTCAGTGTGCTCAGGTAACGGGGGCTCTATACACAGTATGTACCCGGCACAGACACCTGATCAGCAGCTCCCAGAGGAGGTACAGGTACCAGTCCGTGTGCTCAGGTAATGGGGGCTCTATACACAGTATGTACCCAGCACAGGCACCTGATCAGCAGCTCCCAGAGGAGGTACAGGTACCCATCAGTGTGCTCTGGTAATAGGAATTCTATACACATTATGTACCCGGCACAGCTCTCAATACTCAGCTATTCAGTAAAACATATACACTAGTGGCACCCAAATTTGAAATTTTTGAGATAAAAAGTACTGACCACAATGACTACTCCCGGTAACATAAAACGCATTTTAAGGCTGACCGTACCTTTGCCTGAAGATTTTGCATGGATTTTTCAAACGTCTTTGGAGGCGCCCTCTGGTGGTTACAGAGAAGAGCAACAGCTCTGTTTGCGCGGTTGTAAGACAGAATTTTTGCCGCCACGTTGTCGTCCTCTGTGTGAGAATGGTAACCGAACGGTGAATAAAGGGGCATGGCATACAGAGTACAATGGTGGCAATTATCATGGAAGAAGCTTAACTTGGACCGGTCACGTACTATCAGTTCCTGGACTCATCACCAGAATGGGTCACCCATGAGTAAATTACCAACAAGCAGAGGGGTCCATGCATACAACAGAAGGACACCAGTAATTAGAACTGCTTCCATCTCAGACAAGGCATCAGTTATGGGGCTCCCAGACAGCACCCCAAAATCAGATACATCTTACAAGGAAATGTATTGTTTAACAAGGAACCTTATCCATGTTACGCACTTTTCCCCATTGATTGGGGCTTCTTATTAAAGCGACCAATGTCAGGTAGCTTCATGGTGGGAGCAAGACTATTAGATATAGTAGGCCACCAGGAGACCGTCCCTCTCATTTACATGGAGTGTAAAAACCAGACTGGGTGATCGCTGGTACTTGTGCCCCAATAGATGCCCACCATCATGAAGGAAGATGTGCCCAAATTGGAGCAGGTCTACCCATCACTGATGCTGGAGCAGCAGATTGCCACCTCCATCCCTCTTATCTACTGGTTACTCTGATTGTGAGCCTTTCCTAATGTTCTGAGCGGCTCTCCCCCAGGAGAGAATAAGCTACAGGCGCTGGCCGTGACACTGCGGGAGACACAGATCATCTTTACATCCTGATAGGTCACAGTCATCCAACAGGCGGCATGTGGTGAACTAAATTTGGCGTTTTACGGCTGGGGTGTCTGGATCACAATTAGGCCAACACCCCTGACACATCTACCTTGGAACAACCAAGTCCGGTCACACTCTGGCAGAGGCACGTCATACAGCCCAGGTTCCTGGGGGACCATGGATAGAAGCATATTCCTGGTACAGTAAAGTATGCAGAGGATTTCAGAGAAGCCGGAGAGGCAGAGGCACAGTCGCTGAGCCATCCCTGTACTTAGGACAATGAGTCCGGAGGACACACTCACCATTGGTCAGCTCCTTCAGCTGCATTTGCAGGGTAATGGAGGCGTTGTATGTTCGGAACACCTTGGCAGTCAGCCCGTCCATCAGGTCTTGGAGGTGTTTGTTGAGAATAGAGGTCTGAATAAGAGAAGAAGGTTCATCATTTGCCTGATATAGCTGCTACTCAACATAGCCAAAAACAAGAGTAGCCCACAGACCACGCCCAGCTCTATGTGTATTCCACAGACCACACCCATCTCTATGTTTATTCCAAAGACCACGCCCAGCTCTATGTGTATTCCACAGACCACACCCATCTCTATGTTTATTCCAAAGACCACGCCCAGCTCTATGTGTATTCCACAGACCACACCCATCTCTGTTTATTCCAAAGACCACGCCCAGCTCTATGTGTATTCCACAGACCACACCCATCTCTATGTTTATTCCAAAGACCACGCCCAGCTCTATGTGTATTCCACAGATCACACCTATATCTACCCATAGCAGACCACACCCATCTCTGTGTATTCCACAGATCACACCTATAGCTACCCATAGCAGACCACACCCATCTCTATGTGTATTCCACAGATCACACCTATAGCTACCCATAGCAGACCACACCCATCTCTGTGTATTCCACAGATCACACCTATCTCTACCCACAGCAGACCACACCCATCTCTATGTGTATTCCACAGATCACACCTATATCTACCCATAGCAGACCACACCCATCTCTGTGTTTATTCCACCGATCACACCTATATCTCTACCCATAGCAGACCACACCCATCTCTATGTGTATTCCACAGATCACACCTATATCTATCCATAGCAGACCACACCCATCTCTATGTGTATTCCACAGATCACACCTATAGCTACCCATAGCAGACCACACCCATCTCTGTGTTTATTCCACCGATCACACCTATCTACCCATAGCAGACCACACCCATCTCTATGTGTATTCCACAGATCACACCTATAGCTACCCATAGCAGACCACACCCATCTCTGTGTATTCCACAGATCACACCTATAGCTACCCATAGCTGACCACACCCATCTCTATGTGTATTCTACAGATCACACCTATATCTACCCATAGCAGACCACACCCATCTCTGTGTATTCCACAGATCACACCTATCTCTACCCACAGCAGACCACACCCATCTCTATGTGTATTCCACAGATCACACCTATAGCTACCCATAGCAGACCACACCCATCTCTATGTGTATTCCACAGATCACACCTATATCTACCCATAGCAGACCACACCCATCTCTATGTGTATTCCACAGATCACACCTATAGCTACCCATAGCAGACCACACCCATCTCTGTGTGTATTCCACAGATCACACCTATAGCTACCCATAGCAGACCACACCCATCTCTGTGTATTCCACAGATCACACCTATATCTACCCATAGCAGACCACACCCATCTCTATGTGTATTCTACAGATCACACCTATATCTACCCATAGCAGACCACACCCATCTCTATGTGTATTCCACAGATCACACCTATAGCTACCCATAGCAGACCACACCCATCTCTGTGTATTCCACAGATCACACCTATCTCTACCCATAGCAGACCACACCCATCTCTGTGTTTATTCCACCGATCACACTTATATCTCTACCCATAGCAGACCACACCCATCTCTATGTGTATTCCACAGATCACACCTATAGCTACCCATAGCAGACCACACCCATCTCTGTGTATTCCACAGATCACACCTATCTCTACCCACAGCAGACCACACCCATCTCTATGTGTATTCCACAGATCACACCCATCTCTGTGTTTATTCCACCGATCACACCTATATCTCTACCCATAGCAGACCACACCCATATCTGTGTTTATTCCACCGATCACACCTATCTACCCACAGCAGACCACACCCATCTCTATGTGTATTCCACAGATCACACCTATATCTACCCATAGCAGACCACACCCATCTCTATGTGTATTCCACAGATCACACATATATCTCTACCCATAGCAGACCACACCCATCTCTGTGTTTATTCCACCGATCACACCTATCTACCCATAGCAGACCACACCCATCTCTGTGTGTATTCCACAGATCACACCTATAGCTACCCATAGCAGACCACACCCATCTCTACCTGTGACCCCTGACAAGCCAAACCAATCTCTAAACAAGCCCCAGACCACATCAATCTCTACTAGCGTCCCAAAGACCACATACCCATATATATCAGCGTCCCGAAGACCACACCCATATATATCAGCACCCCACAGACCATACCCATCACTACTAGCATCCCGAAGTCCACACCTATATACCAGCACCCCACAGACAACACCCATCTACCTGCACCCCACAGACCACACCCATCTATACCCAAGCCCCACAGACCACACCCATCTCTACCAGTGGCCCATAGCCATCTCTACGCATGGCACACAGAGCACATCTATGTCTAGCCGCAAACCCCACAATCCATGCCCATCTCTACCAGTGGCCCACAGACAACACCCTTCTATACCTGTAGACTGCAGACCACAGCCATCTCCACACACAGCCCACATGCCATGCACATCTATCCATGGTGCACAGACCACACCCTTCTATAACCGTAGCCTACAGACCACAGCCATCTCTATACGCAGCTCACATGCCATACACATCTCTATCCTCAGCGCAGAGACCACTCCCATCTACCACAGCCCACACCCATTTATAGCCACAGCCATCTCTATACGCGGCCCACATGCCATACACACATCTCTATCCTCAGCGCAGAGACCACTCCCATCTACCACAGCCCACACCCATTTATAGCCACAGCCCACACCCATTTACAGCCACAGCCATCTCTATATGTGGCCCACGGACCACACCCAGCTCTACCTGCAGCCCACAGATCACACCCATTATAGGGAACATTTATATATACAGCAATGACAATTATAGACAACCCCATGACTTGCACCTTCTACTTTCCATACAAAAGTCCTCACAGAAACAGGCACAGGAGACGACTGACTTCAGGTAATGCCCCCTCCTCCAGATATATCTGTATATACTCACATTCAGCCTGTCAAACAGATCATCCTCTGGGTCTTTATTTTCCATAAACAGCTTCAGGTTTTTGAACACCTGAAACAATAACAGGAATTATCGGGAACCGGCCACAAATGTTATGAGCAGCCTCTGGACATAATGAAGGCAGTGAACCTACAAACATGAGGGTCTAAGAGATGTATTCCTGGGTGGGTTTACGCACTATATGCAGAACACTCCCAGGGGCCACAAGACCTCTAGACCCAGGAAAAGATAAGGAGCTTGTACACAGTGTAGGCAGGAATACAATTCATGCTCGTTGGTCTCTCTGTACTGCAGCTCACCAGACATACTGTACGGCGATAACAGAAAATTGCAGTAAATGTGGCTACGTGTTGCCTAAATGCTACATAATGCCCAAGAAGGATTTCAGACACTGATGGGATCATATCTAGGCTATAAATGCGACAAACAGATAAAAATGGTCGGCCTGAACGCATTATATACACAAAAGAACCACAAATGACAGGGCTGGTCAGTCAAGCTGCCATGTGTCCTGTTAACTTCAGTTTGACCATCAGGGTTTGTCTGAGCAGAAGGCCAAATCTTCATTTCTTCTTCTTCACACTTCCATAGGGGACTCAGGCTTAGACCATGGGTACAGGGTGAGCAGGAGGAGTCCGGGCACCAAATAGTTAACTTCTTCCAGCATACCGACTCCTCCCCCACTATACCCCGCCCCCAGCCAGGCCAGTTCAGTTGAGTTGGTGCCCTGCAGGAGCAAGGCACATGTAAAGGCTGCTCTGCAGTCTAGACTTAATTTATTTATTTTTTTAGGACGCCCACACTGCCGCTCCACCGATCACCAGCGGCCGCGGCACTGGGGAGAGGATCAGTGACCTCGGCCAGTCCCACAGCACACACTGGGGACCCGTAGCTGGATGCGGGGGAGGGAGCATGGACGGTGCTCTAAGGTAAGATAGGGCTCCCTGTTTACATGGAGCCGCGCTGTAGCGGCTGTTACCACCAGTGCCGACAGCGGCCGCCCAGGTCTCCTGGCGCCTCCGCTAGACCACCGGGGCACAGGCAATGGGGCACTTCATTAGAAACAGCCATTGCCCTGGGGGATCTAGTTCAGCCATCTCTCCCCATTCAGCCCCTCCCCCCGTTCCCTTGGCGCGCTCCCTCATTGCGACAGTCAGTCTCCCTCCTCTCTTCCCTCCCAACTGACACACTGAGCCCTAATTTTACCCACTGCCTGTTTCACTCAATCTATGGAGAGCAGTAAAGGGTTCCTGTCTTCCTGTATAGCTATTCCCATGGGGTCAGGTTATACACGATGCTCCTTCCTATGCTCCTGTTGAGAATTTACTGCCCATTGATAGTTTGTGTTGAGAGGTACATTTATTTTCAGTTTAACTGATGTGTGGGGACTGCCCTGGATTGCTTATCAGGTTCTCCAAGGGCAAAGCACCCGGGGATGGGGGTGCCTCAGTGTTGTGTAACTGCAGGACTTGTACCTCTGTACTTTCTCCTCAGGCTCCGTACCACGATGGGCTCTGTACCACGACGGGCTCTGTGTCCGGTGTTTCACAGCAGAGTGTCAGCCAGCCATGACTTCCACCTGGAGCCGGCCTGGATACCTCTCTTATAGGTAAGGGTGCAGTTGGCTAAGGGCTAGTGCACATCCTCTGCAGTGTCACACAGACTGGCAACCCCAGGGCTCGCTTCCACTACTAGTAACTCTACTGGGGACTAGCTGGGTACCTTATAGCATTCTGCCTTAGGAGCCAGGGATGCAGCTCTTCTCGCTTTAAGCGCAGGTGTCTGCATCTTTCCAGCTGATGCTGGACATGAACCGCCAGGCCTCACAGCACTGAGGTCGTATGTTTGATTCCCACTACGGCCCTAACTGGGTGGAGTTTGCATAGTCTCCCTGTGCTTGCGTGGGTTTCCTCCGGTTCCATCCCACACCAGTCTAGATAGTGCTGCGTCCCAGTCTAGAAAGTGCTGCGTTCCTGACCGGTAACTGGACGTTCCTCAGCTCATTGGGACACTAGGTTTAATATTTCAGACCTTTGTCTATCCCATACCGCAGCTAAATGTAGCGCTAAGGGCTAAGAACTGTTCTTAGCTTCAAGGGCCGAGGCCTACAGGCCACACCACCCTGAATACCAGAATGCGCCAGATATCGTCTGATCTCAGAAGGGTCAGGTCTTGGTTAGTTCTTGGACTGCCTGGGAATACCAGCTCGGTAGGCTACAGACCCCCAAGCCTATTTCTAAAAATGTTTAGAACAACGATTCAACATTACCTCCTTTTCCACGGGGAGCTTGTTGTAGTATCTGATCGAGTCTTTTCCCAGGAAGTCAAACTCCACTACATACTGCTGCCCGTCCAGTTCTGAAAACAGTTTAATGTGTTCCACTCTCAGAGAGCAGCAGCCCACTGTGTCCGCTGTCTCTCCCTCCTCCTTCTCATTGCCTGCTCGCAACGCCAACTGTCAAGAGGAATCAACACTCAATGTCATGTATTGTTGGGTCATTTTATTGCTACGCGTACAAAAATCAATAGATTTGCAGCAATATCACTTCTGATTACTGGAAAGAGCACTTACGTATGCTGTAGCATCTGTATACCTTATCAATGAAATATAGTGCCACGGCTCTCTGTCTTTTCTTCATCTCTCGGGATTTCCAATCTATTCGATACTGAGATCGGATCTGATCTACCACACCCTTCAGACGCCGCGCTGTCTCATATTTCTGCCAGTCCTTCTCCCCCTGTACAGCAGACAGGATAAAACAGACTGCACTAATTATAAGGAACAGAATATTTCCTATGCTAATATTGTCAATATGTCATGGAACGCCAAGGGCCAGATTAAACCACAGCTTGCAGATGATTGGCTGCTTTGTCCAATGGATTTAAAGCGGCAATATAAATAAATGAAAAACCAACCTAATTTAGCATTTCCAGTGTCACTTTAAATCCATCAGTCAAAGCTGCCAATCATAGGCGGCTTTGACAAACCAAGCGATAGTGAGTGCAGATATATGCTGCATTTATGGTACTGCCGGATTCGCAGATTTTTTATCGCAGTCCCATGAGGTTGCATACAAAAATCCAAGAGTACAGGGCGATATTGGGCTGCAAATTTAATTGACCCCAAAATATCATGATTAAATATAGAGATGGGATATACTGTATTTCCTGTAATATGAATGAGGACTTAACCAGGGACAGATATCAGTCATAACACCATAAATACTTATACTTTGGAGAAAATACATTTTATAAACACCCAACAATACATAATAAAAATGAATGTATTCAAGCATGTATATGGTTCTAGTAACAAGAAAAAGGATAACAGCAGCATTGAAATAACCAATAGCATAAACTACAGCAAATGCTGGTCTGAGTTTCTCACCTTGAGTTTAGAGCTTGGGTTCAACATAATGTACTTGATTGAGCTCTGGATATTTTCCGTCCAGGAAGCCAGCCAAGTGACTGTGTTGTCACAGCGCACTTCCTTCCACTTGCGGCCAGCAGGGGGCTCAGGGACCTTGGAGTCTCTGGGGCAGTAGGAATTTGGGGTCAGACGCATGTAACAAAGTTTGACACTCACACTTTCGCACAAGGAGAGAGCAGTATAAATCAGAAAGCACTAGAGTATGTTATACTGGGGCAACTGCTGGCTTTAAGAAGTGATGTTGTGTTATATAAATTTAATGTAATGAGTTTACCAGTCATCACATTAATGGGGAGATGTATCAAGTCTTAGGAAGAGATAAAGTAATGCAGTTGCCCAAAGCAACCAAACAGCTTCCATCATTTATCTACCCAGTCTTAGAAGCAGATTGGTTGCCATGGACAACTGCTCCACTTTACCTCTCTCTTGTCTAGAACATTAGATATGACCAGAGGACAGAACAGATAGCTGCACTCACTGACTGCAGTTAATGATGACGTCCTCCGGCTCAATCCTCATTTTTAACATGCCCATTTTTGGGTGATCCCCACGACCTCGGAAAAGGCCTGGTGGCTCAGTTTTGAAGTTTCCGATCTTTTCCCGATGGCCGTCCAGCAAGCAGTATCCATATTCCTCCTGAATCTTGCTGGTCTCTTCCTTCAGTTTCTAGCCAGATATAAAAACATACATAAAACGCATTCATGCCTGGTCAGCCTACAGGCTGGATTATCGGCAACGACAGAGTGCCACGCAGCAGAGTCACACAGCCCTGCAGTGAGGCGTTCTGCATTTCCTCCATAGCTAGCTCACCCATCCCCTTACATCTATGGTACAGTTAATTAGAGACCTCCCCAGCTTATGACTGGCCGAACCTGTGCCTTTAGAAAAAGACAGAACACAGTTGGAATGGCTTTATAAGTGAATAAGAAGATCTAACCAACTTTAATAAAAGGCAACACAAATAGGATTGGGGTAACTCTAGAAACTGGGGAGAAGGGTTTACTAATGGGAACAACTTCTAAGTCACAGAACGGGATGAGGCGTTGGATGGATCATTAATAGATTAAAGTATAGATGGAAATAAAAAGTGAGGAGCGCAGGAGGTTCTAGGTAGTGTGACAGAATCTTCTTTAGCATTCATCAGTGGAAAACAAAATCCCTGATCTACTCCTTTGTAGGTCAGATGGCAGAGTTCCTCCAGAATGTTTCTGAGAGTATTCAGGGGGGTGATGCTCTGGTGGTTGAACCCTTAAAAACGCTCTGCCAGCAGAGCAGGGACAGAGCGCGATGCACTTTTGGCAGGTGCACGAGGTAACAGTATGTGAAGACTTCAATGATTCGATCCACTGGGCACAATCTTAAGCCTGCCCATTAGCAGCCATGTCCCCTACTGTATACTGTATGGATGAGACCAAGCCTGTGGAGTGAAATCTACTTTTAACCCTTGTCGTATTGCTACTGTGGCTTGGCCATTGGCGGGCTTAGATGGCTCTTCCTGGCCATTGGCGGGTTTAGATGGCTCTTCCTGGCCATTGGCGGGTTTAGATGGCTCTTCCTGGCCATTGGCGGGTTTAGAGGGCTCTTCCTGGCCATTGGCGGGTTTAGAGGGCTCTTCCTGGCCATTGGCGGGTTTAGAGGGCTCTTCCTGGCCATTGGCGGGTTTAGAGGGCTCTTCCTGGCCATTGGCGGGTTTAGAGGGCTCTTCCTGGCCATTGGCGGGTTTAGAGGGCTCTTCCTGGCCATTGGCGGGTTTAGAGGGCTCTTCCTGGCCATTGGCGGGTTTAGAGGGCTCTTCCTGGCCATTGGCGGGTTTAGAGGGCTCTTCCTGGCCATTGGCGGGTTTAGAGGGCTCTTCCTGGCCATTGGCGGGTTTAGAGGGCTCTTCCTGGCCATTGGCGGGTTTAGTTGGCTCTTCCTGGCCATTGGCGGGTTTAGATGGCTCTTCCTGGCCATTGGCGGGTTTAGATGGCTCTTCCTGGCCATTGGCGGGTTTAGATGGCTGCTCCTGGCCATTGGAGGGTTTAAAGGGCTCTTCCTGGCCATTGGAGGGTTTAGATGAGTATAAACCACCAAAAAGTTACATAATTGTTTGGCAAATTAAGCTAATTGAAAACTTCTAAATGCCTAACTAGTTATTAGGGGGGGGGGGGGGGGGTTGTCTAAGGGGCACTGTATCCAGACATTTTTACCTTAGATTTTCCCTACCATCTCACACCTCCTTCTGGGAGGTTTGGAATCGGATCGCAGTGAGAGTTTGCCCTGCAAACGGCTCTCACAAACCAAAATCGCACCTGTGTCTCTCAGTCTAATTTCTGTTATGGGGTTCCCCAACTCATTCCAGCTCTCCCCATCTTCCAATCCAAGCAGAACTCTCCTCCTGCCAATATGGTTATCCGTATTGTATACAAATACCTAGTCTATAGTAATAGATCAAAAAATGCGCTCAGAACCTGTAGCAAAATAGTATGCGTCGTTTGTAGGTGTATGGAATAGTGATGAGTACAGATTGAATCTAGTATTTGTAAAGCTTTATTGTAACAGAAATAGGTGGTAGTAGGCTAAAAAATGCTGAACTTACCACTGACTAAGTCAATGGCAGTAAAACTAGAGGAAATATGCCGTGTTATTGGCAGTATTCAGTCTCTAAAATGAGGAAAATACTGTGGTGTACAACCACAGAGAAACAAGAAGGCGGCAAAACTCAATCGTTGATGTTAAAAGTTAGTTCAGTAGGGAAGCAGGAACCTTAGACCATGGAGCTCACATAGTAAAGTGGCAGATCTTATCATTTGAGTCAGTGTTGGTGCGGCGTCCCGCACTTAGAATGTTGATAAGGCTGCTGGTGAATAATTGACAGCTGGTGTTGCTTGCGTGTTCCCGGGTTAAGTAGTACGGACACTTGCCCGAGTATGTGGAGGTGTGTGTCCAAACCCGTGTGTGACCACGGAGCACGTCCGCAGACCACCCGCCAGTGCTAGGTAGTCTACGGCGCGTCCCGCTGGCCCGCAACTTGGTGTACAGCAGGAGGGGGAGAAATGGTTTTGGTGCTATGTACCAGACACCGTACTCCCTGCCTCCACTGTGGACTCACCGACCCACGTGGGGTCTTCCTCTGGGCGTGATTGAATCAATCACGCACAGAGGAAGACCCCACGTGGGTCGAAACGCGTTGGCCACACATCCCCACTGAGTAAGGAACCGGACACCGCATTCATCAATTACCTGACCATACGGCGCCCGACGAGCATCCAACAAGCAGCTGCATTTGACGAGAGACACCGGAGGAAGGGAGGACACGACTACAACACGCCGTCCCTGAGAGGTGAGTCCACAGTGGAGGCAGGGAGTACGGTATCTGGTACATAGCACCAAAACCGTTTCTCCCCCTCTTGCTGTACACCAAGTTGCGGGCCAGCGGGACGCGCCGTAGACTACCTAGCACTGGCGGGTGGTCTGCGGACGTGCTCCGTGGTCACACACGGGTTTGGACACACACCTCCACATACTCGGGCAAGTGTCCGTACTACTTACCCCGGGAACACGCAAGCAACACCAGCTGTCAATTATTCACCAGCAGCCTTATCAACATTCTAAGTGCGGGACGCCGCACCAACACTGACTCAAATTATAAGATCTGCCACTTTACTATGTGAGCTCCATGGTCTAAGGTTCCTGCTTCCCTACTGAACTAACTTTTAACATCAACGATTGAGTTTTGCCTTTTTCTTGTTTCTCTGTGGTTGTACACCACAGTATTTTCCTCTTTTCCTCATTTTAGAGACTGAATACTGCCAATAACACGGCATATTTCCTCTAGTTTTACTGCCATTGACTTAGTCAGTGGTAAGTTCAGCATTTTTTAGCCTACTACCACCTATTTCTGTTACAATAATATGAGAAATGGTAAGAACTTACCTTTGTTGTCTCTATTTCTACGAAGTCCATAGGGTTCCACAGGATACCTTGGGGTATAGGTGATGATGTCAGGCATCGGGCACCATAGAGTTAAGTTTTCAGTCCTCCCAGGATGCACTAGGGTCCCCCTCCTATACCCCGCCCCCGAGCCAAGGCATCTCAGTTAGTTACCAAGCCATAGGCCGGAGGAGAAGGAAGAGAGAAAAAAGATCTGGACACACACAAGAATCACATTCTCACCAGAGGGAGACGGAAAAACCGGTGACCAGAGTAAAGCCCATCTGCAGCACAGGTGCGACAGGGCGGGAGTCCTGTGGAACCCTATGGACTTCGTAGAAATAGAGATAACAAAGGTAAGTTCATACCATCTCTCATTTTCTACATCAGGGTCCATAGGGTATCCACAGGATACCTTGGGGATGTCCCAAAGCAGTATCCTTTAAGGGTGGGGACGCTCCTGTGCTGAAAAGGAGAATCCGCCACCCGAAGGAAGCATCCTGAGAGGCGAAGGTGTCAAACCTGTAATACCTCACGAAGGTATGGACAGAGGACCACGTAGCAGCCTTGCAGATCTGGACTGCAGAGGCACCACGTCGAGCTGCCCACGAAGGACCCACAGACCTAGTGGAATGAGCCTTCACAGAAGGAGGAACCGGCAGGTCTACATGAAGATAAGCTTCAGAAATAGCCATACGGATCCAGGCTGCCAAAGTTTGCTTTGAAGCAGGCCAACCCTTTTTACGGAAGTCATAGAGAACAAACAAGGCGTCCGACTTCCTAAACGAAGAAGTGCGGTCAACATAAGACCTTAAGGCCCGCACAACATCCAAAGTGGCCTCACCCACTGAAAGGCCAGGTGAGTTAAAGGCCGGAACAACTATTTCCTCGTTAACATGAAACTGGGAAACAACTTTAGGAAGAAATTCAGGACGAGTGCGGAGCACTGCCCTGTTCCCATGAAAAATCAAGAAAGGGGGTCTACAAGAAAGAGCCCCTAAATCAGAAACACGTCTGGCCGAAGCTATGGCCAGAAGGAAAACAGTCTTAGCTGTTAGCCATTTAAGATCCACTGAGCCCAGTGGTTCAAACGGCGGTCCTTGGAGAGCCCTCAGGACCACAGTCAAGTCCCAGGGCACCACAGGTGGAACAAAAGGTGGATGAATACGCAGAACGCCCTGCATAAAGGTGCGTACATCTGGGATAGATCTGGGATAGTAGCAATCCTACGGTGAAACCAGACAGGGCAGAAACCTGCACCTTCAAAGAAGCAAGGCGAAGCCCATGGTCCAGTCCCGCCTGTAGGAAGGAGAGTACCCGAGACAGACAAAACTCCCGTGGTGCATAAACCTCTCGGTCGACACCACTGGAAGAACATATGCCACACGCGATGGTATATTCTCGCTGAAGACTGTTTCCGAGCTCTTAGCATGGTCCGCACTACAGAGCTGGAAAACCCCCTGGACCTTAACATGGCCGTCTCAACAGCCACGCCATCAAAGACAGCCGAGTCAGGTCCGGGTGAAGACAAGGACCCTGTGACAGAAGGTCCGGACGTAGTGGCAACCGCAAAAGGACTGTCCACGGACAGACCCTGAAGATCTGAGAACCAGTGCCGTCTGGGCCATGCGGGAGCTATCAACAGAAGCGTCCCTCCTTCCTGTTTGAATTTCCGGATTACCCGTGGAAGAAGGGAAACCGGAGGAAAGAGATAAGCAAACCGGAACGTCCACCGGACGGACAGAGCATCCACCAGAGACGCCTCTTCGTCTCTTGTGCGAGACCCGTACACCGGCAACTTGTTGTTGTGCCGGGACGCCATGAGGTCGATCTCTGGAAGACCCCACCTGTCCACCAACAGTTGAAAAACGTCCGGGTGCAGGGACCACTCCCCCGGATGAACGTCCTGGCGACTGAGAAAGTCAGCCTCCCAGTTTAGCACTCCCGGGATGAAGACCGCTGATATGGCCGGAAGATTGCGCTCCGCCCATACCAGGATCCGAGACACCTCTACGAGAACCGCCCGACTTCGGGTTCCTCCTTGCCGGTTTATGTAGGTCACGGTGGTAGCGTTGTCCGACTGGACCTGCACTGGGCGACCCTGGAGAACCCGATGTGCCTGCTGGAGAGCATTGAAAACCGCTCGGAGTTCCAAGATGTTTATTGGAAGCTCCGCATCTGCCGGAGTCCACCTGCCCTGGAACAAGTGTGGACCCGAAACTGCTCCCCAGCCCCGAAGACTGGCGACCGTTGTCAACAGGACCCAATTCGCCACCCAGAACGGACGACCCCTGTTGAGATGGGTCGTCTGCAACCACCAGGCGAACCTCCGGAGTAAGCACTATGGACTGGGATTTCAGAGACTGAGGCAGTCCATTCCATTTGGACAGGATCAGGTGCTGTAGAGGTCTTGAGTGAAACTGGGCATATTCCACCATGTCGAATACCGACACCATGGAGCCCAGTAACCTCATCGCCGAGTGCAGAGACACCAGGCGGCTCTGCAGACAACTGCGCACCCTCGACTGTAAGGCAGCGATCTTTTCCCCCGTCACCAAGATCCTTTGCTGTCCCGAGTCCAATAAGGCTCCGAGGTGCAGAATCCGCTGAGACGGGATCAGGGTGGACTTCTGCCAGTTTATCAACCAGCCGTGCCGTTGCAGTAGCGCAATGGTCAGGTCCAAGTGTCGGAGAAGGAGCTCCGGAGATCCTGCCACTAAGAGAAGGTCGTCCAAGTACGGCAACATGCGGACCCCCTGCAGCCGCAGGGAAGCCGCCATGACCGCCATCATCTTGGTGAAAACACGTGGTGCTGTCGCCAGGCCAAAAGGTAACGCCCGGAACTGGAAGTGGTCGCTGCGGATTGCAAACCTGAGGAACTGCTGACGGCGCAAAAGAATAGGGACATGCAGGTAAGCATCCTGTATGTCCAATGACACCAGGTTCCAGCACCAGAATGATGGACCGTAGGGTCTCCATCCGAAACTTCGGTACCCGCAAAGATTTGTTGAGAGCTTTGAGGTTGAGAATCGGACGAAACGACCCATTGGGTTTCTGCACCAAAAAGAGATTGGAATAGAAACCCTGGCCCCTCTGGGAGAACGGAACAGGCACTAGAACTCCAGCCTGGAGCATAGTGTGCAAAACCTTCCGCAGCTCCGTGGCTTTGTTCCGGTCCGATGGTAGACCCGTGGTGAAGAATCGAGCCGGGGGTCTGTGCCGGAAGGAGAGGGCATACCCGTGTGAGACCACCTCGAGAACCCAAGTGTCTGTCGTGGTGACCGACCAAGACCGGGCTAACAGCAGCAGGCGGCCTCCCACTTTGGGATCCCCCAAAGGGAGGCCCGGACCGTCAGGCCGCAGGCTTGTCATCTGGCTTAGGGTCCGGACGTCTGGTACTCCAGGCCTGCTTCCGGGGCTTGGCCGATTTTTTGGGGCCAGCCTGACGGGGAAAAGACTGTGCTTTAGGCCTACCCTGGGCCCTGTAAGCCCGAAAGGACGATGTACCTGAACCAGAAGGAACAGCAGCCGACGGGAGACATGCTGATTTAGCTGCCGCCAGCGTGGCTATAATCTTGTCCAGGTCCGGACCGAAGAGAACCTCTCCGTTAAAAGGTAATGCCTCCAAACCCTTTTTGGAATCAGCATCCGCCTTCCAGGATCGCAACCACAAAGTGCAACGAGCAGCCACCGCTGCTGAAGAAATTCGAGACGCCAGGGTACTAATATCTAAGGCCGCTTCGTTGATATAAGTGGCCGAATCCCGAAGATTGCCTATCAACTCCGCCTGCTCAGCCGAACAGTCGGGATCGAAGGACGCCTCCAACGTATCAGCCCAGCGCTCCATAGCTCTGGCGACCCAGCAAATGGCCATAGCTGGCCGTGCTGCCCCCCCTGCAAGGGAATAGACGGACTTCAGGCAGATCTCTACCTTGCGGTCCGTAGCATCCTTAAGGGAGGACATGGATGGCATGGGTAACGTGGCACTACGGACAAGGCGTGTCACATGAGAATACACCTGTGGAGGTGATTCCCACTTAGCAAAATAATTGTCCGCAAACGGATACGCCACTGCTAAACGCCTTTGAGACTGATATCGTTTGCCTGGCTGTTTCCACGCTTCCTCTAGGTGGTCAACTAATTGTCCCGAAAGAGGAAACACTGTGGCATCTCCTTTAACCTCTTTGAAAAAGGCATATTTGGACTTAGATACCGGAGGTTCCTCATCCTCAATAACTAAAGCAGTCCGGACTGCACGAATAAGGCCAGGTATATACACCTTAGACTTAGCGTCCGACTCTTTAGGACGGGGAGGTTCCTGGTCAGAAAGATCCAGAGTCTCCCCATCATCGGACGTCCCGTCGTCATCCTCATAAGGAGCGGACTGAGACGCCACCGGCCGCCTGTGGGGCCGCATCACAGACTCCCCCTGCAACACGTCTGACAACTGCTGTACAGAGCTAGTTAAAGAATTAACCCACGCAGGCTCATGAGAGACCTGAGGAGGGGAAATAGGGAGACCGTGGGATACCATTAATTGTCTCGGGAAACCCTACATGGGTGACGGCACCACTGACTGCTGGGACAATCCCATCTGAGTGAATGGAGGCTGCGGAGCTAACTGGCCCACGAGGGTTGTAAGCGCCCTGGCGAAACAAGCCCAGGACGGCTCCTGTACCGGTGCTGTGACCGTAATAGGTCGCGCCAATGAATAACACGGACGGCATAGCCCTTCCGCGCTACCCTCCCCCTCCGCTATAGGTGCCTTTCACGTAGTACACCGAAGCTGTACAGGGAAATCACTCTCAGACATAATGGTAAATATGTGACCCCTCTCAACAATACTTGTTCGTATAGTGAGAGACCACCCTGCAGCACCGCACCACGAGGGCTTTAGCAGAAAGACAGGGACAGTAATAAGGCTGACAGTAATAGAAGTAAAGTACAGGCAGCAGCGCTAGCACAGTCACATACAATGCAAAGAAAAATCAATTCCTGCACTATCAGCGCTGATTCTCAACTACCTAGACACAGAGTCTGGTAGGACACAGCGCTGCATACACAGACCTGTACCAAATCGGAGGAGTGGTATGCGGGGGGACCCAGACCACGATGCCTCTGATTCCAGGCTTCCAGCAGCGTTCACCATGCGGTTGTGAAGATGGCCGCCGAGGAGCTTAGGAGGAGGCTGGCCTGGGGGAGGAGCGCTGCCGCAGGGCCAGTCGGCGTGTGCAGAGAGGGCTGTGTGCAGCGGGGGAGGCGCCGGCTGTAAGACAGGGAAGGCGCGCTCCCCTGGCATGCATTTAACCCCCGGGCTGCCGCAGCGCTACCGCTCTGCTGCGGTCCGCTGTCCCAGGGGGGTAGTGGAAGCGCAGGTTATATACCTGGCTCCACGCTGCAGCCAGTCCCCAGGGAGCCCCCTGCCTGGGGACTCTGGACCATGTAACAGCAGGGACCCACTGCTTACCTTGCTGACCCCCTTGATTCCGGCCATGGTCCTGAACATCTGGGGTCACCGCTAGCTGTGACCCCAGATGCCTACCAGCATCCCCGGATCAGTACCGGCGTTCTGGTACCGGCGGGGGTGTAGGGAAGACAGCATGGACATCAGACTGACTGTCCATGCTGTACATCCAGATGTGCAGCCACAGCTGCTTGAAGAAAACGACTCCGGCCGGGCACCAAACTAAACTGAGATGCCTTGGCTCGGGGGCGGGGTATAGGAGGGGGACCCTAGTGCATCCTGGGAGGCTGAAAACTTAACTCTATGGTGCCCGATGCCTGACGTCATCACCTATACCCCAAGGTATCCTGTGGATACCCTATGGACCCTGATGTAGAAAAAGCTTTACAAATACTAGATTCAATCTGTACTCATCACTATTCCATACACCTACAAACGACGCATACTATTTTGCTACAGGTTCTGAGCGCATTTTTTGATCTATTACTATAGACTAGGTATTTGTATTAAACTCAGGAGGCCAGACAGTCGTCCAAAAAGTGCAGCTCACCTTTAGCGTTCACTCTGAATCCAGTGCGCAATATCTATTTACCATATTTCCTATCCGTATTGTATATCTATGGGCCGCATAATGCTACACTTCTACCACTATAGAGAACACAGGCTGAATTGCCAGTGATTACAGAAAGAACCACTTACTGTGATTACATCGGGATACTACAGTATTCAATCTTCTGACAGTACAATAATAACCAAGTACGTCACATACACGCTGTACTACGACAGTGGAGACGCCAGGAACACATACTGTATACTTCACTGAAGGTATCCACTATTGATCTATGGATTAGGACTGTGTCAGGTCTTTCTACTTCAGGGTCCATAGGGGTCCACAGGGTGACCTTGGGGTATCCTGGATCCTCGGGCACCATGGAGTTAAAGCTTTCAGCTGCTCCCAGGATGCACTTGGGTCCAACCTCCCCTATACCCCGCCCCCGAGCCACAGGCACCTCAGTTTTAGATGGTGCCCGGCCGGAGTCGGGTCACCCTGCGGGGTGGGCTGCAGGAGCAGCCCCCTAAAGCTTTTAATTTTTTATTTAACTTAGTTAAATTTATTTATTATTTTTTACTACAGTTTTTCTCCAGAGCAGTAGCGATGGGCTGTCGGTACAGACGCCCACGCTGCCGCTCCTTCTCCCTGCTGGCGCTGCGACGCCAGCACTGAACTGGGGATCGCGGCGGGGGAAGCCAGAGTCTGTACTAGCCGGACTCTGGTTTCCCCCGGGACTGCTGCCGGAAGACGCCGGGGAGATCAGGTAAGCCGCGCACCGCTGATTAGCGGCGGTGCGCGGGTTCCTTTCAAATGCAGTCCCATGCCCCAGGTTCTAGGGGACAGACCGGGGGCGCTAGCGGTGGCGGCGGGCCCCCCCTCCAGCGGAGGCATACCCTGCCAGACCACTAGACCACCAGGGTTAATATCGCGGCAAGCGGGATGCCGGCAACCCGGGGGTTAATATGCTAGAAAGGGGAGGAAGCCTTCCCTGTCTAGCGGCTCCTCCCCTCAGCTCAGCGCGCCTTTCAGCACGGAGTCTGGCGTCGCTGAGCTGCAGTTACACGGCCACTCCTCCTCTGAGGTCTCCAACGGCCATTTTCTCCAGTGGCAGCGCAGATACTCTCAGGGAGCACGCGGACCGGTCCCCCTGTGTACCTCTCCCCTGCAAAAGGACAGTACACAGCACTATAGCCCTCCCAGACACTGAATCTGGGCAGGTTGATTGTAGTGAAAAGGTGCAGTGAGTATATCTTCCTGCATGGTATGTGACTTTTGCTAGTGCTGCCTGTCTGTGTCTTTTTTCTACTTACTGTCAGCCTATACCTATCCCTTTCTTTCTCCTACAAGCCCTACAGGTGTGCGAGGGAAGGGTGTTTCTACTGACCTCACCTATATAGATCACGTATTTGTGAGGTCAGTCACATACAGTTGTGTGCTACACGGTGCCATATTGTGGGCTGTTGTCCAGCACACGGGTGAGTGCGCACGTTTTCTTCCAACGTCATGTCCGAGGAGATTGAGCACTCCGGGGCTCCGGTATTGTTCTCCTGCAGGCGCTGTTCTGCAGGTGTGGATAGGGAGGATTTGTCACAGGATGGCCTGTGCGGACGGTGCCAGGCGGTCCCTGGTATGTCTAAACCTCCCATGTCGCAGGAGCCACCATGGGCGATGTTTTCCCAGGTGCTGGTGTCCATCGCGGACCGTCTGTCGGTCCCGACTGCTGCCCCTACTAGGGCGTTGCCCCAGCCTGCCATCCCCCATTCCCCGGGTGTCCCACAATTATTGCAGACTCCCCCGGGGTCTCAGCCTGTTGGTCCCTATGCGGGGTTGCCAATGTATATTCAGTCCACCCCTGTGGCACAGCAGGCTGTGGTGCCGTTTCAGGCTCCTGTGGCAGCTCCTCCACCCTGGGTGGATGCGCTTTCCCACACTGTCCAAGATTTGGTGGCAACATCTTCGGCTTTTCAGTCGATGTTGCGCAGTGACGTGCCCTCCAGGGCGTCTAAACGCTCAGTCATGGCGCAGGCTGCGCATCTTCCAGATTCTGAGGGGTCCTCGGATGATGGTGAGGTGCAGGATGACTCAGCCTCAGATGCCTCAGTCCAGGAGGTAGACACTAAGTCTTCCATCAATGTGCGGGCTCTGGTTAAGGCGGTGCGGACCATTCTTCTGATTGAGGATGAGGCACCCGCTCCCAAGTCGAGGTATCCTAGTTTTAAAAGAGCTAAGGTTACTTCTGCAGCGTTCCCCTTGTCTGATCAGTTGACTGATCACATGGCGGTGGCCTGGCAGACACCCAGTAAGCGTTTCCTGCCACAGAAACGCTTGGCGTCCAATTATCCATTCCCGGAGGCTCATTGTAAGAAATGGGAAACTCCGCCTGCAGTCGATTCCCATGTAACACGCCTCATCCGGAGTGCTACTTTGCCATTACCGTCTATATCCTCGCTGAAGGATCCTATGGACAGGCAGGTGGAGACTTGTTTAAAGTCTATTTATTCTCTCTCAGGGGCGGTAGCCCGGCCGTCCATGGCCATCTCCTGGGTGGCCAAGGCCATTGAGTTGAGGGGTGGGCCAACGCCTTGGAGGACGCGTTTACGGATGAAGCTCCGGACGTCCAGAGGGCGTTGTTAGGACAGATGAGAGATGCCGCCTCCTACATTGGAGAAGCATCGTTGGATGCTAGCCTGTTGACCTCTAGGGTTTCGGCGGCAGCAGTGTCTGCTCGTAGATCCTTGTGGTTGCGGTCTTGGAGAGCAGACGCGGATTCAAAGAAAGGCTTGGAGGCCTTACCTTTTAATGGAGAATTACTATTTGGTCCGGACCTGGACAAAATAGTAGATACTCTGGCGAAATCCAAGTCAGCCTTCCTCCCTTCAGCTACTACACCTGCTAAGGTCCGGAGCTCGGCCTTTCGTTCCTTTCGGGTTCAGGGCAAGGCAAAGGGTCAGTCCTTCCCGAGGCAGTCCGCACCCAAGACCGCCTCAAAGCCAAAGAAGCAAGCCTGGAGTACTAGGCGCCCATCTTCCAAGCCAGAAGATAAGCCTTCTGCGTGATGGGACGGGCCTCCCTCTGGGGGACCCCAGAGTGGGAGGCCGACGACTTCAATTCGCCCAGTGCTGGCACAATACCACCACGGATGCCTGGGTGCGAGAAGTGGTCTCCCAGGGGTACGCCCTGTCTTTTCGGCACAGGCCGCCTTGCCAGTTTTTTTGCACAAGTCCTTCTCAGGACAAAACCAAGGCCTTGCAGGTTCAGGAAGCCATAGAGGCCTTGCTGACGGCAGAGGTCATTATACCCGTACCACAGTCTCAACGTGGGATGGGGTATTACTCTACGCTGTTTCTGGTGCAGAAACCCAATGGCTCTCATCGCCCCATCCTCAATTTGAAGTCCCTGAACAGGTTTCTCAGGGTTCCCAAATTCAGGATGGAAACTTTGCATTCCATCATTCTGGCGATGGAACCGGGGGATTATATGGTCTCCCTGGATATCCAGGACGCCTACCTTCATGTGCCTATAGCAACATCGCACCAACAGTTTCTGCGGTTTGCTATTCTCCACAACCACTACTAATTCAGGGCTCTACCCTTTGGTCTCTCCACGGCACCAAGGGTATTTACCAAGGTGATGGCGGTCATGGCGGCTCACCTTCGGAGCCAGAGGATACGGTTGCTACCGTATCTAGACGACCTCCTCTTGCTGGCAAGCTCCCCGAAGGTACTGATCTAGCATCTCCACCTGACGGTCGCTTGTCTACAGGCGCACGGCTGGTTGATCAACTGGAAGAAGTCCTCCCTCATCCCATCACAGCGGATGGTTCATTTGGGGGCCCTGCTGGACTCTCGTCAGCAACAGATTTTTCTGACTCCAGAGAAGGTCTCCTCCTTACAGCTGCGGATTCACGGCTGTCTGAGCAGTGGCAGAGTGTCGGTGCACTCAGCGATGAGAGTTTTGGGGTCCATGGTGTCGGCATTCGACATGGTGGAGTTTGCCCAGTTCCATTCCAGGCCCCTGCAGGGGCTGATTCTTTCGGAATGGAACGGATTGCCACACAGGATCCGCTCTCAGATGCTGGTGTTGTCCTCGGAGGGGCGTCTGTCCCTAGCCTGGTGGCTGCAGACAGCGCATCTCCTGGAGGGGCGCCCCTTTTGGATCCCGGAATGGGTTCTGCTCACGACAGATGCCAGTCTCCGGGGTTGGGGGGCGGTGACAGGCTCCTTGTCACTTCAGAGTCGTTGGTCGGCGGAGGAAGCGATTCTTCCCATCAACATCCTGGAACTGAGGGCAGTACACAGAGCCCTGCAGTCATCCGGCACCGCTCTTCACGGAAGGGCCGTTCAGGTGCAGTCAGAGAACGCCACCACGGTGGCGTACATCATTCACCAGGGAGGGACTCGCAGTCGAGCTGCGATGTCGGAGGTGTCCCGCGTCCTGGCTTGGGCGGAGCGCTATCTTCCAGCTCTCTCGGCAGTTTTCATCCCAGGAGTCCTCAATTGGGAGGCAGACTTCCTCAGCCGTTACGACGTGCATCCCGGGGAATGGTCGCTTCATCCAGAGGTATTCCAACTACTCGTGGACAAGTGGGGGCTGCCAGAGCTGGACCTGATGGCGTCCCGTCACAATCACAAGCTGCCCGTGTACGGGTCAAGGACACTGTCGGTGAGATGGCTGTTTCAACCGGCTTACTTGTTCCCTCCGATATCTCTGCTGCCTCGGGTCCTGCGCAAGTTCAAACAGGACGGAGGCACACTGATCCTGGTGGCCCCAACGTGGCCCAGAAGGCCGTGGTACTCCGATCTGCGGAGCTTGTCCATCGACGCTCCGTACCTTCTACCTCAACGGCGGGACCTGTTGTCTCAGGGGTCCTGTCTTCACCCGGATCTGGGTCAACTATCTTTGACGGCGTGGCTCTTGAGACAGCCGTCCTGAGGTCTCGGGGCTTTTCTAGCTCCGTTATTACCACCATGCTGAGGGCGCGCAAGCCTGCTTCCGCGAGGATCTATCACAGAGTGTGGCACACTTACTTTCAGTGGTGCGAGGCCAGAAAATGATCCCCAGGTGTTCCGGGTTTCACGTATTTTGGCTTTCTTTCAGTCGGGTTTCGACTTAGGATTACGTCTTTCCTCACTGAAGGTGCACGTGTCTGCTCTGTCGGTGTGGTTCCAGCGCAGGATCGCTGCTATGCCGGACGTACACACCTTTTTCCAGGGAGTTTTGAGAATCCAGCCTCCCTTTGTGCCACCTGTGGCCCCGTGGGATTTGGCGGTGGTTCTTCGGGCCTTACAGGGTCCGCCTTTTGAGCCCTTGGAGTCAGTGGAGCTCAAGTGGCTAACTTTTAAGACTGTTTTCCTCTTGGCAATTGCTTCTGCCAGGAGGGTTTCAAATTTGGGGGCGCTTTCTTGTCGTCCCCCTTTTCTGATTTTTCATCAGGACAGAGCGGTGCTTCGCACTCGTCCTGATTTCCTGCCTAAGGTGGTTTCCAGGTTCCACATTAATCAGGAAATTGTTGTACCAGCCTTTCAGTCGCCTGATCTTTCGGCTGGGGAGACTTCCTTAGACGTTGTCCGTGCACTCCAGGTTTATGTGGACCGGACTAGTTCTGTGAGGAAGTCGGATTCTTTGTTTATCCTCTTTGGTTTTCACAAGAGGGGTTGGCCTGCCAACAAACAGACTCTAGCCCGTTGGCTTCGTTCTGTTATTATTGAGGCTTATATGAAGGAGGGTTTACCTGTTCCAGACTCTGTTAAGGCTCATTCCACTCGGTCTGTGGGTCCCTCTTGGGCTGCTAGACGTGGCGCCTCTGCTGTTCAGCTCTGTAAGGCGGCCACCTGGTCTTCCATTCAGACCTCTTTGAGGTTCTATGCGTTTGACACCTTTGCCTCTCAGGATGCATCCTTTGGGCGCCGGGTTCTCCTATCAGCACAGGAGCGTCCCCGCCCTTAGTTGGACTGCTTTGGGACATCCCCAAGGTCACCCTGTGGACCCCTATGGACCCTGAAGTAGAAAACAAGAGATATGGTAAGAACTTACCTTTGTTATCTCTGTTTCTACGAAGTCCATAGGGTCCACAGGGCACCCGCCCTGACACACCTGGCTTCATATGGGCTGTGTGACTGGTCACCGGTTTTCCGTCTCCCATTTCTGTGAGTATGGTTCTTGTGTGTTCCAGTCTTCCTTCTCTCTGTTTCGTCTCCTCCTCCGGCCTGGGCTGCTTACCAACTGAGGTGCCTGTGGCTCGGGGGCGGGGTATAGGGGAGGTTGGACCCAAGTGCATCCTGGGAGCAGCTGAAAGCTTTAACTCCGTGGTGCCCGAGGATCCAGGATCCAGCTATACCCCAAGGTCACCCTGTGGACCCTATGGACTTCGTAGAAACAGAGATAACAAAGGTAAGTTCTTACCATATCTCTTGTTTTCGTGTAGAGTGCAGCCGCCAGTTACTGACCGGTGATACTACCAGACCGGATGACATTCAGCTCAATTAGCAGGACCACTTCTACTATCATTAGGGCCTTTTAATGCAGCCGTCACAAGCCAACACATTATACTATGTCCATAATATAGTCTGCTAGTCTGGTTAATACATACAATATGAAGATGACCTCACACACTAGCCACGTCACCCACAAATATCACCCAAATCCTGTGCCACCTTGTATTGTACAAGCCAAAAGCTCATAAGCAACATAAAAACAAAGCTGCAGGCTCTCTCTCGCTAATGCCAGCTGGTGCCACCATAGACCGTTCCACCACCATGTGCCCCATATACATATATAAAATCAGCCTTGTACAGCCACAGGTTAAAGCTGGCATTGTATTTCCCATGTACTGCACTCTGGAGCATTGCGTTATTACAGGGGTGATTTAACAAGCTGCTACGGGCAGGATGGCATCGGACACCGCAGCTGGCACCTCACCTGCTTCTCTTCCTTAGGCAAAGCTTTGCGAGCCTCGTTCTTCTCAAAGAAATACTTGTGGATCTCGGAGAAGTCACACTTGTACAAGTGCTTTATGGTCTTACTCTCTTCTTTGTTCATTTGCTGAAGGGAACAGCAGGAAGTGTTATTTAAAGGAGCGGAGTACATATGTAATATTACAAGGCTAACTCTGCACCACCTTATCGACGTCACCGGTTCTAGGTACATAAAGTACCAGCGCTACTGACTTAAGGACATCGGGCATGTAACGGGTTTTGAAGGGGCATTAATAGGTAGAGCAGACCCTACAGATGGACAGGAAGGTGCTGTATACTCTAGTAGAGGGTGTGTATATAGGAATCAGAGAACAGTAGGATGAGGGAGTTGCCATCCACACAGGGGCAAAAGATTGGGGGGGGGCGCGCGCCCCAGCTGGACTCCTGTGTAACTATATACCAATCATGAGAACAAAGATACAAGTATAGCTGCGTTGTCATACAGTAGGTCTGAGACAAAGTATCATAGGGTGTGCGATATATGAGATTGACTGACAAAAACGTTGCCAATGTATAGGTCGACACCAAAAGGTCGACTGACAAAGGCTGACAAGGACAAATAGTTGACACACATGGTCAATACAAAATAAATGGTCAACATTTTTATTTTATTTTAAGCCTAATCCTAACCTTCCCCCAAGTGCCTAAACCAAACCGTAGCTTAATCATCCCACTGATGCCTTACACTAACCGTTCACTATGGCAGCCTAACCCCCCCCCCCACCCCTAATGCCCAACACTAACCGTTCCCTCCAGCAGCCTAACCCTAACCTTCCCCCCAAGTGCCTAACACTAACCCTCCCCCCAACACTAACCGTTCCTCCGGCAGCCTAACCCTAATCTTCCCCCCAAGTGCCTAACACTAACCGTCCCCTAATGCCTAACACTGACCATTCCCTCCGGCAGCCTAACCCTAACCTTCCCCCCAAGTGCCTAACACTAACCGTCCCCCTAATGCCTAACACTAACAGTTACCTCTGGCAGCCTAACTGTCCCCCTAATGCCCAACACTAACCGTTCCCTCCAGCAGCCTAACCCTAACCTTCCCCCCAAGTGCCTAACACTAACCGTCCCCCTAATGCCCAACACTAACCGTTCCCTCCGGCAGCCTAACCCTAACCTTCCCCCCAAATGCCTAACACTAACCGTCCCCCTAAAGCCTAACACTAACCGTTCCCTCCGGCAGCCTAACCCTAACCTTCCCCCCAAGTGCCTAACACTAACCGTCCCCCTAATGCCTAACACTAACAAACAGTTACCTCTGGCAGCCTAACTGTCCCCCTAATGCCCAACACTAACTGTTCCCTCCGGCAGCGTAACCTTCCCCACCAAGTGCCTAAACCTAACCCTAACTCTCAACCTAACCGTCCCCTCCGGCAGCCTAACCCTAACCATCCCCCTAATGCCTAACTCTAACCATCCCCTCTGGCAGCCTAACACTAAACTTAATTTTTTTTTTAAAAATTAATCATTTGACAAAGTTTGTTGTGTGTCGACCACTCGAGTATGTCGACATTACCTGGCGACCATTTGGTATCAACATATACAGTACATTGTCGACCCTTCATCCAGATACCAGTGTCATAAAGGCTAGAGTGACCTGAAAGTGTGAGGTCCATTTCTCCCAATATGTAAAATACTCACCATATATTCCATGTAACACATGTGCCACACCTTGGCTATGATCTCTCGAATAGTGGGCACCTCAGTTTTATTCCATGCTACATGTGGCTGCTAAGATCACATGCCAAATTAATTAATATTGGGGACTAGTGGCATCTGGGATACTTAGGGGGCAATTCAATTAGCTGCAGTAAATTATCGCGGCTAATTGACAATTATTCAATTGTCCCCGATAGCTGGTACTAGGTGGGATTTTATTTACCTGTCCAGAGGCAGGCGACACAAAATCCCCGATAAGTGCCCTTTTTAATGGCCGCGATCGCAAAAAACAAGAGATATGGTAAGAACTTACCTTTGTTATCTCTGTTTCTACGAAGTCCATAGGGTCCACAGGGTGACCTTGGGGTATAGCTGGATCCTGGATCCTCGGGCACCACGGAGTTAAAGCTTTTAGCTGCTCCCAGGATGCACTTGGGTCCAACCTCCCCTATACCCCGCCCCCGAGCCACAGGCACCTCAGTTGGTAAGCAGCCCAGGCCGGAGGAGGAGACGAAACAGAGAGAAGGAAGACTGGAACACACAAGAACCATACTCACAGAAATGGGAGACGGAAAACCGGTGACCAGTCACAGAGCCCATATGAAGCCAGGTGCGTCAGGGCGGGTGCCCTGTGGACCCTATGGACTTCGTAGAAACAGAGATAACAAAGGTAAGTTCTTACCATATCTCTTGTTTTCTACTTCAGGGTCCATAGGGGTCCACAGGGTGACCTTGGGGATGTCCCAAAGCAGTCCAACTAAGGGCGGGGACGCTCCTGTGCTGATAGGAGAACCCGGCGCCCAAAGGATGCATCCTGAGAGGCAAAGGTGTCAAACGCATAGAACCTCAAAAAGGTCTGAATGGAAGACCAGGTGGCCGCCTTACAGAGCTGAACAGCAGAGGCGCCACGGCTAGCAGCCCAAGAAGGGCCCACGGACCGAGTGGAATGAGCCTTAACAGAGGCTGGAACAGCTAAACCCTCCTGCATATAAGCCTCAATAATAACAGAACGAAGCCAACGGGCTAGAGTCTGTTTGTTGGCAGGCCAACCCCTCTTGTGAAAACCAAAGAGGATAAACAAAGAATCCGACTTCCTCACAGAACTAGTCCGGTCCACATAAACCTGGAGTGCCCTTACAACGTCTAAGGAAGTCTCCCCAGCCGAAAGATCAGGTGACTGAAAGGCTGGTACAACAATTTCCTGATTAATGTGGAACCTGGAAACCACCTTAGGCAGGAAATCAGGACGAGTGCGAAGCACCGCTCTGTCCTGATGAAAAATCAGAAAAGGGGGACGACAAGAAAGCGCCCCCAAATCTGAAACCCTCCTGGCAGAAGCAATTGCCAAGAGGAAAACAGTTTTAAAAGTTAGCCACTTGAGCTCCACTGACTCCAAGGGCTCAAAAGGAGGACCCTGTAAGGCCCTAAGAACCACCGCCAAATCCCACGGGGCCACAGGTGGCACAAAGGGAGGCTGGATTCTCAAAACACCCTGGAAAAAGGTGTGTACGTCCGGCATAGCAGCGATCCTGCGCTGGAACCACACCGACAGACCAGACACGAGTACCTTCAGTGAAGAAAGACGTAATCCTAAGTCCAAACCGGACTGAAGGAAAGCCAGAATACGCGAAACTCGGAACACCTGGGGATCATAGTTTCTGGCCTCGCACCACTGAAAGTAAGTGTGCCACACTCTGTGATAGATCCTCGCGGAAGCAGGCTTGCGCGCCCTCAGCATGGTGGTAATAACGGAGCTAGAAAAGCCCCGAGACCTCAGGACGGCTGTCTCAAGAGCCACGCCGTCAAAGATAGTCGACCCAGATCCGGGTGAAGACAGGGCCCCTGAGACAACAGGTCCCGCCGTTGAGGTAGGAGGTACGGAGCGTCGATGGACAGGCTCCGCAGATCGGAGTACCACGGCCTTCTGGGCCACGCTGGGGCCACCAGGATCAGTGTGCCTCCGTCCTGTTTGAACTTGCGCAGGACCCGAGGCAGCAGAGATATCGGAGGGAACAAGTAAGCCAGTTGAAACAGCCATTTCACCGACAGCGCGTCTATCAGACTTGCGCCTGCGTCCCTTGTCCTTGACCCGTACACAGGCAGCTTGTGATTGTAACGGGACGCCATCAGGTCCAGCTCTGGCAGCCCCCACTTGTCCACGAGTAGTTGGAATACCTCTGGATGAAGCGACCATTCCCCGGGATGCACATCGTAACGGCTGAGGAAGTCTGCCTCCCAATTGAGGACTCCTGGGATGAAAACTGCCGAGAGAGCTGGAAGATAGCGCTCCGCCCAAGCCAGGACGCGGGACACCTCCGACATCGCAGCTCGACTGCGAGTCCCTCCCTGGTGATTGATGTACGCCACCGTGGTGGCGTTGTCTGACTGCACCTGAACGGCCCTTCCGTGAAGAGCGGTGCCGGACGACTGCAGGGCTCTGTATACTGCCCGCAGTTCCAGGATGTTGATGGGAAGAATCGCTTCCTCCGCCGACCAACGACCCTGAAGTGACAAGGAGCCTGTCACCGCCCCCCAACCCCGGAGACTGGCATCTGTCGTGAGCAGAACCCATTCCGGGATCCAAAAGGGGCGCCCCTCCAGGAGATGCGCTGTCTGCAGCCACCAGGCTAGGGACAGACGCACCTCCGAGGACAACACCAGCATCTGAGAGCGGATCCTGTGTGGCAATCCGTTCCATTCTGAAAGAATCAGCCCCTGCAGGGGCCTGGAATGGAACTGGGCAAACTCCACCATGTCGAATGCCGACACCATGGACCCCAAAACTCTCATCGCTGAGTGCACCGACACTCTGCCACTGCTCAGACAACTGTGAATCCGCAGCTGTAAGGAGGAGACCTTCTCTGGAGTCAGAAAAATCCGTTGCTGACGAGAGTCCAGCAGGGCCCCCAAATGAACCATCCGTTGTGATGGGATGAGGGAGGATTTCTTCCAGTTGATCAACCAGCCGTGCGCCTGTAGACAAGCGACCGTCAGGTGGAGATGCTGGATCAGTACCTCCGGGGAGCTTGCCAGCAAGAGGAGGTCGTCTAGATACGGTAGCAACCGTATCCCCTGGCTCCGAAGGTGAGCCGCCATGACCGCCATCACCTTGGTAAATACCCTTGGTGCCGTGGAGAGACCAAAGGGTAGAGCCCTGAATTGGTAGTGGTTGTGGAGAATAGCAAACCGCAGAAACCGTTGGTGCGATGTTGCTATAGGCACATGGAGGTAGGCGTCCTGGATATCCAGGGAGACCATATAATCCCCCGGTTCCATCGCCAGTATGATGGAACGCAAAGTTTCCATCCTGAATTTGGGAACCCTGAGAAACCTGTTCAGGGACTTCAAATTGAGGATGGGGCGATGAGAGCCATTGGGTTTCTGCACCAGAAACAGCGTAGAGTAATACCCCATCCCACGTTGAGACTGTGGTACGGGTATAATGACCCCCGCCGTCAGCAAGGCCTCTATGGCTTCCTGAACCTGCAAGGCCTTGGTTTTGTCCTGAGAAGGACTTGTGCAAAAAAACTGGCAAGGCGGCCTGTGCCGAAAAGACAGGGCGTACCCCTGGGAGACCACTTCTCGCACCCAGGCATCCGTGGTGGTATTGTGCCAGCACTGGGCGAATTGAAGAAGTCGGCCTCCCACTCTGGGGTCCCCCAGAGGGAGGCCCGTCCCATCACGCAGAAGGCTTATCTTCTGGCTTGGAAGAAGGGCGCCTAGCACTCCAGGCTTGCTTCTTTGGCTTTGTGGCGGTCTTGGGTGCGGACTGCCTCGGGAAGGACTGACCCTTTGCCTTGCCCTGAACCCGAAAGGAACGAAACGCCGAGCTCCGGACCTTAGCAGGTGTAGTAGCTGAAGGGAGGAAGGCTGACTTGGATTTTGCCAGGGTATCTACTATTTTGTCCAGGTCCGGACCAAATAGTAATTCCCCATTAAAAGGTAAGGCCTCCAAGCCTTTCTTTGAATCCGCGTCTGCTCTCCAAGACCGCAACCACAAGGATCTACGAGCAGACACTGCTGCCGCCGAAACCCTAGAGGTCAACAGGCTAGCATCCAAAGATGCTTCTCCAATGTAGGAGGCGGCATCTCTCATCTGTCCTAACAACGCCCCCTGGACGTCCGGAGATTCATCCGTAAACGTGTCCTCCAAGGCGTTGGCCCACCCCTCAATGGCCTTGGCCACCCAGGAGATGGCCATGGACGGCCGGGCTACAGCCCCTGAGAGAGAATAAATAGACTTTAGACAAGTCTCCACCTTCCTGTCCGTAGGATCCTTCAGCGAGGATATAGACGGCAATGGCAAAGTAGCACTCCTGATGAGGCGTGTTACATGGGAATCGACTGCAGGCGGAGTTTCCCATTTCTTACAATGCGCTTCCGGGAATGGATAATTGGACGCCAAGCGTTTCTGTGGCAGGAAACGCTTACTGGGCGTCTGCCAGGCCACCGCCATGTGATCAGTCAACTGATCAGACAAGGGGAACGCTGTAGAAGTAACCTTAGCTTTTTTAAAACTAGGATACCTTGACTTGGGAGCGGGTGCCTCATCCTCAATCAGAAGAATAGCCCGCACCGCCTTAACCAGAGCCCGCACATTGATGGAAGACTTAGTGTCTACCTCCTGGACTGAGGCATCTGAGGCTGAGTCATCCTGTACCTCACCATCATCCGAGAACCCCTCAGAATCCGAAAGATGCGCAGCCTGTGCCATGACTGAGCGTTTAGACGCCCTGGAGGGCACGTCACTGCGCAACATCGACTGAAAAGCCGAAGATGCTGCCGCCAAATCTTGGACAGTGTGGGAAAGCGCATCCACCCAGGGTGGAGGAGCTGTCACAGGAGCCTGAAACGGCACCACAGCCGGCTGTGCCACAGGGGTGGACTGAATATACATTGGCAACCCCGCATAGGGACCAACAGGCTGAGACCCCGGGGGAGTCTGCAATAATTGTGGGACACCCGGGGAATGGGGGATGGCAGGCTGGGGCAACGCCCTAGTAGGGGCGACAGTCGGGACCGACAGACGGTCCGCGATGGACACCAGCACCTGGGAAAACATCGCCCATGGTGGCTCCTGCGAAATGGGAGGTTTAGACGTACCAGGGACCGCCTGGCACCGTCCGCACAGGCCGTCCTGTGACAAATCCTCCCTATCCACTCCTGCAGAACAGCGCCTGCAGGAGAACAATGCTGGAGCCCCGGAGTGCTCAATCTCCTCCTCAGACATGACTTAGGAAGAAAACGTGCGCACTCACCAGTGTGCTGAACAACAGCCCACAATATGGTACTGTGTAGCACACAACTGTATGTGACGGACCTCACAAATACGTGATCTATATAGGTGAGGTCAGTAGAAACACCCTTCCCCCGCACACCTGTAGGGCTTGTAGGAGAAGGAAAGGGATAGGTACAGGCTGACAGTAAGTAGAAAAAAGACACAGACAGGCAGCACTAGCAAAAGTCACATACCATGCAGGAAGATATACTCACTGCACCTTTCCACTACAATCAACCTCCCAGATTCAGTGTCTGGGAGGGCTATAGCGCTGTGTACACTGTCCTTCTGCAGGGGAGAGGTACACAGGGGGACCGGTCCGCGTGCTCCCTGAGAGTATCCACGCTGCCACAGAGAAAATGGCCGCTGGAGACCTCAGAGGAGGAGTGGCCGAGTATCTGCAGCTCAGCGACGCCAGACTCCGAGCTGAAAGGCGCGCTGAGCTGAGGGGAGGAGCCGCTAGACAGGGAAGGCTTCCTCCCCTGGCTAGCATATTAACCCCCGGGTTGCCGGCATCCCGCTTGCCGCGATATTAACCCTGGTGGTCTAGTGGTCTGGCGGGGTATGCCTCCGCTGGAGGGGGGGCCCGCCGCCACCGCTAGCGCCCCCGGTCTGTCCCCTAGACCGGGGGCATGGGACTGCATTTGAAAGGAACCCGCGCACCGCCGCTAATCAGCGGTGCGCGGCTTACCTGATCTCCCCGGCGTCTTCCGGCAGCAGTCCCGGGGGAAACCAGAGTCCGGCTAGTACAGACTCTGGCTTCCCCCGCCGCGATCCCCAGTTCAGTGCTGGCGTCGCGGCGCCAGCAGGGAGAAGGAGCGGCAGCGTGGGCGTCTGTACAGACAGCCCAGCGCTGCTGCTCTAGAGAAAAAACTTATAGTAAAAAATAAATAAATTTAACTAAGTTCAATAAAAAATTAAAAGCTTTAGGGGGCTGCTCCTGCAGCCCACCCCGCAGGGTGACCCGACTCCGGCCGGGCACCATCTAAAACTGAGGTGCCTGTGGCTCGGGGGCGGGGTATAGGGGAGGTTGGACCCAAGTGCATCCTGGGAGCAGCTAAAAGCTTTAACTCCGTGGTGCCCGAGGATCCAGGATCCAGCTATACCCCAAGGTCACCCTGTGGACCCCTATGGACCCTGAAGTAGAAACACACGGTCGTCCAAAAGCAGGATTTTTTTATTTTTTAAATAAAAAAATTGTGGCGAAGTCCCTATTTTATTAGTTTTATTTATTGTCCTGTGCAATGGAGTTCACCCCCCTTAGTGGTAAAAGGAAATACTAAGGCCAGCTACACATGGTTTGGTACGTGCATACACGCTTGCACGATGCGACGGGCGACGGCGTGGTGTAGGATACCATGCTGCATTCAGCAACATGGCATCACATACGATATCTAGTGATTGACCGTGCAGCGCGACCAACCAGAAGATATTGCATGCGACTGCGGGAGCGAGCACATCGGGCATACACATTTAATATCCCCGGAAAGGACAAATATCGGGCAGATATTGTTCTAGTGTGTACCCAGCTATAGGGGTAAAAGGTATGTTTAAACCAGAGATCTAATCTCGCTGCAAAAAGGAACAAGTTTTGCGCAGCTCCACCATGTGTGCAAAAACGTTCCGATGACTCTGCCACATCTCCAACACAGCGCACATTTCTGGATGCATTTTATTTAGCCTGAAAGGGACATACATCTGTAGGGGTGGGTATGAAAGATCGACAATATAATGGTCAACAGTTAATGGGTTGACACCAACTGGATGACATGCAATTGGTCGACAGGGACAAAAATATGAGATATGGTAAGAACTTACCTTTGTTGTCTCTATTTCTACGAAGTCCATAGGGTTCCACAGGATACCTTGGGGGTATAGGTGATGACGTCAGTCATCGGGCACCATAGAATTAAGTTTTCAGCCTCCCAGGATGCACTAGGGTCCCCCTCCTATACCCCGCCCCCGAGCCAAGGCATCTCAGTTACGTACCAAGCCATAGGCCGGAGGAGGAGAAGGAAGAGAGAAAAAAGATCTGGACACACACAAGAATCACATTCTCACCAGAGGGAGACGGAAAAACCGGTGACCAGAGTAAAGCCCATCTGCAGCACAGGTGCAACAGGGCGGGAGTCCTGTGGAACCCTATGGACTTCGTAGAAAGAGAGATAACAAAAGGTAAGTTCATACCATATCTCATTTTCTACATCAGGGTCCATAGGGTATCCACAGGATACCTTGGGGATGTCCCAAAGCAGTATCCTTTAAGGGTGGGGACGCTCCTGTGCTGAAAGGAGAATCCGCCGCCCGAAGGAAGCATCCTGAGAGGCAAAGGTGTCAAACGCATAATACCTCACAAAGGTATGGACCGAGGACCACGTGGCAGCCTTGCAGATCTGGACTGCAGAGGCACCACGGCGAGCTGCCCACGAAGGACCCACAGACCTAGTGGAATGAGCCCTCACAGAGGATGGAACCAGAAGGCCTTCATGAAGATAAGCTTCAGAAATTGCCATACGAATCCAACCTGCCAAAGTCTGCTTTGAAGCAGGCCAACCCTTTTTACGGAAGCCATAGAGGACAAACAAGGCGTCCGACTTCCTAAACGAAGAAGTGCGGTCAACATAAATACTAAAGGCCCGCACAACGTCCAAAGTGGCCTCACCCACTGACAGGTCAGGTGAGTGGAAAGCCGGCAGAACGATTTCCTTGTTGAAGTGGAAACTTGAAACAACTTTAGGAAGGAATCCAGAACAAGTGCGCAGCACCGCCCTGTTCCTATGAAAAATCAGAAAAGGGGGTCTACAGGAGAGAGCCCCTAAGTCAGAAACACGTCTGGCCGAAGCAATGGCCAGAAAGAAAATTGTTTTAGCTGTCAGCCATTTAAGGTCCACTGAGCCCAGTGGTTCAAACGGCGGTCCCTTGAGAGCCCTCAGGACCACAGCTAAATCCCAAATCGCCACCGGCGGAACAAAAGGTGGCTGAATTCGAAGAACACCTTGCATAAAGGTGCGCACATCAGGGATCGCAGCAATCCTACGATGGAACCAGACTGACAGGGCAGACACCTGCACCTTCAGAGACGCAAGGCGAAGCCCATGGTCCAGTCCCGCCTGTAGGAAAGCTAACACTCTAGACAGACGGAACTCCCGAGGGGCATAACCTCTCGGTCGACACCACTGGAAGAACGTATGCCACACACGATGGTATATCCTCGCAGAAGATGGTTTCCGAGCCCTTAGCATAGTTTGCACTACAGAGCTGGAAAACCCCCTGGACCTTAACATGGCCGTCTCAACAGCCACGCCGTCAAAGACAGCTGAGTCAGGTCCGGGTGAAGACAAGGACCCTGTGACAGTAGGTCCAGTCGTAACGGCAACCGCAGGGGAATGTCCACGGACAGCCCCTGGAGGTCTGAGAACCAGTGCCGCCTGGGCCACGCGGGAGCTATCAACAGGAGCGTTCCTGTTTGAATTTCCGGATTACCCGTGGAAGAAAGGAAAACGGAGGAAAGAGATAAGCAAACCGGAACATCCACTGGACGGACAGAGCATCCACCAGAGACGCCTTTTTGTCTCTTGTGCGAGACCCGTACACCGGCAACTTGTTGTTGTGCCGTGACGCCATGAGGTCGATCTCTGGAAGACCCCACCTGTCCACCAGAAGTTGAAAGACGTCCTGGTGCAGAGACCATTCCCCCGGATGAACGTCCTGGCGACTGAGAAAATCTGCCTCCCAGTTCAGGACTCCCGGGATGAATATTGCTGATATGGCCGGGAGATTGGGCTCCGCCCAAACCAGGATTCGGGACACCTCTACGAGTGCCGCCCGACTTCGGGTTCCTCTTTGCCGATTTATGTAGGCCACGGTGGCGGCGTTGTCTGACTGGACCTGCACGGGGTGACCTTGGAGAACCCGATGTGCCTGCTGGAGAGCATTGAAAACCACGCGGAGCTCCAAGATGTTTATTGGAAGCTCTGTTTCCGCCTGAGTCCATCTGCCCTGGAACAAGTGTGGACCAGTGACTGCTCCCCAGCCCCGAAGGCTGGCGTCCGTTGTCAACAGGACCCAATTCGCCACCCAGAATGGACGACCCTTGTTGAGATGGGTCGTCTGCAACCACCAGGCTAGGGACAGGCGAACCTCCGGAGTGAGCACCATCGTCTGGGACTTTAGACTCTGAGGCAGTCCATTCCATTTGGACAGGATCAATTGCTGCAAAGGTCTGGAGTGAAACTGGGCATATTACACCATGTCGAATACTGACACCATGGAGCCCAGTAACCTCATCGCCGAGTGCAGAGACACACGGCGACACTGCAGACAACTGCGCACCCTCAACTGTAAGGCAGAGCTCTTTTCCCCCCGTCACAAATATCCTTTGCTGTCTCCGAGGTGTAGAATCCTCTGAGACGGGATCAGGGTGGACTTCTGCCAGTTTATTAACCAGCCGTGCCGTTGCAGTACCGCAATAGTCAGGTCCAAGTGGCGTAGAAGGAGCTCTGGAGATCCTGCTACTAACAGAAGGTCGTCTAGGTACGGCAACATGCGGACTCCCTGCAGCCGCATGACCGCCATAACCTTGGTGAACACTCGTGGTGCTGTCGCCAGGCCAAAAGGTAAGGCCTGGAACTGGAAGTGGTCGTTGCGGATTGCAAACCTGAGGAACTGTTGATGGCGTAAAAGAATAGGGACATACAGGTAGGCGTCCTGTATGTCCAACGACACCATGTAATCCCCAGGTTCCAGCGCCAGAATGATGGACCGTATGGTCTCCATCCGAAACCTCGGCACCCGCAAGGACTTGAGTGCTTTGAGGTTGAGGATCGGACGGTACGACCCATTGGGTTTCTGCACCAAAAACAGATTGGAATAGAAACCCTGGCCCCTCTGGGAGAATGGAACAGGCACTAGAACTCCAGCCTGGAGCATAGTGTGCAAAACCTTCCGCAGTTCCGTGGCTTTGTTCCGGTCTGATGGAAGACCCGTGGTGAAGAATCGGGATGGGGGTCTGTGCCGAAAGGAGAGGGCATACCCGTAAGAAACCACCTCGTGAACCCAATTGTCTGTCGTGGTTACCGACCAACACTGGGCGAACTGCAGCAGACGGCCTCCCACTTTGGGATCCCCAAAAGGGAGGCCCGGACCGTCAGGCCGCAGGCTTGTCATCTGACTTAGGGTCCGGACGTCTGGCACTCCAGGCCTGTTTCCGTGGCTTAGTCGATTTTTGGGGGCCAGCCTGTCGGGGAAAAGACTGCTTTAGGCCTACCCTGGGCCCTGTAAGGCCGAAGTACCTGAACTGGAAGGAACTGCAGCAGACGGGAGACATGCCGATTTGGCTGCCGCCAGCGTGGCTACATTTCTGTCCAGATCCGGACCAAATAGGACTTCTCCATTAAAAGGCAAAGTTTCCAAGCCATTTTTGGAATTAGCGTCCGCCTTCCAAGATCGCAACCATAAGGTGCGACGAGCAGCTACCGCTGCCGAAGAAATCCGAGAAGTTAGGGTACTGATATCCAAAGCCGCTTCATTAATGTAAGTGGCCGAATCCCGGAGATTGCCCACCAACTCGGTCTGTTCAGCCGAACAGTCGGAATCCAAAGACGCCTCTAAACTATCCGCCCAGCGCTCCATAGCTCTGGCTTACCAAGAAATGGCCATAGCCGGCCTGGCTGCCCCCCCGCGAGGGAATAAACGGACTTTAGGCAGATCTCCACCTTACGGTCCGTAGCATCATTCAAGGAGGACATGGGCAACGTGGCACTTAGGACCAGGCGTGTCACACATGAGAATCCACCTGTGGAGGGGATTCCCACTTAGAAAAATAATTGTCCGCAAACGGGTAAGCCACCGCCAAGCGTCTCTGAGGCTGATACCGTTTACCAGGGTGTTTCCACGCCTCTTCTAAATGGTCTACTAACTGACCCGAAAGAGGAAACACTGTGGCGTCATCCTTAATATCCTTAAAAACAAGAGATATGGTAAGAACTTACCTTTGTTATCTCTGTTTCTACGAAGTCCATAGGGTCCACAGGGTTGACCTTGGGGTATAGCTGGATCTGGATCCACGGGCACCACGCAGTTAAAGCTTTACTGCTCCCAGGATGCACTTGGGTCCGTCCTCCTCTATACCCCGCCCCCGGCCACAGGCACCTCAGTTGGAAAGCAGCTAAGGCCGGAGGAGGAGACTAAACAGAGAGAAGGAAGACTGGAACACACAAAAAACCATACTCACAGAAATGGGAGACGGAAAACCGGTGACCAGCCACACAGCCCATTTGAAGCCAGGTGCGTCAGGGCGGACGCCCTGTGGACCCTATGGACTTCGTAGAAACAGAGATAACAAAGGTAAGTTCTTACCATATCTCTTGTTTTCTACTTCAGGGTCCATAGGGGGTCCACAGGGTTGACCTTGGGGATGACCAAAAGCAGTTCAACTAAGGGCGGGGACGCTCCTGTGCTGAAAGGAGTACCCGGCGCCCAAAGGATGCATCCTGAGAGGCGAAGGTGTCAAACGCATAGAATCTCAAAAACGTTTGAATGGAAGACCAAGTGGCCGCCTTACACAGCTGAACAGCGGAGGCGCCACGTCTAGCAGCCTAAGAGGGAACCACAGAACGAGTGGAATGAGCCTTAACAGAGGCTGGCACAGGTAAGCCCTCCTGTGCATAAGCCTCACAAATAACTGAACGAAGCCAACGGGCTAACGTTTGCTTGTTGGCAGGCCAACCCCTCTTGTGAAAACCGAAGAGGACAAACAACGAATCCGACTTCCTAACCGAAGCAGTCCGGTCCACATAGATTCTAAGTGCCCGGACTACATCCAAGGAAGCCTCACCAGCTGAAAGATCAGGTGACTGAAAAGCTGTCACGACAAGCTCCTGATTAATGTGGAACTTGGAGACCACTTTGGGCAAAAATTCAGGACGAGTGCGGAGCACTGCTCTGTCCTGATGAAAATTCAGAAAAGGGGGGCGACAGGAAAGCGCCCCCAACTCTGACACCCTCCTGGCAGAAGCAATTGCTAGGAGAAAAACGGTCTTGAACGTCAGCCACTTGAGGTCCACCACCTCAAGAGGCTCAAAAGGAGGACCCTGCAAGACCCGTAGCACCACCGCCAAGTCCCAAGGAGCCACAGGAGGCACGAAGGGAGGCTGTATCCTGAGAACACCCTGGAAAAAGGTGTGAACATCCGGAAGTGTAGCAATCCGTCGCTGAAACCACACGGACAAAGCAGACACATGAACCTTCAGAGAGGCCAGGCGTAAGCCGAGGTCCAAACCTGATTGAAGGAACTCCAAGATTCTGGAAACCCGGAACACCTGAGGATCATAATGTCTGGATTCACCACTGAAAGTAAGTGCACCACACCCTGTGGTAAATCCGTGCAGAGGCAGGCTTGCGTGCCCTAAGCATGGTACCAACGACCGAACTGGAGAAACCCCTAGACCTCAAGACGGCTGTCTCAAGAGCCACGCCGTCAAAGACAGCCGACCCAGATCCGGGTAAAGGCAGGGCCCTTGAGACAACAGGTCCCGACGCTGAGGAAGAAGGTACGGAGCGTCGATGGAGAGACACCTCAGATCGGAGTACCAAGGACGTCTGGGCCACGCCGGAGCAACCAGCACGAGCGTGCCGCCGTCCTGCTTGAATTTACGCAGAACCCGAGGAAGTAAGGATATCGGAGGAAACAGATACGCCAGGTGAAACGTCCATTTCACCGACAGCGCGTCTACCAGACTGGCGCCTGCATCTCTTGTCCTTGACCCGTAAACGGGCAACTTGTGATTGTGACGGGAGGCCATCAAGTCCAGCTCCGGCAGCCCCCACCTGTCCACGAGTAGCTGAAACACCTCTGGGTGAAGCGACCATTCCCCGGGATGCACGTCGTGACGGCTGAGGAAGTCCGCCTCCCAATTGAGGACTCCGGGAATGAAGACTGCCGAGATCGCTGGAATGTGACACTCCGCCCAAGCAAGGATGCGAGACACCTCCGACATCGCTGCCCGACTTAGAGTTCCTCCTTGGTGGTTGATATATGCCACCGTGGTGGCGTTGTCGGACTGCACCTGAACCGCCCTTCCGTGAAGAGCGGGACCGGGCGACTTCAGGGCTCGATAAACCGCCCGCAGTTCCAGAATGTTGATGGGAAGAAGAGCTTCTTCCGCAGACCAACGACCCTGTAAATGACAACGAGCCGGTCACTGCCCCCCAACCCCGAAGACTGGCATCCGTCGTGAGCAGGACCCAGTCCGGGATCCAAAAGGGGCGCCCCTCGACCAGATGAGCTGTCTGAAGCCACCAAGCCAAAGACTGCCGAACCTCCGGGGACAACACCAGCAACTGAGAGCGGATCCGGTGAGGTAACCCGTTCCATTCCGATAGAATCAGCCCCTGCAGAGGCCGGGAATGGAACTGGGCAAATTCCACCATGTCGAATGTTGACACCATGGAGCCCAAAACCCTCATAGCCAAATGGACCGACAGGCGGCAACTGCTCAGGCAACTGTGTATCCTCAGCAGCAGGGAGGAGACCTTCTCCGGGGTCAGGAAGATCCTTTGCTGCCGAGAATCCAGCAGGGCTCCCAAATGAACCATCCGCTGAGATGGAATCAGGGAGGATTTTTTCCAATTTATCAGCCACCCGTGCGCTTGCAGGCAAGCGACCGTCAAGTGGAGATGATGAAGCAGTACCTCCGGGGAACTCGCCAGCAACAGGAGGTCGTCCAGATACGGTAGTAGCCGTACATTCTGGTTCCGAAGATGTGCGGCCATGACCGCCATAATCTTCGTGAACACCCTCGGTGCCGTGGAGAGACCAAAGGGTAGCGCCCGGAACTGGTAATGGTGTTGAAGGATAGCGAACCTCAGATACCGCTGGTGCGAAGGTGCTATCGGAGCATGGAGGTAGGCGTCCTGGATATCCAGGGACACCATGTAATCCCCCGGTTCCATCGCCAGAATGATGGAACGTAACGTTTCCATCCTGAACTTGGGAACTCTGAGGAATTTGTTCAGAGACTTCAAGTTGAGGATAGGGCGATGAGAACCATTGGGTTTCCGCACCAGAAACAGAGAAGAATAGTACCCCGTCCCTCGTTGTAATTGAGGAACGGGAACAATGACCCCTGCTGTCAGCAAGGACTCTATAGCTTCCTGAATCTGTAAAGACTTGGTCGTATCCTGAGAAGGACTCGTGCAGAAAAACTGGTGGGGCGGTCGGTGCCGAAAAGACAGGGCATACCCCTGGGAGACCACTTCTCGAACCCAGGCATCCGTGGTGGTATTGTGCCAGCACTGGGCAAACAGAAGAAGTCGGCCTCCCACTCTGGGGTCCCCCAGAGGGAGGTCCGTCCCATCAGGCAAAAGGTTTATCTTCCTGCTTGGAAGAAGGGCGCCTGGCACTCCAGGGCTGCTTCTTGGGCTTAGAAGCGGCCTTGGTCGTCGACTGCCTCGGGAAGGACTGACCTTTTGCCTTGCCCTGAACCCGAAAGGACCGAAAAGCAGAGCTCCGTACCTTGGTAGGAGCAGAAGCCGAAGGGAGAATGGCTGATATAGACTTAGCCAGAGTGTCCACAATTTTGTCCAAGTCTTGACCAAAAAGCAACTCCCCATTAAAAGGTAAGGCCTCCAGTCCCTTTTTGGAGTCAGCGTCAGCTCTCCAACACCTCAGCCACAAGGACCGACGCGCCGACACAGCTGCAGCCGACACCCGAGAGGTTAGCAGGCTTGCGTCTAACGATGCTTCCTTAATGTAGGAAGCCACATCCCTCATTTGACCTATCAACGCTCTCTGGATCTCCGGAGCATCTTCCGGAAAGGTATCCTCCAAAGCATTGGCCCAGCTCTCGATGGCCTTAGCCACCCAAGAGATGGCCATGGACGGACGGGCCACCGCCCCCGAGAGAGAGTAGATAGACTTCAAACAAGTCTCCACCTTCCTGTCCGTGGGATCTTTCAGGGAGGAGATCGACGGCAAAGGCAGCGTAGCGCTTTTAATTAAGCGGGTAACGTGGGAATCCACCGCTGGAGGAGTTTCCCACTTCCTGCAATGAGCCTCCGGAAACGGATAGTTCGAAACCAACCGCTTCTGCGGTTGGAACCTCTTGCTGGGCAACTGCCAGGCCCCTGCCATATGATCCGTCAATTGATCGGACAGGGGAAAAACCGTCGAAGCTACCTTGGCCTTTTTAAAATTTGGGTATTTTGACCTGGGGGCGGGCACATCCTCCTCAATGTGAAGGATGGCCCGCACCGCCCTAACCAATGCCGGCACATTAATGGAAGACTTAGCCTCCATCTCCGGGGCCCCGGCATCCGAGTCAGAGTCTTCATGGATCTCCCCGTCATCCGAAGATACGTCCGTGTCCGTGAACTGAGCCGCCAGTGAAGCCGGAACGGAACGCTTGGACGCCCGTGGGGGCAAATCACTGTGCAACATATGTTGAAAAGCCGATGACGAAGCCGCCAGACTCTGAACAGAGCTGGAGAGGACGTCCACCCAAGGCGGGGGTACTGCCTGAGGATACCCCTGAAAAGGTACCATCGACTGCTGCGGCACCGTGGGGGATTGCACGTATACCGGCAAACCCGCATAAGGACCCACAGTCTGAGACCCGGGAGGAGACTGCACCAGACGAGTCACACCCGGGGAACGGGGCATGGTAGGCTGGGGCAACGCCCTAGAAGGGGCCGCAGTCGGGACCGCAAGTCGGTCCGCGATTGACGCCAGCACTTGCATAAACATAGCCCACGGAGGATCCTGCGCCACTGGGGGTTTAGAGGGTCCAGGTACCAACTGGCACCGCCCGCACAGACCGTCCTGAGACAAATCTGCCCCGTCAACCCCTGCCGAACAGCGTCGGCAGGAAAACAACACAGGAGCCACGGAGCGCTCATTCCCCTCATCAGACATGACACAAACTTTTTTGCAATAAAAGTGTCTCACCGAAACGAGGTAAGGCGTATAACACCCACGCACTCCCAAGTATGCAACCCAAACAGCCCACAATATGGTACTGAGGAGCACACCGCAGTATGTGACGGACCTCAAAAATACGTAGATTTATATAAGTGAGGTACACAGAAAGAACACCCCTCCTCCACGCACCTGCGGGCCGTAGGAGAAGGAAAGGGATAGGTAAAAAGCTGACAGTAAGTAGAAAATAAGCACAGACAGCAGCACTAGCAAAAGTCACATACCACGCAGAGAAGTTATACTCACTGCACCTTCCGCTACAATCAACCTCCCAGATTCAGTGTCTGGGAGGGCTATAGAGCTGCGAACACTGTCCTGATCAGGGGGAGAGGTACGCAGGGGGACTGGTCCACTGGAAGCCTGCCTGGGAGCTCTGCGATGCTGCCTGAGGAAGATGGCCGCCGGAGAGCTCTGAGGAGGAGTGGCCGAGAGAGCACAGCCCAGCGACGCCAGCACACATGAGAGAAGGAGGAGCGCTGAAGCAGGAAAGGCTGTCCCCAGAGACCGGCGGCATGAAGACTGCATTATCCCCGCGTGCAGCGCTGATAGCGCTGCACGCGGCTTACCTGGCCCCTTCAGTCCGGCAGCAGTCAGGGGGAGCTCCCGGAGCCACGCTAGCACTGACTCCGGGGTCCCGCTGCGATCCCCGGATCAGTACCGGCGTCGCAGCGCCAGCGGGACTGTTGGAGCGGCAGCGTAGACGTCCAGATGGACAGTCTGATGCTGCCGCTCTGAAGACAGTAAAAATAAAATAATAAAATCTTCGTTTTTTTTTTTTTTTTAAATAAAAAATAAAGCTTATGCAGCCCCACTGCGCAGGGTGACCCGACTCCGGCCGGGCACCAACTACAACTGAGGTGCCTGTGGCCAGGGGCGGGGTATAGAGGAGGATGGACCCAAGTGCATCCTGGGAGCAGTAAAGCTTTAACTGCGTGGTGCCCGTGGATCCAGATCCAGCTATACCCCAAGGTCAACCCTGTGGACCCCCTATGGACCCTGAAGTAGAAAAAGGCATATTTTGACTTGGACACCGGAGGATCTTCATCCTCAATCACTAAAGCTGTGCGGACTGCCCGAATAAGGCCAGGAATATAAACTTTGGACTTAGCGTCCGACTCTTTAGTACGGGGAGGTTCTTGGTCAGAAAGATCCAGAATCTCCCCATCATCAGACGTCACGTCGTCATCCTCGTAAGGAGCGGACAAAGACGCCACCGGCCGCAACACAGACTCCCCTTGTAACACGTCCCACAAATGCTGTACAGAACTTGTCAGTGAATTAACCCACGCAGGCTCCTGAGAGACCTGAGAAGGGGAAATAGGGAGACTGTGGGGTACCATCAATTGTCTCGGGAAACACTGCATGGGTGACGACCACCACTGACTGCTGGGACAATCCCATCTGTGAGAACGCAGGCTGCGGAGCTAACTGGCCCACCAGGGTTGTAAGCGCTTTGGCGAAACAAGCCCAGGGCGGTTCCTGTACCGGAGCCGTGACAGTAATTGGCCTCGCTAATAAATAACACTGCCGACATAGCCCCTCCGCGTTACCCTCCCCCTCTGCTATTGGTACCTTACACGTAGTACACATAAGCTGGAGAGGAAAGTCACTCTCAGACATGATGGTAAGTATGTGACCCCTCTCACTGATACTCGTTAGTATAGTGGGAGCACCACCCTGCAATCACCGCACCGCAAGGGCTTTAGCAGAAGAAGAGCAGGGACAGGGAAAAGCTGACAGTAGAAAGTGAAAGTACAGGCAGCAGACGCTAGCAGAAGTCACATACAGTGCAAAGAAATTAATCCCTGCACTATCAGCGCTGATCCTCAACTACGCAGACGCAGAGCCTGGTAGGACACAGCGCTGCATACACAGACCTGTTACCAACGGTGGAGAGGTATGCCGGGGGACCCAGACCACGATGCCTCCGATCATCAGCGTCCACCAGCGCTCACCATGCTTCCAGCAAAGATGGCCACCGAGGAGCATAGAGGAGGCCGGCCTGCGGGGGGGGGGGAGCGCAGCCACAGGGCCAGTCAGCAGATGCAGAGAGGACTGTGTGCAGCGGGGGAGGCGCCGGCTGTGTACAGGGAAGGCGCGCTCCCCTGGCATGCAATTAACCCCTGGGACGCCGCAGCGCTACCGCTCAGCCGCGGTCCGCTGTCCCAGGGGGGTAGTGGAAGCGCAGGTTAGTTACCTGGCTCCACGCTGCCTGGGGACTCTGGACCATGTGCTCAGCAGGGACCCACCGCGGGACCCCGCTGCTTACCTGCTGCCCCCTTGAATCCAGCCATGGTCCCAAACATCTGGGGTCACCGCTATCTGTGACCCCAGATGCTTACCAGCATCCCCCGATCAGTACCGGCGTTCTGGTACCGGCGGGGGTGAAAGGAAGACAGCATGGACGTCAGCATTGACTGTCCATGCTGTACTTCCAGATGAGCAGCCACCGCTGCTTACAAAGAAACTTCAGGGGCCAACCTTAGCCCCCTCTAAACAGGTGCATTCGACTCCGAGCCGGGCACCAACGAAAACTGAGATGCCTTGGCTCGGGGGCGGGGTATAGGAGGGGGACCCTAGTGCATCCTAGGAGGCTGAAAACTTAACTCTATGGTGCCCGATGCCTGACGTCATCACCTATACCCCAAGGTATTCTGTGGATACCCTATGGACCCTGATGTTGAAAGGTAGACTTTTTTTGTTGCTGTAATTTTACCCTGATCCTCCCTTTGGTGCCAAACCCGAATACTAGTGCCTAAACCTAATCCTAGCCTTCCCCTCCTCTTAGTATCTAACCCAAACCCTCCACACCAGCAGCCTAACCCTCCCCCAAGTGCCCAACCCTAACCCTCCCCTCCGGCAGCTTAACCCTCCCAAAAGTGCCTAACCATAACCCTCCCCAACAGCAGCTTAACCCTCCACCAAGTGCCTAACCATAACCCTCCCCAACAGCAGCTTAAGCCTCCACCAAGTGCCTAACCATAACCCTCCCCCAAGTGCCTAACAATAAACCTCCCCTCCGGAAGATTAATCCTCCCCCAAGTGCCTAACAATAAACCTCCCCTCCGGCAGCTTAACCCTCCCCCAAGTGTCTAACCATAACCCTCCCCAACAGCAGCTTAACCCTCCACCAAGTGCCTAACCATAACCCTCCCTTCTGGCAGCTTAACCCTCTCCCAAGTGCCTAACCATAACCCTCCCCAACAGCAGCTTAACCCTCCCCCGAGTGCCTAACCATAACCCTCCCCCAAGTGCCTAACAATAAACCTCCCCTCCGGCAGCTTAACCCTCCCCCAAGTGCCTAACCATAACCCTCCCCTCTGGCAGCTTAACCCTCCCCTCAAGTGCCTAACCATAACCCTCCCCAACAGCAGCTTAACCCTCCCCCGAGTGCCTAACCATAACCCTCCCCAACAGCAGCTTAACCCTCCCCCGAGTGCCTAACCATAACCCTCCCCAACAGCAGCTTAACCCTCCCCCAAGTGCCTAACCATAACCGTCCCCTCAGGCAGCTTAAGCCTCCCCCAAGTACCTAACCATAACCCTCCCCTCCGGCAGCTTAAGCCTCCCCCAAGTGCCTAACCATAACCCTCCCCTCCGGCAGCTTAACACTCCCCTCAAGTGCCTAACCATAACCCTCCCCTCCGGAAGCTTAACCCTCCCCCAAGTGCCTAACCATAACCCTCCCCAACAGCAGCTTAACCCTCCCCCAAGTGCCTAACCATAACCCTCCCCAACAGCAGCTTAACCCCCCCCCCCCCCCCCCCGAGTGCCTAACCATAACCCTCCCAAACAGCAGCTTAACACTCCCCCGAGTGCCTAACCATAACCCTCCCCAACAGCAGCTTAACCCTCCTTCAAGTGCCTAACCATAACCTTAAAAATGTTGAAAAACAAAACAAATATTAAAAAATAACAAGAGATATGGTAAGAACTTACCTTTGTTATCTCTGTTTCTACGAAGTCCATAGGGTCCACAGGGTGACCTTGGGGTATAGCTGGATCCTGGATCCTCGGGCACCACGGAGTTAAAGCTTTTAGCTGCTCCCAGGATGCACTTGGGTCCAACCTCCCCTATACCCCGCCCCCGAGCCACAGGCACCTCAGTTGGTAAGCAGCCCAGGCCGGAGGAGGAGACGAAACAGAGAGAAGGAAGACTGGAACACACAAGAACCATACTCACAGAAATGGGAGACGGAAAACCGGCGACCAGTCACAGAGCCCATATGAAGCCAGGTGCGTCAGGGCGGGTGCCCTGTGGACCCTATGGACTTCGTAGAAACAGAGATAACAAAGGTAAGTTCTTACCATATCTCTTGTTTTCTACTTCAGGGTCCATAGGGGTCCACAGGGTGACCTTGGGGATGTCCCAAAGCAGTCCAACTAAGGGCGGGGACGCTCCTGTGCTGATAGGAGAACCCGGCGCCCAAAGGATGCATCCTGAGAGGCAAAGGTGTCAAACGCATAGAACCTCAAAAAGGTCTGAATGGAAGACCAGGTGGCCGCCTTACAGAGCTGAACAGCAGAGGCGCCACGGCTAGCAGCCCAAGAAGGGCCCACGGACCGAGTGGAATGAGCCTTAACAGAGGCTGGAACAGCTAAACCCTCCTGCATATAAGCCTCAATAATAACAGAACGAAGCCAACGGGCTAGAGTCTGTTTGTTGGCAGGCCAACCCCTCTTGTGAAAACCAAAGAGGATAAACAAAGAATCCGACTTCCTCACAGAACTAGTCCGGTCCACATAAACCTGGAGTGCCCTTACAACGTCTAAGGAAGTCTCCCCAGCCGAAAGATCAGGTGACTGAAAGGCTGGTACAACAATTTCCTGATTAATGTGGAACCTGGAAACCACCTTAGGCAGGAAATCAGGACGAGTGCGAAGCACCGCTCTGTCCTGATGAAAAATCAGAAAAGGGGGACGACAAGAAAGCGCCCCCAAATCTGAAACCCTCCTGGCAGAAGCAATTGCCAAGAGGAAAACAGTTTTAAAAGTTAGCCACTTGAGCTCCACTGACTCCAAGGGCTCAAAAGGAGGACCCTGTAAGGCCCTAAGAACCACCGCCAAATCCCACGGGGCCACAGGTGGCACAAAGGGAGGCTGGATTCTCAAAACACCCTGGAAAAAGGTGTGTACGTCCGGCATAGCAGCGATCCTGCGCTGGAACCACACCGACAGACCAGACACGTGTACCTTCAGTGAAGAAAGACGTAATCCTAAGTCCAAACCGGACTGAAGGAAAGCCAGAATACGCGAAACTCGGAACACCTGGGGATCATAGTTTCTGGCCTCGCACCACTGAAAGTAAGTGTGCCACACTCTGTGATAGATCCTCGCGGAAGCAGGCTTGCGCGCCCTCAGCATGGTGGTAATAACGGAGCTAGAAAAGCCCCGAGACCTCAGGACGGCTGTCTCAAGAGCCACGCCGTCAAAGATAGTCGACCCAGATCCGGGTGAAGACAGGGCCCCTGAGACAACAGGTCCCGCCGTTGAGGTAGGAGGTACGGAGCGTCGATGGACAGGCTCCGCAGATCGGAGTACCACGGCCTTCTGGGCCACGCTGGGGCCACCAGGATCAGTGTGCCTCCGTCCTGTTTGAACTTGCGCAGGACCCGAGGCAGCAGAGATATCGGAGGGAACAAGTAAGCCAGTTGAAACAGCCATTTCACCGACAGCGCGTCTATCAGACTTGCGCCTGCATCCCTTGTCCTTGACCCGTACACAGGCAGCTTGTGATTGTAACGGGACGCCATCAGGTCCAGCTCTGGCAGCCCCCACTTGTCCACGAGTAGTTGGAATACCTCTGGATGAAGCGACCATTCCCCGGGATGCACATCGTAACGGCTGAGGAAGTCTGCCTCCCAATTGAGGACTCCTGGGATGAAAACTGCCGAGAGAGCTGGAAGATAGCGCTCCGCCCAAGCCAGGACGCGGGACACCTCCGACATCGCAGCTCGACTGCGAGTCCCTCCCTGGTGATTGATGTACGCCACCGTGGTGGCGTTGTCTGACTGCACCTGAACGGCCCTTCCGTGAAGAGCGGTGCCGGACGACTGCAGGGCTCTGTATACTGCCCGCAGTTCCAGGATGTTGATGGGAAGAATCGCTTCCTCCGCCGACCAACGACCCTGAAGTGACAAGGAGCCTGTCACCGCCCCCCAACCCCGGAGACTGGCATCTGTCGTGAGCAGAACCCATTCCGGGATCCAAAAGGGGCGCCCCTCCAGGAGATGCGCTGTCTGCAGCCACCAGGCTAGGGACAGACGCACCTCCGAGGACAACACCAGCATCTGAGAGCGGATCCTGTGTGGCAATCCGTTCCATTCTGAAAGAATCAGCCCCTGCAGGGGCCTGGAATGGAACTGGGCAAACTCCACCATGTCGAATGCCGACACCATGGACCCCAAAACTCTCATCGCTGAGTGCACCGACACACTGCCACTGCTCAGACAACTGTGAATCCGCAGCTGTAAGGAGGAGACCTTCTCTGGAGTCAGAAAAATCCGTTGCTGACGAGAGTCCAGCAGGGCCCCCAAATGAACCATCCGTTGTGATGGGATGAGGGAGGATTTCTTCCAGTTGATCAACCAGCCGTGCGCCTGTAGACAAGCGACCGTCAGGTGGAGATGCTGGATCAGTACCTCCGGGGAGCTTGCCAGCAAGTGGAGGTCGTCTAGATACGGTAGCAACCGTATCCCCTGGCTCCGAAGGTGAGCCGCCATGACCGCCATCACCTTGGTAAATACCCTTGGTGCCGTGGAGAGACCAAAGGGTAGAGCCCTGAATTGGTAGTGGTTGTGGAGAATAGCAAACCGCAGAAACCGTTGGTGCGATGTTGCTATAGGCACATGGAGGTAGGCGTCCTGGATATCCAGGGAGACCATATAATCCCCCGGTTCCATCGCCAGTATGATGGAACGCAAAGTTTCCATCCTGAATTTGGGAACCCTGAGAAACCTGTTCAGGGACTTCAAATTGAGGATGGGGCGATGAGAGCCATTGGGTTTCTGCACCAGAAACAGCGTAGAGTAATACCCCATCCCACGTTGAGACTGTGGTACGGGTATAATGACCCCCGCCGTCAGCAAGGCCTCTATGGCTTCCTGAACCTGCAAGGCCTTGGTTTTGTCCTGAGAAGGACTTGTGCAAAAAAACTGGCAAGGCGGCCTGTGCCGAAAAGACAGGGCGTACCCCTGGGAGACCACTTCTCGCACCCAGGCATCCGTGGTGGTATTGTGCCAGCACTGGGCGAATTGAAGAAGTCGGCCTCCCACTCTGGGGTCCCCCAGAGGGAGGCCCGTCCCATCACGCAGAAGGCTTATCTTCTGGCTTGGAAGAAGGGCGCCTAGCACTCCAGGCTTGCTTCTTTGGCTTTGTGGCGGTCTTGGGTGCGGACTGCCTCGGGAAGGACTGACCCTTTGCCTTGCCCTGAACCCGAAAGGAACGAAACGCCGAGCTCCGGACCTTAGCAGGTGTAGTAGCTGAAGGGAGGAAGGCTGACTTGGATTTTGCCAGGGTATCTACTATTTTGTCCAGGTCCGGACCAAATAGTAATTCCCCATTAAAAGGTAAGGCCTCCAAGCCTTTCTTTGAATCCGCGTCTGCTCTCCAAGACCGCAACCACAAGGATCTACGAGCAGACACTGCTGCCGCCGAAACCCTAGAGGTCAACAGGCTAGCATCCAAAGATGCTTCTCCAATGTAGGAGGCGGCATCTCTCATCTGTCCTAACAACGCCCCCTGGACGTCCGGAGATTCATCCGTAAACGTGTCCTCCAAGGCGTTGGCCCACCCCTCAATGGCCTTGGCCACCCAGGAGATGGCCATGGACGGCCGGGCTACAGCCCCTGAGAGAGAATAAATAGACTTTAGACAAGTCTCCACCTTCCTGTCCGTAGGATCCTTCAGCGAGGATATAGACGGCAATGGCAAAGTAGCACTCCTGATGAGGCGTGTTACATGGGAATCGACTGCAGGCGGAGTTTCCCATTTCTTACAATGCGCTTCCGGGAATGGATAATTGGACGCCAAGCGTTTCTGTGGCAGGAAACGCTTACTGGGCGTCTGCCAGGCCACCGCCATGTGATCAGTCAACTGATCAGACAAGGGGAACGCTGTAGAAGTAACCTTAGCTTTTTTAAAACTAGGATACCTTGACTTGGGAGCGGGTGCCTCATCCTCAATCAGAAGAATAGCCCGCACCGCCTTAACCAGAGCCCGCACATTGATGGAAGACTTAGTGTCTACCTCCTGGACTGAGGCATCTGAGGCTGAGTCATCCTGTACCTCACCATCATCCGAGAACCCCTCAGAATCCGAAAGATGCGCAGCCTGTGCCATGACTGAGCGTTTAGACGCCCTGGAGGGCACGTCACTGCGCAACATCGACTGAAAAGCCGAAGATGCTGCCGCCAAATCTTGGACAGTGTGGGAAAGCGCATCCACCCAGGGTGGAGGAGCTGTCACAGGAGCCTGAAACGGCACCACAGCCGGCTGTGCCACAGGGGTGGACTGAATATACATTGGCAACCCCGCATAGGGACCAACAGGCTGAGACCCCGGGGGAGTCTGCAATAATTGTGGGACACCCGGGGAATGGGGGATGGCAGGCTGGGGCAACGCCCTAGTAGGGGCGGCAGTCGGGACCGACAGACGGTCCGCGATGGACACCAGCACCTGGGAAAACATCGCCCATGGTGGCTCCTGCGAAATGGGAGGTTTAAACGTACCAGGGACCGCCTGGCACCGTCCGCACAGGCCGTCCTGTGACAAATCCTCCCTATCCACTCCTGCAGAACAGCGCCTGCAGGAGAACAATGCTGGAGCCCCGGAGTGCTCAATCTCCTCCTCAGACATGACTTAGGAAGAAAACGTGCGCACTCACCAGTGTGCTGAACAACAGCCCACAATATGGTACTGTGTAGCACACAACTGTATGTGACGGACCTCACAAATACGTGATCTATATAGGTGAGGTCAGTAGAAACACCCTTCCCCCGCACACCTGTAGGGCTTGTAGGAGAAGGAAAGGGATAGGTACAGGCTGACAGTAAGTAGAAAAAAGACACAGACAGGCAGCACTAGCAAAAGTCACATACCATGCAGGAAGATATACTCACTGCACCTTTCCACTACAATCAACCTCCCAGATTCAGTGTCTGGGAGGGCTATAGCGCTGTGTACACTGTCCTTCTGCAGGGGAGAGGTACACAGGGGGACCGGTCCGCGTGCTCCCTGAGAGTATCCACGCTGCCACAGAGAAAATGGCCGCTGGAGACCTCAGAGGAGGAGTGGCCGAGTATCTGCAGCTCAGCGACGCCAGACTCCGAGCTGAAAGGCGCGCTGAGCTGAGGGGAGCAGCCGCTAGACAGGGAAGGCTTCCTCCCCTGGCTAGCATATTAACCCCCGGGTTGCCGGCATCCCGCTTGCCGCGATATTAACCCTGGTGGTCTAGTGGTCTGGCGGGGTATGCCTCCGCTGGAGGGGGGGCCCGCCGCCACCGCTAGCGCCCCCGGTCTGTCCCCTAGACCGGGGGCATGGGACTGCATTTGAAAGGAACCCGCGCACCGCCGCTAATCAGCGGTGCGCGGCTTACCTGATCTCCCCGGCGTCTTCCGGCAGCAGTCCCGGGGGAAACCAGAGTCCGGCTAGTACAGACTCTGGCTTCCCCCGCCGCGATCCCCAGTTCAGTGCTGGCGTCGCGGCGCCAGCAGGGAGAAGGAGCGGCAGCGTGGGCGTCTGTACAGACAGCCCAGCGCTGCTGCTCTAGAGAAAAAACTTAGTTAAATTTATTTATTTTTTACTATAAGTTCAATAAAAAATTAAAAGCTTTAGGGGGCTGCTCCTGCAGCCCACCCCGCAGGGTGACCCGACTCCGGCCGGGCACCATCTAAAACTGAGGTGCCTGTGGCTCGGGGGCGGGGTATAGGGGAGGTTGGACCCAAGTGCATCCTGGGAGCAGCTAAAAGCTTTAACTCCGTGGTGCCCGAGGATCCAGGATCCAGCTATACCCCAAGGTCACCCTGTGGACCCCTATGGACCCTGAAGTAGAAAATTTACCATTTTTGTGTTGACAATGTGATTCAACCATTTGAACCTGTCGACCTTCTAACCCTGTCAACCCTTTGTACCAGCTGATCTATTGCATGTCGAACATTTGGTGTTGACCCATTGACTGTCGAGCCTTTACATTGTCAATCTTCTATCCGGATACCCATCTGTAGAAGACTTTGTGAATAAATCACTTGTGTGTGAACACAACAAATCACAGAAATTTTTATATACATACACACTATATAAAGGCTCCGCACTTACAGTTTTCCAATCTGTGAAGAAATTCTTCTGAAACGCCTCCTTGCTGGTGTATTCATGATCTAACATCTTCCCATAGAAAGTGGCCACTTCTTCCGCTGCCAGGCTGAGCTTCAGTGGTTGCCCTAAACACAGAGCAGAGTCCCTCACTGTTCTTTAGGGCCGTCACTGTCCAGCCTGTCCCTCACCGTCCTACAAGCCGGTCACCTGCACAGAGCTCAGTCCCTCACCGTCCTTCCAGCCTGTCACCCGCACAGAGCTCAGTCCCTCACCGTCCTGCCAGCCTGTCACCTGCACAGAGCTCAGTCCCTCACCGTCCTGCCAGCCTGTCACCTGCACAGAGCTCAGTCCCTCACCGTCCTGCCAGCCTGTCACCTGCACAGAGCTCAGTCCCTCACCGTCCTGCCAGCCTGTCACCCGCACAGAGCTCAGTCCCTCACCGTCCTTCCAGCCTGTAACCTGCACAGAGCTCAGTCCCTCACCGTCCTGTCACCCGCACAGAGCTCAGTCCCTCACCGTCCGTCCAGCCTGTCACCCGCACAGAGCTCAGTCCCTCACCGTCCTTTCAGCCTGTCACCCGCACAGAGCTCAGTCCCTCACCGTCCCTCCAGCCTGTCACCCGCACAGAGCTCAGTCCCTCACCATCCCTCCAGCCTGTCACCCGCAGAGCTCAGTCCCTCACCGTTCTTCCAGCCTGTCACCCGCACAAAGCTCAGTCCCGCACCGTCCATCATGGCAGACACACAGAGGACAGTCCATTGTTTTTAGGTGACATACATACTAAACAGCCAGCTATGACCAATCAGTAGAACTAGAAGGTTTATCAGCCAACATTTACTTATGTACACCTGTTATTCTGGATGCAAATAAAATATGCAGAGGTGGCGAAACCTGTGGAACCATCAGGTCCAGCATACCCTGCCAGTCAGACGGGTATATAGTAATCTGTACAGGTAACAACAGAGATAAAACAAAGAAGCCAACTTCATATGCCTGGCATGCTTATACTTTCAGTTCCAACACAACCAAAATGTTATAGTTCGCCAAGCTCCTTGTGGAACAAACCCCCGTGTTGGGGATGTACTGGGCAATGGAGGTCTGGGGGTTCCATAATCAATCCAATTAAATCTGGGGTGCAGCGGTTTTATCTGAAATAATTATTTTAATTTGGTTTAGTTAATTATATACCAGAGGTCCCCAAACTCCACCATTACAGTCCATGTTTTACAGATATCCATGATTAAGCTCAGGTGACTTAATTACTACTATCCCAGTCAATTTGATTTCACCATCTGGACTGAAGAATAGATATCCTCTGTACCAATCTGTTTTCTTGGAAGAGATAGCACTTAGTTTTGGAGGACAATGGTATAAATTTACTTTTATATAGAATATTTTTCATGATTCTTTGAAAGTTAATTCATAGACCTAAAAATCAAAGCAGCTGGCACTCCCAAGAACATCAAATCTGAGGTGACAAATTTAAACGAAAAACAAGGCACGTTGTAATTTTACTTTTGTAGTTTTTTTTGTTTTGTTTTTTTCATTAAAGCCACTGCTAAATGACAAAATAAAAAAATTTTAGACTTTTTTTTTTTTATATGGATCACACAGAGGCCGATTAAGTTACGGCTCGCACATTACTACTCGCAGCCCACGGAGGGTGGAGCAGAAACGAGCTGCCGTAATCGCGGTGCGTGTGGAGGGCCACGTGACGCAAAGCTGCTCACATGAGATTGAATCTTCTGCATAGTATTAGAATGCAGGACAGGCCTGATACTGGCCACTCCTGTGCTGTCCTCTGCTGGGGAGTGAGCGACATATCAGCTTCTGCCGGCTGTCCATAGAAAGATGATATCCATGGTTTAAGAAGAGCGTGACCAGTATCACCTGCGCTTTCTAACAGTGGTGCAGAGATAAAAGGGGGTGTGCAGTAGTTAATTAGGCAAATATTTTAAAATTTTTCCCTAGAAGTGTGCGGCTATGGATGAATATTTATAGAACAGGAAGCCTAGGCGTGCTGGGACGTATAGTTCCACAAAAGCATGCGAGTAACCGTTGCATAAACTATAGTACATGTTGGCTGAGCTATGTGTCGGCGTCTGTTACATGTCAACAGTGCAGCTTTTCTGTATATGCCTGTGTGAGCATAGCCTGTTACACTGACATCTAGTAAACTGCTGGATAATCCAGCTAAACTGAACCAGCGAGTGACGGTATTGGGGTCTCACCGTCATAATAGAAGCGCACGTTATCTGGAAGCGGCTCGTACGGAGGGGCGAAATACGGGCCTCGGTGTTCCAGGAATTTCCACTTTACACCGTCCTCGTAGTTGTCCTCTTCCCACCTGTAATACAGACAACTGACTGAGCACATTACATTCCTGCAGCCGTATAATGATCTCTTCCCACCTGTAATACAGACAACTGACTGAGCACATTACATTCCTGCAGCCGTATAATGATCTCTTCCCACCTGTAATACAGACAACTGACTGACCACATTACATTCCTGCAGCCGTATAATGATCTCCTCTCACCTGTAATACAGACAACTGACTGAGCACACAACCTGCAGCCGTATAATGATCTCCTCCCAGCTGTAATACAGACAACTGACTGAGCACATTACATTCCTGCAGCCATATAATGATCTCCTCTCACCTGTAATACAGACAACTGACTGACCACATTACATTCCTGCAGCCGTATAATGATCTCCTCTCACCTGTAATACACACAACTGACTGACCACACAACCTGCAGCCGTATAATGATCTCCTCTCACCTGTAATACAGACAACTGACTGAGCACAATACATTCCTGCAGCCGTATAATGATCTCCTCCCACCTGTAATACAGACAACTGACTGACCACACAACCTGCAGCCGTATAATGATCTCCTCCCACTTGTAATACAGACACCTGACTGAGCACATTACATTCCTGCAGCCGTATAATGATCTCCTCCCACCTGTAATACAGACAACTGAGCACAATACATTCCTGCAGCCGTATAATGATCTCCTCTCACCTGTAATACAGACAACTGACTGAGCACATTACATTCCTGCAGCCGTATAATGATCTCCTCCCAGCTGTAATACAGACAACTGACTGAGCACATTACATTCCTGCAGCCATATAATGATCTCCTCCCACCTGTAATACAGACAACTGACTGACCACATTACATTCCTGCAGCCGTATAATGATCTCCTCTCACCTGTAATACACACAACTGACTGAGCACATTACATTCCTGCAGCTGTATAATGATCTCCTCCCACCTGTAATACAGACACCTGACTGACCACATTACATTCCTGCAGCCGTATAATGATCTCCTCTCACCTGTAATACACACAACTGACTGAGCACATTACATTCCTGCAGCCGTATAATGATCTCCTCCCACCTGTAATACAGACACCTGACTGACCACATTACATTCCTGCAGCCGTATAATGATCTCCTCTCACCTGTAATACACACAACTGACTGACCACACAACCTGCAGCCGTATAATGATCTCCTCCAACCTGTAATACAGACAACTGACTGAGCACATTACATTCCTGCAGCCGTATAATGATCTCCTCCAACCTGTAATACACACAACTGACTGACCACACAACCTGCAGCCGTATAATGATCTCCTCCAACCTGTAATACAGACAACTGACTGAGCACATTACATTCCTGCAGCCGTATAATGATCTCCTCCAACCTGTAATACACACAACTGACTGACCACACAACCTGCAGCCGTATAATGATCTCCTCCAACCTGTAATACAGACAACTGACTGAGCACATTACATTCCTGCAGCCGTATAATGATCTCCTCTCACCTGTAATACACACAACTGACTGACCACACAACCTGCAGCCGTATAATGATCTCCTCTCACCTGTAATACAGACAACTGACTGACCACACAACCTGCAGCCGTATAATGATCTCCTCCAACCTGTAATACAGACAACTGACTGAGCACATTACATTCCTGCAGCCGTATAATGATCTCCTCTCACCTGTAATACAGACAACTGACTGAGCACATTACATTCCTGCAGCCGTATAATGATCTCCTCTCACCTGTAATACAGACAACTGACTGAGCACATTACATTCCTGCAGCCGTATAATGATCTCCTCTCACCTGTAATACAGACAACTGACTGAGCACATTACATTCCTGCAGCCGTATAATGATCTCCTCCCAGCTGTAATACAGACAACTGACTGAGCACATTACATTCCTGCAGCCGTATAATGATCTCCTCCCACTTGTAATACAGACAACTGACTGACCACATTACATTCCTGCAGCCGTATAATGATCTCCTCCAACCTGTAATACAGACAACTGACTGAGCACATTACATTCCTGCAGCCGTATAATGATGTCCTCCCACCTGACGGAGCACATTACATTCCTGCAGCCGTATAATGATCTCTTCTCACTGATGGGACCAGCCCGGAAGACCTGCAGTTATGTCACTTATTGGATTCATAATGTTGACATAAAAATTCAGCATGTCGACAGATGTCAACAATGTCTTTTTCAGAGAAGTATAATTCTAATTTTAACCATGTCGACATCATGAACGTAACGGCATATGCACTGCACACACTGCAGGGAGACACAGCCGGGGCTTACCACTGTGACACACACACACACTGCAGGGAGACACAGCCGGGGCTTACCACTGTGACACACACACACACTGCAGGGAGACACAGCCGGGGCTTACCACTGTGACACACACACACTGCAGGGAGACACAGCCGGGGCTTACCACTGTGACACACACACTGCAGAGAGACACAGCCGGGGCTTACCACTGTGACACACACACACACTGCAGGGAGACACAGCCGGGGCTTACCACTGTGACACACACACACTGCAGGGAGACACAGCCGGGGCTTACCACTGTGACACACACACTGCAGAGAGACACAGCCGGGGCTTACCACTGTGACACACACATACACACTGCAGGGAGACACAGCCGGGGCTTACCACTGTGACACACACATACACACTGCAGGGAGACACAGCCGAGGCTTACCACTGTGACACACACACACACTGCAGGGAGACACAGCCGGTGCTTACCACTGCGACACACACACACACTGCAGGGAGACACAGCCGGGGCTTACCACTGTGACACACACACACTGCAGGGAGACACAGCCAGGGCTTACCACTGTGACACACACACACACTGCAGGGAGAGACAGCCAGGGCTTACCACTGTGACACACACTGCAGGGAGACACAGCCGGGGCTTACCACTGTGACACACACAGACACACTGCAGGGAGACACAGCCGGGGCTTACCACTGTGACACACTAATACACACTGCAGGGAGACACAGCCAGGGCTTACCACTGTCTGACACACACACTGCAGGGAGACACAGCCGGGACTTACCACTGTGACACACACACACACACTCTGCAGGGAGACATAGCCAGGGCTTACCACTGTCTGACACACACGCTGCTGGCCATTGCTCTCTGTACAGTAATGGTCAGGGCTTTGTATCCCAGCTGCCGAGCAGCGCACGTCCTCAGCTTCCAGAGCAGTGCACAGCCATTCATCACACCCCGCTCAGACAACACTACTCTCCATCTCTGCTGGGAACAGCACGTGTGCCACTGACTAATGACCTTTCCCCTATCCAGCATGCTTCCTGAAAACCTACCAATCAGCACTCAGCAGTACAGGGGCATGCTGGGAAATGGAATTCTATAGGACACCGAGGAGTAAATAAAACACACATGGTCAGAACAGCTGAGTGCAGCAGAGAGCCAGCCTCATATGTATACCAGGTCCCTGGTTACTGTAATACTAACACGAGACACAGCCCAGCCAGCCTGCTTACTGACCCCGTGTAAGGAGCACTGTACACACACACACTATATCACTTACAGATGTACTACAGGATGCATCACCGACATCTCCAGACCACAGAATTGCCTCTGACAAAGGGTTAAGGGCTTGCGCTGAAAACGATGCAGCTCCCAAAACGCAGCTATGCCGTGGGTTGAAGTACTATTAATGAGATGGTTGGGGTTGATATGATGTAACCTATGCTGGCTAGTAAGTGCTCTGCTTCTCTATGACGTGTCCACAGGCCATACTGCGATTTCATGTATGGTAACTACCAGCCCCAGTGAGCAGCTTATTGTGTGTGACTAACGGGACAACCATTCTGTAGTTCTGTCAGGTCCTCCTGGTTTCTGTCCATCTTTATTCCAACAGAGATTACTCTTATACTACAAAACATAATTCTGACCACAGCATTCTCTGAGATTACATCCAGTCTCCTCTCCTTCAGGCACTGCCTTCCCTCGCCTCACCAGCTTCCTCTGCCCACACAGCCTAATGCCCCTCTGCAATCAGCTTTACCTCCCTGACAGCCATGCCTACCCTCGCCTCACCAGCTTCCTCTCCCCACACAGCCTAATGCCCCTCTGCAATCAGCTTTACCTCCCCGACAGCTCTGCCTACCCTCGCCTCACCAGCTTCCTCTGCCCACACAGCCTAATGCCCCTCTGCAATCAGCTTTACCTCCCTGACAGCCATGCCTACCCTCGCCTCACCAGCTTCCTCTCCCCACACAGCCTAATGCCCCTCTGCAATCAGCTTTACCTCCCTGACAGCCATGCCTACCCTCGCCTCACCAGCTTCCTCTCCCCACACAGCCTAATGCCCCTCTGCAATCAGCTTTACCTCCCCGACAGCTCTGCCTACCCTCGCCTCACCAGCTTCCTCTGCCCACACAGCCTAATGCCCCTCTGCAATCAGCTTTACCTCCCTGACAGCCATGCCTACCCTCGCCTCACCAGCTTCCTCTCCCCATACAGCCTAATGCCCCTCTGCAATCAGCTTTACCTCCCTGACAGCTCTGCCTACCCTTGCCTCACCAGCTTCCTCGCCCCACACAGCCTAATGCCCCTCTGCAATCAGCTTTACCTCCCCGACAGCTCTGCCTACCCTCGCCTCACCAGCTTCCTCTCCCCACACAGCCTAATGCCCCTCTGCAATCAGCTTTACCTCCCCGACAGCTCTGCCTACCCTTGCCTCACCAGCTTCCTCTCCCCACACAGCCTAATGCCCCTCTGCAATCAGCTTTACCTCCCCGACAGCTCTGCCTACCCTCGCCTCACCAGCTTCCTCTCCCCACACAGCCTAATGCCCCTCTGCAATCAGCTTTACCTCCCCGACCGCTCTGCCTACCCTCGCCTCACCAGCTTCCTCGCCCCACACAGCCTAATGCCCCTCTGCAATCAGCTTTACCTCCCTGACAGCTCTGCCTACCCTCGCCTCACCAGCTTCCTCTCCCCACACAGCCTAATGCCCCTCTGCAATCAGCTTTACCTCCCCGACAGCTCTGCCTACCCTCGCCTCACCAGCTTCCTCTCCCCACACAGCCTAATGCCCCTCTGCAATCAGCTTTACCTCCCCGACAGCTCTGCCTACCCTTGCCTCACCAGCTTCCTCTCCCCACACAGCCTAATGCCCCTCTGCAATCAGCTTTACCTCCCCGACAGCTCTGCCTACCCTCGCCTCACCAGCTTCCTCTCCCCACACAGCCTAATGCCCCTCTGCAATCAGCTTTACCTCCCCGACAGCGCTGGCTATAAGGCGGCCAATCATTTCATCCCTGCTAAATGTAAACGGCAATTTCTTGCTTTAGGTTCTCCTGGATGGGTGTGGAATAGAAAGTAGACGTTCAGAATGTCGTCACCGGACTGTTGACAGTCGGCATGTCGACCATGTGGTTTTCCATAGTGCTCTTAACTAACCCTAAACCCAACAGCAGCCTAACCCTACAAAAGGCTAAAATCGGGCTTTGACATTGTGTCAGTCACCATTCTGGTGTCACAGTCTGAGCAAGAGCCTCCAGCTGTGTGTCTCACACCGATCACATACAAATACTGTACTCTCCGGCCTTCAGGACACTGACCTATCCTGGTTCTCATCCTATATATTAAATTACTCTTTCACGGATCATTTCCCTGGATCCAACACCTACCCCTTTCCTCTACCACAATGCTTGCTGTAATACTCTCCACAATATTCTACTTACCCCACACAGCTGGGAGTACCACAATGCTTGCTGTAATACTCTCCACAATATTCTACTTACCCCACACAGCTGGGAGTACCACAATGCTTGCTGTAATACTCTCCACAATATTCTACTTACCCCACACAGCTGGGAGTACCACAATGCTTGCTGTAATACCCTCCACACTATTCTACTTACACCTCACAGCTGGGAGTACCACAATGCTTGCTGTAATACCCTCCACACTATTCTACTTACACCTCACAGCTGGGAGTACCACAATGCTTGCTGTAATACTCTCCACACTATTCTACTTCCACCTCACAGCTGGGAGTACCACAATGCTTGCTGTAATACTCTCCACACTATTCTACTTCCACCTCACAGCTGGGAGTACCACAATGCTTGCTGTAATACTCTCCGCTCTATTCTACTTCCACCTCACAGCTGGGAGTACCACAATGCTTGCTGTAATACTCTCCGCTCTATTCTACTTCCACCTCACAGCTGGGAGTACCACAATGCTTGCTGTAATACTCTCCGCTCTATTCTACTTCCACCTCACAGCTGGGAGTACCACAATGCTTGCTGTAATACTCTCCGCTCTATTCTACTTCCACCTCACAGCTGGGAGTACCACAATGCTTGCTGTAATACTCTCCACACTATTCTACTTACACCTCACAGCTGGGAGCACCACAATGCTTGTTGTAATACTCTCCGCTATATTCTACTTACCCCACACAGCTGGGAGTACCACAATGCTTGCTGTAATACTCCACAATATTCTACTTACACCTCACAGCTGGGAGTACCACAATGCTTGCTGTAATACTCTCCGCTCTATTCTACTTACACCTCACAGCTCGGAGTACCACAATGCTTGCTGTAATACTCTCCTCTCTATTCTACTTACACCTCATAGCTGGGAGTACCACAATGCTTGCTGTAATACTCTCCTCTCTATTCTACTTACACCTCATAGCTGGGAGTACCACAATGCTTGCTGTAATACTCTCCACACTATTCTACTTACCCCACACAGCTGGGAGTACCACAATGCTTGCTGTAATACTCCACAATATTCTACTTACACCTCACAGCTGGGAGCACCACAATGCTTGCTGTAATACCCTCCACAGTATTATACTTACATTTCTTTAAAAACCTTATCACTTAATTAGCAGCTTCATATTAAAGAATCAGCTCCATGTGCAGGATACCCAAATATTCCAAACCTCACACTATCACCCTCTGTGTTGGCCCACTTTACTGACTCTTTCTGCCATTTTATCTTGGGTGTCATCTCACCACCCTGAATCCATTCCTTAAAAAATGGAGCAAATAATATCCCCAGCAGCCAACAGCAGTGACCTGACAACCCCATCCCACAATAAACTATACCTGTCACACTCGCTGCCTAGGTGTTATCCTTCACTGTCCTTTGTTCCCCACATCCCATCTGTATACAAAGCCTGTTAAATACATCTAAGAAACTCCTCCAGAATACATCCATATCTCACATAAGACACTAATGCATACACACACTGATCATTGCAATAGTCTCCTCACTGGTCTTCTCCATATATCAGGTTCTCACCACTACAATCCCTGCAGCTGTTGTATAAATAAAAATCTCCATGTAAGATCCGGCATCTACATCACAGACAGCAGGCTTGCCTTACACACTTACCATTTCCACTTCGACTCGGCTTCTTTCTGTTTTTCCTCTTTTGTTTTCTTGGCTTTTGTAGCTTCTCCTTCGTCCCCACTCTTCCTCTTTTTAGACGCGCTCGTTCTGTCTTTTCTGGAGTTGCCCTTCCCTTCTTGTTTGCTCTCCAGAGGCTTATCCTTGCTCACATGGCCATGCTTTGATTTCTTATGGCCAGCCTCTGATTCCTCTTCCCGATCCCACAGTTCTCTCTTTGCCCCTTTGTTGCCGTTTGCGCTTTCCTTTTTCTTCTCTTCTTTAGGTTTTTTAGCGTCTTTGTCCATCTTTGTCCCTTTATGGTCTTTTTTCTGCTTGTCTTTCTCCTCAGTGTTTCCAATAACTTTCTCATGGGACTTTCCCTTGGCCTTCATCCTTTGCTTTCGGTCATCAGTGGGTTTAATTTGAAATAGATCTAGGTCCACCAATGTTACTGTATTTCCCTTTAAATTATTTACATGCTCTTTAACCAGCAAGGGAACGTCTGCGGTATCTTCTTTTATGTGGTCTTTGTTTTTAGTTTTACCTTTTTCCGAATGGTTCTTTGCATGGTCTTTGTGCCTCTTCTCGGTGACGTCTTCAGGTTTGTTGCTCATGGGTGGTTTCCCTTCTGTGGTTGCTCCCTTTTTGGCAACTGAGCTCCCAACCGGTTTCTCCTGGGTGGACTCATTGTCTACGTAGAACGACGCGCTGCCTTCAGATTCTTTTTTAATGTGATCTTTCTTTTTGTGCTCACGATGATGAGTTTTCGCTCGCTGCTTGTCCTTCTCGTCGCCAGTCTTCTCTTTTTTCTCTCTGCTCTCATGATTCCCTTTGATCTTTCTCTCGGCATCATCTTCCTTCGATCCCTTGTCTGATTTTTTGTCAGTACCATCCTTCTCCTTGGTTTTCGGCAGGTGTTGGATATCCTCCTTCTCAGATTTGGTCGCCATGTCCTCTCTTGCTTTCGGCGCATGGTCACAACTTACGGAAACGTTACCAGGTAGCTCCTCACACTTATGGTCAGGAATTTTGAGTAATAAAAAAAAAAAAAAGGAATTTGAAAACAAGAGATATGGTAAGAACTTACCTTTGTTATCTCTGTTTCTACGAAGTCCATAGGGTCCACAGGGTTGACCTTGGGGTATAGGTTGGGAACCAAATCCGGGCACCACGCAGTTAAAGCTTTTAGCTCCCAGGATGCACTGGGTCCACTCTCCCTATAACCCCCACCCCCAAGCCAGAGGCACCTCAGTTTGTAAGTAGCCAAAGGCCGGAGGAGGAGAGAAAAAGAGAGAGAAAACTGGAACACTCAATAACCATACTCACCGAAATGGGAGACGGAAAACCGGTGACCAGCCACACAGCCCATATGAAGCCAGGTGCGTCAGGGCGGGCGCCCTGTGGACCCTATGGACTTCGTAGAAACAGAGATAACAAAGGTAAGTTCTTACCATATCTCTTGTTTTCTACTTCAGGGTCCATAGGGGGTCCACAGGGTTGACCTTGGGGATGTCCCAAAGCAGTTCAACCAAGGGTGGGGACGCTCCTGTGCTGAGAGGAGAATCCGTCGCCAAAAAGGAAGCATCCTGAGAGGCAAAGGAAACCAATGCCTAGAACCTTAAAAAGGTGTGGACAGAAGACCACGTGGCCACCTAGTAAGGCAAAACAGCCGAGGCGCCACAGCGAGCCGCACACGAGGGTCACATGGCCCGAGAAAAAACAAGCATCAACAACAGGAAGGCCTACCCATGGGTAGGCCCCTGAGGAAGACCTACGAGGCCATCCAAGTCAACATTTGGTTATAGGCCGGCCATCCTTTCCTGTGAAAACCAGAAATCTCAGACCACCAATAAGGAGTCAGATTTCCGTAAGGAACCTGAACGGATCACATAAATCCAAAGAGGCCAGACCACAGTCAATGAGGCCACACCAGCCGAGAGGACTGGGGACAGAATGGCCGTACCATAAGTTCCAGAATAATATGGAACCTGAAAACCACTAAGAAGAAACACAGGGCGAGAGCAACTCCCACCCTGACATGATGCCCTCCAGAAGAGGGAGCCACATGAGAACGCTCCCAATTCAGACACTCTCCTGGTTGATATAAACACCCTGAGAGAAAGAGAGAGCCTAAGCAATAGACCATGTAATGGCTATCACAACCAGCGGTTCCATTGACTGTCCCCGGAGGTAACGAAGAACCACTACTTACTCCCAAGGAGTCCCTATGGAGGACAAATGGAGGCATAATCAAGAAAACACTCCAAAGGATGAACTTGAATACCAGAGTGAAGCAATTCCATATCTTAACCATACTGACAGTGTAGAGATCCGCACTGTCAGGAAGACCAGGCCAAGTGTGAAACCCAAGCCAGCCGGAAGGAATGCCAGAATATCTGGAAATCCTGGACACCGGAGGATTGTATCGACAGGTACAATACCATAAGATTTATGGCTGCCACAGTTTGTGGTAGGTCCCAGCAAAAGCTGATCCATGTGCTCTAATCATTCCAACGATGACAAAGCCAGGGAAGCCGTAAGACCACTGTAAGGACACAGTCAAAGACAAACGACCCAGGTCCAAGGCAAAACCAAGGACCCTGAGACAACAGGTCCGGGCAGTGAAGCATCAGGGATGGAGTATCGATGTAGAGACTCCGAAGATCCAAGTACCCCTGACATCTGGGGCAATCAGGAGCCACCAGCAGGAAAGCATCTCCGTCTCGATTGAAAACACTTCCAAAGACCTCGAGGAAGAAGGGAGACCGGAGAACACAGGTACACAAAGTGGAAGGACCACTTCACCGACAAAGAGTCGCTGAAGTTTGCTTCAGAATCCCCAGAGCTGAACTGTAACACCATAGTGTGATAAAGTCAGAAGGCCATGAGGGTCACCTCAGGGGGGCCCCCCCTGCTCACCAGGAGATGAAACCTCTCTTGGGGAAGAGACTAGTCCCCGGGATGCACGTCGTGACGGCTGAGGACTCCCGCTTCCCAATGGAGAGCTCCTGAAATGAACGCTGCCGAGATGGTCGGGAGGAGACCCTCGGACTATGTCCGAATATGTGACATACCTGTCATTGCCACCCAACGAACAGTGTTGCTAAAAAGGAAGCCACTGTCCTGACCCTGTCGGACTGAACCTTTTCAGGTTCACCGGGAAACAAGAGTTATGCCAGAGTAAGTTAATTGACAGGGTGGAATCGACAGACGTCCAACTGCACTGAAAAGGATTCGGTCCAGACACTGTCCCTAGCAAAGAAAACCCTGGACGAGATGGCCATAGCCACCCGGACAGGGACCGACTTGCCTCCGGAGAGAGCATCATCGTTTGAACAGTTATCCGACAGAAAAAACTCATTCCATCTGGAGATGAGCCAATTATGGAAAGGCCTGGAATGGAACTGAGCCCATTCCACCATGCATCCCAGAGTGTAAAGACATCTGTCGACTGCGCAGACAACCATGTACTCCTAATGGAAGAGAGGAGATTCCGTCTTACGCCAGAAGAATTCTCAGATTCTGAGAATCCAGCAGGGATCCTAGATGAAGAATACCCAGAGAGGGATGCAGGGAGGACTTTTTCCCCGTTGATTAAACGTCTGCACCCTGAAGAAGCCACAGTCATCCTGACCTGGCCGTAAAGTACCCCGGTGATCCCGCTAAGAGCAGGAGGCCGTCCAGGTACAGGAGCATTGGGATATACTGAACAGAAGAACTGTCAGAAAATCCAAAACGCTGGTAAACCCCTGTGGGGCTGAGGACAGTCCCAACAGGCAGAGCCCGAAAAATTGTAAGTGTTGCTGTGATACAGCAAACCTCAGCCCATGCTGAGGAAAGGTCTCTGTAAGTACCCGTAGGCACGCGTCCTGTATATCCAGTGATACCCTAAAGTCCCCAGGTTCCAAACATCGTATGATGGAGCATAGGGATTTCCTCCTGAGCCCAGGTAGCTTTAGGAACTGGTTCAGGGAATTGAGACAGAGAACAGGCCAAAGAGGACCATTCAGCCACCGCACCAGAAAGAAAACAGAACAACCAGTCCCTCACTGAGATAGTGGGGATGGCCCAATTAGCTCCGCTTACCGCAACAACTGCATAGCTTTCTGGATCTGTAAGGCCCTTGTAAAGAGGGCGTACCCTCCTACCCACGTAGCCGCGGCAACTTGACACTAATACCGGGCGAACTGAGAAAATCGGTATCTCCCAGTTGTAGGCCTGTCCCGTCAGACTGAAGAGATATCCGTAGGTTCAGAAGCAGGATCGGCTGGCAGTCCAGGCCTGCTCGGTACTGGATATGTCGGCCCTTGTAGATGCCGACAGTCTACGAAGAAACAGACCTTTAGGCTGACCCAGAGGACAAAAAAGACTTAACAGACTTAGTCTGAGGCCTTGTAGTGTGCATAGCTGAAAGCGGTAAACTTGTCGTTAGTAATACTGCCAATGTTTTTACAATCTTGTCAAGGTCAGGACCAAACAATATCAACCCTAAAGATGGTATCTGCACCTCTGCATTCTCAGAGCGCAGCCATAGGGTATTACGGAGGATACAGTCGCAGCCGGAACTCTGAAAGTTAGGAGACTGGTATCCAATATAGGCATGTCCACCTATGACAACTGCATATATTACATGAGCGACCAAATACATTTGAACCCCCGACGTGTTGGAGGGGAAAAAACGTTACAAATGCATCAACCCAATATGCAATAGTATTAACCAACCATGCTATAGCCATGGTAGGATGGGTAACAACTCCTGAAAGCAAGTATACTGATTTCAGGCAGAGTTACCACCTACGGATCCGAAGAATCCGACCACGCAGGAATGGGAGGCGTAGTAACGTCTGTAATCAGACGAGTAACACGCCCATCCCCCCCAGGAGGGGCTCGTGATGACCCTCAGGGAATTTGGGACAGGAGGCCAAACACTGTTGTAACACCTCCTATCTGGCAACAGCCAGAGTCCCGCTATGCGATCCACCCGCTAGTCAGCAACAGGTAACCCGAAGGCACGCAATACTGAGGGTGTATGATACAGGTGCAGGTCAACATTCCCTCTAACCAGAATGGACCTGCTACCAGCCCTAAAGCAGGGATAATAATACCTGAAATAGGCTTCCCCCCGTGTAAGAGGGAAAGAGCCCCGAACAGTACCCAGTTCACGGCAGAGCCAACTGGGAAGTAACCACAGGGCGTCAACCACGCCAATTAGAGTTTCGTAGAAAACGACATCCACCCAGGGTGGCTGTTGTGGTAATCCCTGCAAGGGGAATGACAGACTATTGTGGCACCAGGGGGAATTCATATACTGCGAAAAACCCCTGCAGGGAGCGGTAGTCTGTGTCACAGGGGAAGAGTGCAAGAAGCTGCGAGATACCCTGAGATGAAAAGGGCAGTATGGTGAAGTAACCCCAAGTGAGGTACAACAATGGGGCCCGCCCGGCGATCCGCAATTGAGAGGATCCCGAGAAAACAAACCGCCCAAGGGGGTCGTGAAAGAGGCCGGCACCAGATGACGCCACATACAGAACCCTTTATGAGTCAAATCCTCCGCACTAACACCTGCAGCACATGACTTGCAGGATAGTAAAAATGGGTGCAGTATAACGCTCTATCTCCTGGTCAGACATATCTGACCAATCTTGGCGGAAATATTAAGCAGCACTATACTGGTCCTGACTGATGCCAAAAATTAGCTGCAGGGACCCATTTTCAGCGTATGCAACACACAGTTCCATCTAAAATATGGCAACGTGCAGCACACAACAGTATGTGACAAACCACACAAATATTAACAAGTATATAAATGTGAGGTCTCAGTACCACCCTAAGTACAGCTGTATTAGGGCAGATAAAGAAAAGGGATAGATATACACTGACAGGTGAGAGAATAAAGTACAGTCAGCACTAGCATAAGTCACATACAATGCAGATATATACATATATACATAAACATGTCATATAATATACTGCACTATTACACTGCATTCAACTGCCCAGATTCAGTGTCTGGGAAGGCTACAGCGCTGTGTACACTGACCTGATGGTGAGGTACGCAGGGGGACTGGACTCACTGCCATCCTGAGAGATTTCTGCTGCACCACAGAGATAAAATGGCCGCTGGAGACCTCAGAGGAAGCGTGGCCCGCGGAGGAAGCAGCTCAGCGACGCCAGACTATGGATACTGAAAGGCGCGCTGAGCTGAGGGGAGGAGCCGCTGTAACAGGGAAGGCTGCCTCCCCTGGCCGGCTATTAACCCCCGGGACGCCGGCTCCCTGCACCGATCGTTAAGTCCCTGGTGGTCTAGTGGACACACGGGGTATGGGGGGCCCGCCGCCACTGCCGGCGCCTCCGGTCTGTCCCCTGAGACCGGAGGCACAGGACTGCATTTGAAATGCGCGGATCACCGCAAGCGGTGATCCGCGACCTTACCTGCTCCCCGTGGATCCGGCAGCAGTCCTGGGCGCCCGCAGAGTCCGGCTAGTACAGACTCTGGGGTCCCGCTGAGATCCCCAGATCTGTACTGGCGTCTCAGCGCCAGCGGGGTGACGGAGCGGCAGCTTAGACGTCCTATGGACAGTCCGACGCTGCCGCTCTGAAGAGTCCAAAGTCCATGAAAAAACTTTGTCCCTAAAAAAATAAAATAAGCTTAGGGGCTGCTAATCAGCTCCCCCTGCGCTAACGGTGACCCGACTCCGGCCGGGCACCAACTTAAACTGAGGTGCCTCTGGCTTGGGGGTGGGGTTATAGGGAGAGTGGACCCAGTGCATCCTGGGAGCTAAAAGCTTTAACTGCGTGGTGCCCGGATTTGGTTCCCAACCTATACCCCAAGGTCAACCCTGTGGACCCCCTATGGACCCTGAAGTAGAAAAGGAAATTACATTACATACAAAACAGTTTTGCATTTTGTTTTCTCTCAGTATATACAGGATTTGGTGATTTATTTTTTTTATTGACATTAGATAGGAATAAAATGATCATAACTAAGTATAATATTTACACATTATTCTGATAGCTGCACGCAGAACAATACCAGGAAGGAAGCTCCTCTGAGCTATTTGTACTATCTAGCGTGTCAAGCACTGGGAACTTGTTATTTGGGAACGGGACACGCTCCCTGTTTTTAGATTTTTATTATAGTACACAACAGGGAATACAGCTGTCCATCACTTGATATTTTAAGTTTCTCAGCCATGTCTTGTTTTTTCTTTCTTGTAAGTGATTGAGTTACCTCCACTCAGACCATGGGTTCTGCAGATTCACTCAGTGAGACAGGATGGGACCATAGTAAGCACAAAGCATAGTATGCATGTGCGGACTACATTTTTCATTTGACAGGTTTGGCCTGACGCTGGCGCAGACATAACTGTGGATCACCAAAGTTGAGCACCACTGCAAAACTGCAACTTGCTTGTCCATGCATTGTGTGCAGGACCAGGCTGATTCTGCACCCGCCAAATAGTCTATAGGCATCGAATACAGGGTTCCAAGAGCTGCTCAGCATAGCTGCAGCTAAACCCCCACCATCATCTGTCACCCTTCTTCAACAGGATTTTGGTACTTACCGATAAATCCCTTTCTCAGATTCCATAGGGGACACTGGAGACTTCATGACAGTGGGGTATAGACGTGTGCTAAGTGGGAGCTGGCACTTTAAATTTTAAAAATGTGACTAGCTCCTCCCCCTCTATACCTCCCTCCAAACTCAGTCTTGGGAAACTGTGCCCAAGGGGAGCAGGAAAAAACAAACAGAAGAGGAGTAGGTGAAACGATTACACAATAATCACAACATGGAAGTGTAGAATGATTGGAATAACTGTAAAACAAAGAAAACCTTAAAACAGTCATAACAGATAATGACAACCATGGCAGGAAGAAACAGCGCAGGGTGGGCGTCCAGTGTCCACTATGGAATCGGAGAAAGGGACTTATCGGTAAAGTACCAAAATCCTGTTTTCTCCTTCATCCACTAGGGGACAATGGAGACTTCATGACAGTGAGGACGTCCCAGAGCTCCCATCACAGACGCGAGAGCACAGAGAACCCTGCAAAACAGCACGGCCATACTGCACTGCAGAGGCTGCAAACGTGGCAAATTTGTAAAAAATAAAAAGTATGCCGGCCCGACCAAGGTGGCCGTTCGGCACAGTAACTCCATGGAAACCCCACGAGCAGCCGCCCACGAGGCACTCACTGAGCGAGTGGAGTGCGCTGTAAGAGAGATCGGAGGCTCCCTTGAGGAACATGCCTGACTGATAGTCAGACGAATCCAATGTGCAAGCATCTGCTTGGAGCCTGGCAAACCAGGACGGGCAGCGTCATACAAGACAAACCGAGCATTCGTCTTACGTATAGCTGCAGTTCTATCCACATAGATCCGAAGAGCTCGAACAACATCTTGAAGCCGGTGAATCTTGAGGAAGAAGCGTTACAACAAGAGGTTGTTTGATATGGAAAGCAAAAAGCACTTTGGGAAGGAAATCCATTCTCGTACGGAGTTCCACCCTATGCGAGTGAAAAATGGAGGACTGCAGGATAGAGCTCCAAGTTCCGACACCCGTCTGGCTGAGGCCAGCACAAGAAGTACCACCTTCCATGAAAGGTATTTTAGCTCCACAGCCTCCAGAGGTTTGAACCAAGAAGACTGTAAAAAGAAAAGGACCAGAGCCAGATCCAATGGAGCCGTAGGAGGAACAAAGAAGCTAAACAGACAACCCCCACTGTAAAGAGGTCTGAACCTCCGGAATTAAGGCCAGCTTCTTCTGGAAAAATACAGACAGAGCCGAAATTTGAACTCTGAGGGAACCCAGACATAGACCGGCTGAGAAACCTGCTTGCAGAAATAGTAGGAGCTTGGCCAGTTTGAAAACTATAGGAGACGACCCCCGCCGTTCACACCATGAAACGTAAGCTTTCCAAATACGGTGGTAGTGTTTTGAAGTAACTTCTTTCCGAGCTCCAAGCATAGTAGGGACTACCCTGGATAGGATCCCTTTCCGACGTAGGATGGCCCTTTCAACAACCACGCCGTCAAATGTAGCCACTTTAAGTCTGGATAGACTAAAGGACCCTGTAATAAAAGATAGTCTCTCAGACGTAGGAGCCATGGATCGTCGATCAGTAGATGACGTAGGTTGGAATACCAAGCTCTGCGAGGCAAATCCGGAGCCACTAAGAGAACCTTGTACCTCTCCCTTTTGATGCGTTGTAGAATCCGAGGGAGAAGGGGAAAAGGTGGGAACAGATAGATAAATTGGAACCTCCAAGGTGTTGACAGTGTGTCCACTGCCATTGCCTCGGGTCTCTCATTCGAGAGCAGTGCAGAGGTAGTTGATTATTTTGTCTGGACTCCATGAGGTCGACTTGTGTCAGACCCCACCGGTGGACAAGTTGTTGAAACACCTGAGGATGGAGCACCCATTCCCCTGGGTGTACATCCTGTCGGCTGAGGTAATGCCGCCCCATCGATTTATGTACATCACTGCAGTGGCGTTGTCCAACTGACTTCTGACTGCTCGGCCCCGCAACAGGTGACGTGCTAGCTGAAGAGCGTAGAACACTGCACGTAATTCCAAGATATTTATCGGCAGACTCGCTTCCTGTGAGGTCCAGTGGCCTTGGAAGTGGTGTTCCTGAATCACAGCCCCCCATCCTCTCAGACTGGCGTCCGTGGTAAGGATAGTCCAATTCCACACTCCAAATCTCTTGCCCTCCAATACGTGTGCCAAGTTCAGCCACCAGAGAAGGGAAATCAGAGTTCTGGGACATAATCTCACGCGTTGGTGAATGAAAACATGGGATCCTGTCTGTAAGGAAATCGCCTCGAAAGCCGCCACCATCTTTTCCAGAAGTCGAATGCAGACATGTACTGATACCGGACGATGTCGAAGAACGGTCCTTACCATCTCCTGAATGGAGTCTGCCTTTTCCTGAGGAAGGAAAACCCGCTGACAGTGTATCCAGGATCATTCCCAGAAACCGGAGTCCATCAGTTGCAGATGAGAGTTGGGGAAATTCAAGATCCACCCGTGACTTACGAGAAGTTTGTGAGTCACAGCGATGTTCAACAATAATTGTTCTCTGGAGTGAGCCTTCAGCAGGAGATCATCCAGGTAGGGATAATCGTGATCCCTTGTTGCCGAAGGAGACCCATCATCACTGCCATGACCTTCGTGAATACCCTGGGGGCTGATGACAAGCCGAAGGGTAAGGACTGGAACTGAAAATGGGAGTTCCGAATGGTGGACCTCAGAAACGGCTGATGAGGTGGCCAGATAGGCATGTGAAGGTAGGCGTCCTTGATATCTAGAGATACCATGAATGCGGCTTCCTCCAGTCCTGCAATAACCGACTGAAGGGACTCCTATCTTGAACTTTAATATCCTCAAGTAGGGATTGAGATCCTTCAAGTTCAGAATAGGTCTGACCGAGCCGTCCGGCTTCGGAACCACAAACAAACTGGAGTAGAAACCCTGCCTGGTCTGACACTTGGGAACATGAATCAAAACCCGCGCGGATAGGAGTTTGTCTATCGCCTCTTGTAATACGACACCCGTCGTAGGAAACTGACAAAACGGTGGTGAAAAACCGAGAGAGGAGGCTGAAACTGAAAATCGAGCTTGTATCCATGGGCGAGGAGGTCTCGAACCCAAGCGTCCGTACAAGATTTCATCCACACTTCTCTGAAGTCCCGAAGACGTGCTCCCACTCTGAGGTCCCCCAGGTGAGAGGGAAGCCGTCATGCACTAGGTTGTCAGTGAACTTAACCTCCTGTTGAGTAGATGTTGTTGCGGTTCTGCCACGTCCTCTGGAACCACAGGACGTTGTAGGTCCTCCTCTGAAACAACCCCGGGAACGTCCCGGGGCACGAAAGGACCGAAACGAGGGTCCCGAGTAAGATCTTCTAGGAGGCGGAGCCGTAGACTGAAGAGAAGTAGATTTACCCCCAAGTAGCCTGAGAAATCCTTTATCTAGTTCCGCTCCAAATAAGACCTTTCCCGGGAAGGGAAGAGCTTCCACAGCTTTCTTTGATTCTGCATCCGCCTGCCATTGTTTAAGCCAAAGCGCTCTGTGCGCTGAAACCGCCAGAGCTGAAGTTCTGGAGGCAAGATTGCAAACGTCTTTGGACGCCTCTCCAAGGCAAGCCGCAGCTTCACCTATATGCTCTGCTAAAGGAATAAGTTCCTCTACCGGTAGATGGTCTCTCATCCAGTCAGCCAATTGTCTTGCCCAAAGCTCAATAGCTTTGTTAGTCCAGTAGCTTACAATCGCAGGATGCAGAGTCACACCTGCAGCTGTATACAAGGACTTGAGAGTATTCTCTAATCTCCGGTCCGATGTCTCCTTCAAAGACGTGGCTACAGGAACTAGTAGCGTAGTCTTCTTAGACAGACGCGAGACCGAAGCATCGACCGTAGAAGGAGTCTCACAAGATTTTTTGCTACCTGCAAGAAAAGGATAAAAAGATAAAAGCCGGGACATCTGAAATTTTTTATTCGGCTGTTCCCAAGCTGAAATCAGAAGAGAATCCAGTTCTGAAATTGGAAAAGTATCAGCTTGTCTTTGTTTCTTTAAAAAGAAAGACTGCCATGCAGGACCCTTGTCCTCTTCCTTAATTTCTGCAATCCACCAGGTATTGCAGATAAACGCTTCTATCTCTTCGGACACAGGCTCAGGCTCCTCCTGGAGCTCTTCAGGTGAATCTGGAGCATATTCGTCCTCTTCTAAAGCTGGCATATCCTCCTCCTCCGACTGGAGGATTGAGGGTAACTGTCTTTTTTTTTTTTTTTTTTAGAGACCTGAGGACAGGGTCCAGTTGCTATGGCACGGGAAGATAACAAGTAACCACTGAAAATGAAAGTAGTTACTTTCTGCCTTTACTACTCTCCTGACTAGCCTAAACCCCACTGTTCACTTACAGCAGGGATGGGGGAACCTCAGGTTCCCGGAATTATTTGGTCTGGCCCTCAGAGCATTTTTCTGCTAGCCTCATCTGGCTAGCAGGGTGCCTAGAATGGCACCCTGCAGCCAGAATCTATGCAACAATGCCGCCTGACATCGCACAGGCCCGCAAATAATTATATATCAAAATGGCCCTCAGCAGAAAAAAAGGTTCCCCACCCATGACTTACAGGCTTAGGTCAGGCTATCAGTCTTCATGCAGCAGCTTTTCCCATTGCAGCAGTCAGTGTCCTCCGTGTAATGGCCACCAGCACGCTTCAGAGAAGCGCTGTGGCCGCTGGGGGGAAGGAGCAGGAGGAAGGGGCTAGGTCCCTCACCCGCCCCCCACTGCTATGGCGCTTAACTTGAAGATGGAAGCGCGCTGTGAGGTAGCCAGGGAAATGCATAGTTGCCTCCGCTGCCGGCTTGACTAGTGGGGGACCTTGATGCGCGCAGCGGCATGCGGAACCCCCTTTTTAGAGACAGTGGTCGGTGACCCCAGGCGAACTGCGAGTAGTTGCGAGTGGGTACACCCGGCAGCTCCAATGATGCATACCAGCAGTGGCAGCCGCTGCCTGTCCTCTCCTCATTTGTAATCTTCATTACTTCAGCGCAGCAGCGCTATTAATAAAACTAAAAACAAATCCCTTAGGAGAAGTGTAAAACACTACCAGCTCCCCTTGGGCACAAACTAAGACTGAGCTTGGAGGGGGGTACAGAGGGGGAGGAGCTAGTCACATTTTTTAAATTTAAAGTGCCAGCTCCCACTTAGCACACGTCTATACCCCACTGTCATGAAGTCTCTAGTGTCCCCTAGTGGATGAAGGAGAAATAGTATTGTTATACAGGCTACGGAAACATAAACATGGAATAAGAGACAGAAGCGAAATGTCCACATACCCCTTGTGGCTTGGCCGGGTTCTCCTCTTTGAGGTCGGTAGCAATGACTGGACAGGACGATACTGGCCTAGACATCAAAGAACAGGTGTTCATAACAATGCATAATTGGAAGAGGGGTCAAATCTAGACAGACATCTAGCATCTGACAATGACACACTCAAAGCTAAGACAAGACATGTATAAAGGATTTTCTCCAATTAATCCGTCTGCAAGTAATGAGATCATTTTAACCTTTCAATGTGCGTGCACAAGGCAAGTCTTTAGTTGAGTCTTTAAATGTATAATGACACCTTGCATGACTTTTTAAGTGAAGTCTGTGATAGCTAAATATCGCTCATGCAATACAGAGCATGCATATATAGGACTCCACTAATTGTATCATCACCAATGCAATTTTCTCAAAGATAAGAATTTAGTTATTTATAACCCAACCCCCAGTTGCACATGTACGCACCGACCGCTGGCCTCCTCACTGGGACAGTCCGATTTATCGCCCAACACATTGCTGTTCTCATCCAAACTGGGGACAGTTGCTGGTAATCTGGAACGACATCTTAAATATTCACATATATTACTGCATACATGGTAGGGTATGCGTTCGGCATCCCAGCGGTCTGGATGATGACGCATCTATTACCGGCCCTGAAATCCCGGCACTAATCAGTAGCCAGGCGTCCGCATTCCGACCGCTGGGATACTGAAGGCAAGTATCGGGGGGTTAGGTTTAGGCACTAGGGGGAGGGTTAGGTACCGGGAAGGGGGCGGTTAGGTTCAGACACTGGGGGCGGGGAGGGGGGGGGGGGGGGAAGAGGTTAGGATTAGGCACCAAAGAGGGGGGGGGGTTAGGGTAAGGAGAGGGGAAGGGTTAGTATACCGACCAACAAGATTCCGGCGTCAGGATTCTAACAGCCGGGATCCCAAGAGCCGGCATCTCATATCTACCCACGGGAGAATGGGAAACCGCATGCGAGCATGTTTGGATCTAAAACAAAAACTATTACAAGTAGAGAAGGGTTTTGGAGGAAATTGGCGATGATGAGAGATGGGGTAAGTGGGTATGAAGAGCTGGCCATTTACAAGTCACTATATACAGAGATGTAACGCAGAACATCCTAACGTAGCTACTGCTTATCCACTCTCCTCCAAAACCCTTATCTACTCCCATCACCAATATCTTGTATGCATCATAAATTGCCATATTGTGAATTGTTAGGGCCTAATGCTTTATTACAAGTTCTATATATTCTTAAATGCTTAGAAAAGCACGATTTACAAAACGACACCATGTGTAATTTGCTGCATATAATACACAGTATGTGGCGAGGTCCGTGGCTCTGGATGTTCTACAATTCAAGACTATTTTCTGATTCAGTGGAACATGCAAAGACCTTATAAGATCTCTGTAACAGACCCCTTACATATCATGTATCCGTCTCCTCCCTTCTGGCCTTTTTAAGGTAAGTATTGTATTATTTTGTGGGATTTTTTGTATGTGTGCGCGCGAGGGGGGGGGGGGGTGATTGGGCACCACAGGGGCCTTACTGCTGGGGGCATCATATAGGGCACTACTGGGGGCATTACAGGGGCCTTACTACTGGGGGCATTACAGGGGCCTTACTACTGGGGGCATTACAGGGGGCCTTACTACTGGGGGCATTACAGGGGGCCTTACTACTGGGGGCATCATATGGGGGCACTACAGGGTGCATCATAGGGGCATTACAGGGGCCTTACTACTTTGGGCATCATATGGGGTAATAGAGGGGCCGTTACTACTGGGGGCACTTCAAGGGGCATTATTTTTAGGGGCATTATTACCAGGGGGCATTATTACTACTGGGGGCACTGCTTAAGGCACCATTACAGTGGGCATTGCATAAGGGGCACCATTACAGTGGGCATTTAGTGCAAGATGGGACCCAAATTGTCAGGTAGGACCCAATTTTTTAAAGTGGAGGGTCCCTGGGACCCACATATTTTGTCACTCACCGCGATCACTGCTCACCATAAAATCTCTTCCTTGGAGTCCATCTGGGGGATGCCATTACCTCTGGGTTATGTTTAGTGAGCTGTGGAAATGGGCATTAATTAAGACTGGCTCCCACTCCCTATATAACCCCTCCCCTTCCACCAGAACGTCAGTCTATGTTTAACAAAGCTGGAGAAAGACCCACGGAAGAACTGAGAAAACCAGAAAACCAACAGGTAACTAGTATGAAACCAAACAAGGGAGGGTTCCCAGCATCCCCCAGATGGACCCCAAGGAAGAGATTTTACGGTGAGTAAAAAAAGTATTTCCTTTTTCATCCATCTGGTGGATGCCACTACCACTGGGATCTACCAAAGCAAGCCAATTTAAGAGAGAGGGGTAGGGCGGGGGGGGGGGGGAGCGTCAGAACCTGCTGCTCGAGGAATTTTGCAGAAAGGACAAAAAAGACGAGACACGCGGAACTCTTCAGGTTTAAACTTGTGTCGTTCACACCAAGAAATATCTAATCTTCCATACCAGATGATAAATCTGGGAAGTGACTCTTTATCATGATTTTTACAGCAGATTCTGAAAACCCTTCGGCCCTCAAGATGTTGGATTCAAGAACCATGCCGTCAAAGCCAAGTGAGGTAAATCGGGGTGACTGTATGGACCCCGAAGTAACAGATCTGGACACAGAGGCGTCTGACAACATGTTCCGAAGAACTGCGTACCAATGACGGCACGGCCAGTCTGGAGCCACCAGAATGACCGGCCATGCCACTGATCGAATGCGCTGAAGTACCCTTGGTAACATTACTAGAGGAGAAAAGATGTATCCCAGCTGGAACACCCAAGGTGCTACCATGGCATCCACCAGGGACGCCTGAGGATCCCGGGATCTAGGTCTGGAGACCCCCATCTGGAAACTAATTCCGCAAAAAAACTTCCTGGTGTAATTCCTATTCCTGGATGCACACTGTGGCGACTTAAGAAGTCTGTCTCAAAGATGTCCACCCCTGGAATGTAAACTGCCGAAATAGCTGGAACCCAACTTTCTGCCCAATGAAGGATGTGAAAAACCTCCCTCATTGCTCGCCAGCTGTGTGTGCCATCCTGCTTGTTTATATAAGCAACTGCCGTGGCATTGTCTGATTGGATTCACACTGGTAGGCCCCTTAGATGGGACTGAGCCTGAAGCAATGCATACCGAATCACCCTTAATTCCAGTATATTGATGGAAAGAGAAGCTTCTTGGATGGAGCAAAGACCCGGTAGGTGCCTGTCTAGAACCACCGCCCCCCAGCCTGTTAGACTGGCATCTGTGGTGATAATGATCCAATCTATTACTGACAACTGGCAACCCCTGTTCTGATTTGCATCCTGCAGCCACCATAGGAGTGTCTGACTGTCTGCAGAGATAACAAAACATCTGCCTGTTTAATCGAGGGTCTGATTTTACCCATCGATAAAGCAATTGCTTTTGTAGTGGTCGGGCATGGAATCTGTTGAAAGGAACGGCTTCGAACTAAGCCACCATTTTTCCCAGTAACTGCATAGCCCTGAGGACGGAGATATGAGGCATCTGTAAACGTATTCTTATTCTGGATTGAAGATCCTGAATCTTCGTCTGCTGAAGAAACCCTGACACTGAGTGTCAAAGATGACCAAAAAATACCATCCTCTGAGATGGAATTAAATTTGATTTGGGAAAATTGATGATCCAGCTGAATCTCTGGAGCATGCCTATATTAATCTGAAGATGTTGTTGCAATAGGGCTATTAAAAGTGCCCTTGGCAACAAATCATCCAGATAAGCCAACACACTGACCCCCCCCCCCCCCACTCCTTGAGTAGGGAGATCATGTATGCCACAACCTTTGTAAAGACTCGGCGTAACGGACAAACCGAATGGCAGGGCCTGGAACTGAAAATGCCGTTGCCCAACTGCAAACCGCATGTTGATGACCCCTCTATATAGTAATTTGTTCCATGGAGGCCAGAAATTCTCCATCCCACATGGAATAAATGACTGACCTTACGGACTCCATCTTGAATTTTTCCAAATGGAGATAAGGATTTAACCCTCTGGAGGTTGAGAATGGGACGAAACGACCCGTCTGTTTTGTCTACCAAGAAAAGACTACTGTAAAACCCCAGGCCTTGCTGTGGTAATGGAACCGGAATAATTACTTTGGATCGGAGAGCGCCACTAAAATTGCCTGTATGAGAGCTGCTTTTCTGCAACCATCTGCAGGGAGAGGAGTGGAAAAGAATCTTTCTGGAACAGGACCCTCCAAATCTAAAATGTAATCCCTGGTTACCAGTCCACTTATCCAAAAATCTGGGTTGGATTGAATCCAAGTTTCCAGGAATCTGAGTAAGCGGCCTCCCACCAGAGGTCGGGTCCCAGTACCGTGACAGTCGTGTGGATTGACCTGCTGACTTCGCAGCAAGGTGACGGGTGACACCACACCCCCTAAAGACACCTCTATGGGGACCCCTAAGCATACCGCGGAAGGCCTGAAAGCTTCCCCTGCCTTGGGTCCGAAAGGGAACGAAACCTAGGAGATTTTGGTTTTGGCGTTGATACAGGAAGGTAAGGACTTTTGCCTCCTGTAACCAGAGAAATAATTTAATGAATTCTGGACCAAACCAGAGAACCTCTTTCAAAAGGCAGTGCCGTCTAAAGCATGCTTGGACTCTGTTAGCCTTCCATGATTTAAGCCAGAGAAAATCAGGCAGAAATGGCCAAAGCAGAAATACGAGACTGTACCTGAATAGTGTCTATTAACCTATATAGGTCAGAGCCTCCGACATTTGATCAGCTGAAGAACTAGCTTCAGACAAATCCTCTGATTGAAACCAATCATCTGGGCCATCCTGGAATTGATCGCCTTTATCACCCAGGCGCTGACCAGATCAGGCCGCAGCGAGATTCCTGACAGTGAATATAGACTTAAGTACAGCCTCATTCTTCCTATCCATAGGATCCTTAGGTGTTAGACTGTGTCGTGGGGATAACAGTATTCCTGACCAACCTAGTGGGTGGAATTTCCCAAAGCTTGGAATCCTCTTCCGAAAAAGGATAAACATAAACATACTTAAAATTTCTTCGGAATATGAAATTTGGAATCAGGTTTTAACCAGGCTTCTTTTAATATTTCTCCACAATGTGAAAACTCAGAAGAAACATGTATCTGTTTTCCCAAACGTTTAAAGAAACAAACTGAACTTGTCACTGGAATAGCTGTTTCCTGTAGATGCAAAGTCTCCCGGACCGTATCTACCAGCATAGACACCCCTGAATCAGAATGGGTGTCATCCTCCCATTTTGAGGAGTCTTCCCAGTCATAATCCAATTCCCCTTCTTCCTGAGAAGAGGAGGCTGAAGCCTCATCTCCAGGAAAATCCACTGAGGACAGGCCTGAACGTCTCCTAGTGATTGTGGCCCCTGCTGACATTACCATTTTAATTAGGGGTGTTGCCATCTCAGCGAGACAACGTCCCATATCCTGGGCCCATCTGGGTTCTACCAAGGGATCAGACAAACTAGGAGTTTGAGCACAGGGTAACATTTTACCTGAGAGTGACGTAATTCACCTATGGCCTCAGCCATAGACCTGGCCCAATGAGGCATCACCGACTGTTCACCTGAACTTCCCGGTTATGAATTTCTCTGTGAACAACCAGCACAGAGCGACACTGGGCCTGCAAAACCTTTTGGCAACTTTTCATCACATTTTGTACAAGTATACACAGTGACTGATTCCTGTTTTTTGGAACTCTTGTCTGGCTTCTCCATACCTTGAAAGACAACTCTAACCAATACAGATAGCTACCTAAATTCCTCTGGAAAAAGTGTAGCACTGTTTGAAAAGAAAAAAAAAAAAAAAAAAACACAGGGGGGGGGGGGGTTCTGCGTGGTGGGGGTTTACCCGGGAACAACCGCCACTGCTTCTGAAATGACAGCACAAGTGAGAGGGCTTAATAAGACTCTAAATGACCTATCTGTTTAAATGCATAAAAATAAGAACCGGACTCCTGGAATTCCACATTCATTTGCACAAGAATCGAAGGCAAACAAAGTATCTTCAGTACAAAACAATGTATGTTGCTGCTTAAATTCCTAAAGAAATAGTGCAGTAAAGTTGCTTCCACAAATATAACAATGATATAAGACCACCATACATCAACTACCAAAAGAAATAATCCTAGTTGAACTGCTTATCTGATAAGAGACAGTCATCCTCCTGTATTTTGCAGTGAGTCACTGGGTACACACAAAGATTTTCTGTCTAATCATCCAACTAGTTGATTGGTTGGAATGAAAATCTGGTAACGTATGAAAGCAAAAGACAATCAGCAATTTGATCCCAAACGACGGAAAATGGACAAAAACTGTTTGTTAATTGTTTCATCTAAACAATTTGTTCAAACTTGCCTGAACGACCATTTTCATCTGTTTTCTGGCATTTAGGAGCAAATTGCTGATCATCAGTTACTCCCATACATTACCAGATTTTCATTCCAACCAATCAACTAGTTGGATGGCTGGACAGAAAATCTGTGTGTGTGTACCCAGCTTTAGATATGGGAATCCAGCAGCGCTCAAACACACGCCAAAATAGTGTTTGGGGCGTGGACTATGAAGCCCCGTGTGCCTGCTGTCACTTAACTAGCATGGGGGTGTGACTGGCACGCCATCGGCTTCCTGCTTCATTCGGGATGTCTGACGTCATCATAGGCTTTCCCTAGCGCGCCATCGTCTCCCTCCGGAGCTCCACAGCACTTGTGTACAGCGGCTTAGTGATGACATCATCGGCACCATGTCATGGGAGCGTGACGATCGAGCCGCCCTCTCCCAAAAAGCCAGCAGCATTCTCTTGTTCTGTAATCTCTCTCAGTCCAGTGGACCTCGGGGGACTGGCGCCGCACTGCCACGTGAGTAGTAACATGCCCGGACAGTCTTCTAAAGCAGCGTGCCGGGAAACAGTAATACATTTTCCCATGTAAAGACCTTGTTGCTGTATCAAGCTTACCTTTTGTGTCTGGTATGGAGAGAGTAGTTTGGTGACTCTCCCAAAGGCAGTCTATAGAGTGGGATACAGGGTTCACACAAACCCTCTACTCCTACCTAACTCCCACTCTGCTAGTGCCCGTCGCCTGTTGCCAGGGACTAAGGACCCAAACCAAAAAAGGAAAATATAGAAATGAAACCCAACTAAAAAAGCTAGGACCTATCCAGGGCCTTACTCTAAGGCACTAAAAACAGACTGAGGTTCTAGTGGAAGGGGAGGGGTTATATAGGGGTGGGAGCCAAGTTTAATTACTTAGTGCCCAATTCCACAGCTCACTATACATAACCGAGGTAATGGCATCCCCCAGATGGATGAAAAGAAAAGGAAGATGGATGCTTCCACTTTAAATTGGGAAACAGAATGAAAAATGCAATTTAAAGATCACTAAATTTTACAGAACAGCAGGATAAAGAATGATTATATGTATATATTAAAGTAGTCTACTTTCACATATACCACTTATAATAGATACAAGCTCTCAACATTTGCAATGAAAGTAAGTTATCACGCAAGACACTAGCACAGATACATGTACATACATGCTTTCTTCTGGGTCTTTGCAACTGATGTTTTGCTCCCCCATGTTATTACCAGGTTCTCCAAAATCCTGTGAGGCACTAGGGAGGAAAGTTGCATAGAATGTAGAATTTACCGACCATAGAAAAAAAAAAAAAAAAAAAAAAACCAGGAGCAAATTATAGATCAAAAATACCTTTAAAGAAGACCCGTCGGGTTGGAAATTAAAAACAGAATTTTTAAAATGTTTCTACCGCCTCCCGAAGGCATTCCATAGATGTACAACTGTCTGGCGTTACTCCCTACTGATTACGGTTGGGCTGGTTATGGCAGCTATGTGCAGCAGCTATCACTGACACCATCGGGAATGGCTACACAGCCCGAATTTCCCCCACTGATGGCATAGTGACATTAGCGTAACTAATACACAGCAAGCTCGGTGCCAATGACTCCACGGTCATAAAGAGGTTAAATGGGTGTGAGAGGTAATCACGCAGCGCTTCACTCAGAGGGGTTAATACTTTCCCGTCAGTGTGGTCATAATGACCAACTGTCTGTGATAGCGGCTCCCTATGAGAACATTCGCCTATTCTTCATCATACAGAGCAGCCAACCAGATTGCTAGTTAGGAGGCCCCGCCTTCCTCAACACCAATAATAGACAACCTGATACACTTCAGAGGCCACAGTAGGCAGCCCTCTAACCTTCAAAAAAGGCCACACACATCCCTTAATCTCAGTGATAACTTAAAACATATGTAATCAAAGACCGACACCTTCCTGTAAGAACATAGCGGCATTTTACACAAGTGTTACACGCTATTACAAACACCTGACACTAAGGCCCGTATTCAATTTGGAGCGAAAAGCCATTTTCGCGTGTTTTTGTCGAAAAACTTTTCGCCGATGACGTAATTTTCGCCTGTTCTGATTTGACTTCGTATTCAATTTGGAAGACATTTCACCTAAGCGGAAAGTCAATGCAATGTAATAGGCGAAAGAGTTTCACCTATGAATAGCAGTCGGATAAAAAAGTGCAGAATTGGGGTTTTGGGGTGCAACGTTACGGGAACCCCCTGCAGCCTTCAGACAGTCCCCCAGTTTACCTAACTGTCAAAAATTTTTTTTTTTAAAAGACTTAACACCCAAAACAAAATATTTGAATTTGGCGGTGAAAAAGAAATGTTGGGGGACAAAGTTAAAAACTAGTGAACTTGACTCTGGGGGGGTCCCCAAGTATGCCCCAGGTGTTTTTTTTTCCATTGCAGGGGCTTGAGGCAGGTGGATTATTCACGATTTTTTGAACCTCACTTTAGCAACTTTAAAATATGCTGACCCCCATTTTCATGTACCCCAAATTTGCTGGGATAAGTTATTTTCTGCAAAAAAACCTCCAGAATACTATTCTGCACCACGTACACAAAAAAGCTTTTTAGCAGCTATTGAGCCTTCAGCAAGCCAAATATGGGGGTACCATAGCTAACCCCCATATCAGAGCATCTTTTGGGGGGTGTCAGGCTGATTTCCCCAAATCTGACAGGACTTTCCGCTTGTTTAAGTTTTGTCGGGTCCCGTTATCGCTTACTTTCAAATTGAATACGGGGTAAAGCGGGCACGCACGTGATACTATTCCGCTTGCAAAACACGTGATGTAGGCAAAAAGTCCGGGAGGCGAAAAAGTATCGCGGCTCAGCTCAAATTGAATACGGGCCTAAACAGGGAATGAGCAGGTGCAGGCTCGCAGGGCCATGTTTCCCATGCACTACACTTAGCCCAGCTACCGTCTCATCACTACTGGTAACGGCGCCATTGTCTACTAATAGTATCTGATCTCCAGGGAAACGTGTAGTGTGTTACACAGTGCCAGGAAGCTGCACAATGACGCAATTAATGGCCAGGTGACCAGTGAAATCACAGGTTGCTGGCAAGACGATTAGGAGCCTATTCATCTAGGGGGGGGTCCGCGTGTTTTATGTAACGGACACATTCAAAATTTCAGTTCAATATTTTTGGAGCTTGACAAGGAGAGCTTACGTCAGTCAGATGGTGTTGTCCTGCTGAGCCCTACAACCCTCACACTGGAAGAAGATCCGGAGTGTAAGAAGGGATCCATTCAGAGCGCTCTACTTCCCCTGGCCCTGCTGGGTGCATGCGCGAAATAAGTGCATGCCTGCGCAGTAACACTGCCCCCTGCAGCGTACACTGCTGCCGTTACCAAGTGTGGGCATTAGGGGGCGCAGGACAGCTGCTCATAGTTTTACATGGGGCCAGTGGATGTTAATGAATAGGACCCTTAGTGACATCACAGTACTATTAGGACGAATAGGGAAATCACAGGGGTATTTCATGGTGGGCGAGTGATTGTGTCTTTGAATGTACTGTCTGGAAATGCTGGTCACCTGCACAGGCCTGTAAGAGGCCAAAACCTGCTGTGGACAAGGCATTAAGGGAAGATTGATCTTACCACGTCAACGCCACATGGTCCTTTAGCAGCTTCTCTGTGGAGGTGGAATTTTTAACCTTTAATGAGAAAAATGGAACATACTAAACGCAGGTTATCACCCATCTAATCCATGCTCCTCCGCCCCGTCACCCATCTAACCCATGCTCCTCCGCCCCGTCACCCATCTAACCCATGCTCCTCCGCCCCGTCACCCATCTAACCCATGCTCCTCCGCCCCGTCACACATCTAACCCATGCTCCTCCGCCCCGTCACCCATCTAACCCATGCTCCTCCGCCCCGTCACCCATCTAACCCATGCTCCTCCGCCCCGTCACCCATCTAACCCATGCTCCTCCGCCCCGTCACCCATCTAACCCATGCTCCTCCGCCCCGTCACCCATCTAACCCATGCTCCTCCGCCCCGTCACCCATCTAACCCATGCTCCTCCGCCCCGTCACCCATCTAACCCATGCTCCATCTCCCCATCAGAGCTGCTCACTCTGGATGAATGCACCCATTCAGGGATCAGTACTGGGAGGTGCACACACACACACACACACACACACACACACACACACACCGGCATAGGGTGACAAACTAGGAACAGAATATTTGCAGACTGCGCATGCGATGTATCATGTGTGAGGCCGAATCCCTCTAGCTGTAACATAGCCGCCTCTAGATGGCAAGAGGGCAGCTACCTTGCAAACTCACAGAAAAGAAAATCAGTGTCGTGTAGAAAGACTTCTACGTTCATCTGAAGCATGCGTACGGAGATAGGACGCCTGTTTCTGGCATGGTGCTGGTGTAAGTGGCGCTACTGAGGACGGTAGCTTCAGTTGTTAAAACAGCTGCCAGTGCGACCGTGCGAATATAGCCGTACAGATGCTTGCATTAGCATAAGGTAGTGGAATCTGGCTACTGTGGCCGTACCCGCCGGCTGGCGCTTTACATCCAACTTGTGCAAGTCGCTCTGTGCAACCTGTACACAGCCATTTCTAGCTCATTGTCTGTGTTCTCCTATTCCATTGGATCGGGAGATCAAACATCTCAATTTTTAAGCAGCGCATAAGATGCGACCTTTCGATCCGACCATTGCAGGAGTGTGTGAAGCCGTTTAATCGGCTAAACGCTCCTGCATACAAACTATGCTATTATCAGGCTGATTAGCCGATATCAGGTGATCTGGCCGATAATTGCATAGGCGTGCGTAAGAGTGAAAATTACTGTTCCAGGGATTGGTCCATCAAACCAAGCTGATCCAATATGATGACCTCAGCATGCACAAAGAATACCTTGGTCAATATTTTTATTATTTTAATTAGCTGTTGGAAGGGGTCAATCCGATTCCATTCGATGTACTCTTAGGTGCGAGTCAACACGACAACAGGCACACTTGGACTCCGAGCCAAATTATGAGCATTTGGGTCGGAGCTGACCACGAGATGCGGTGCCATTGCCGGCATTTTAACACCGTTGTAATGGCAACTCACACCCTTCGCGTGAAATTGGAATAACCCCTAAAGATGCAAAAAAAAATAATAATAATAATCTTGTGTTTATTATGAGGCTAATAAACCTGGTAAGCTTTATACAGGTTAATGTCATCACAGGACGTTTCTATGGATATTTATAGCTGCCTAGCGCTGACAAGTGTATGTGGACATGATATTTTGGGACATTATCATAATACACATTTTTAATGATCATTTTGCCCCAACTTGTAATTGAGAAGCAAAATGACAGCTGCAGCTGTCACTTTACTTCTGGTTCGTACCGCGCGAGCATTGCGTAGCGCCTTCTCAATTACAGGCCAGTGGAATGCTCCTTGGAATGCTCCGTAGGCTACTGTGGGTAACACCATCTGAAGATAGCGTCTGCTAATGGGGCAAAGCTCAGGAATGCTTTACATTCAAAACTGGTGTAACCGCAAGCCCCGAGTGGGCTATGTGGTTTATCCGGCCTCTCAGGGTTCTAAACCTCCTTCTGAAGCACGTTTACCGCTAGCCAAGATTGCAGCAGCAGGAAAGACGACTATTCCTTCACAAAGAATATCGTCACACTGACTTTGTTGATGCCACGAGTCTCCCATCTATTCCCATATGGATTGGTTGGAGATGTCTACTAATAAGGAAAGCAAAGTAGAAACTTTTTTTGATGTTTGGTTGCCACATATACAGCCATGGCCAAAGGTTGAGAATGACACAAGAATTGGTTTTCACAAAGTTTGCCGCTTCAGTGTTTTTAGACCTTTGTCAGATGTTACTATGGTATACTGAAGTAAAATTACAAGCATTTCATAGGTGTCAAAGGCTTTTATTGACAATTACATTAAGTTTATGCAAAGTCTCAATATTTGCAGATTTGACCCTTCTTTTTGAAGACCTCTGCAATTTGCCCTGGCATGCTGTCAATCAACTTCTGGGCCGCCCATTCTTGCCTAATCAATGCTTGGAGTTTGTCGGAATTTGTGAGTTTTTGTTTGTCGACCCGCCTCTTGAGGATTGACCACAAGTTCTCAATGAGATTAAGGTCTGGGGAGTTTCCTGGCCATGGACTCAAAATTTTGATGTTTTGTTCCCCGAGCCACTTAGTTATCACTTTTGCCTTATGGCAAGGTGCTCCATCATGCTGGAAAAGGCATTGTTCCTCACCAATCTGTTCTTGGATGACTGGGAGAAGTTGCTCTTTGAGGGTGTTTTGGTACCATTCTTTATTTGTGGCTGTGTTCTTAGGCAAAATTGTGAGTGAGCCCACTCCCTTGGCATAAGAAGCAACCCCACACATGAATGGTCTCAGGATGCTTTACTGTTGGCATGGAAAACCAATGACCGGTGACCAGAGCAAAGCCCATCTGAAACACAGATGAATAAGGGTGGGTGCCTTGTGGACCCTATGGACTTCGTAGAAAGAGATAAAAGGAAAGTTCTTACTATCTCTCTCTCTCATTTTCTACTTCAGGGTTCACAGGGTGACCTTGGGGATGTCCCACAGTACCCTCAAGGGTGGGGATGCTCCTGTGCAGAGAGGAGAATCCGCCGCAAGGATGCATCCTGAGAGGCAAAGGTATGAAATGCATAATACCGTAAAAACGTCTGGACTGAGGACCACGCGGCCGCCTTACAAAGCTGAACAGCTGAGGCGCCACGACGAGCTGCCCATGAATGACCCACAGACAGAGTAGAATGAGCAGTAACAGAGGGCGGCACTGGAAGGCTCTCATTAGTGTAAGCCTCAGATCGCCATGCAAAGCCATCTAGCCAAAGTTTGCTTATTGGCTGGCCATCCCTTCTTGTGGAATCTATAGAGGATAAACAAGGAGTCTGACTTCCGAAGGGAACTAGTACGGTCCACATAAATCCTGATAACACGTAACACATCCAATGAAGCCTCACCTGCCGAGAGGTCTGGGGGAATTAAAGGCCGGCACAATAATTTCCTTGTTAATGTGGAAACTAGAGACCACCTTAGGAAGGAAACCAAGGAGAGTCCAAAGCACCACCCTGTCCTGGTGAAAAACCAGGAATGGGGAACAACAGAGAGCCCCCAAATCAGACACTCTTCTGGCAGAAACAATAGCCAGAAGAAAAACTGTCTTAGCAGTAAGCCATATGAGGTCCACCGAGTCCAGGGGTTCAAATGGAGGATCCTGGAGGGCCCTAAGGACAACAGCCAAATCCCAAGGCGCCACAGGAAGGACAAAGGGAGGCTGAATGCGAAGGACCCCTTTAAAAGGAAAGTGCGGATATAAGAAAGGAGCAATCCTTCGCTGGGACCACACTGAAAGGGCAGCGACTTGCACCTTCACGGAAGCATGGCGGAGACCAACGTCCAAACCCGCCTGAAGGAAAGCCCAAACTCTGGATACCCTAAACACTTGTGGTTCGTAACCTCCTCTGGTCACCATTCAAAGTAGGTCTGCCACACCCTGTGGTAAATCCTAGCATAGGCAGGTTTCCGAGCCCTGAGCATGGTGTTAACCACAGAGCCGGAAAACCCCTTGGACCTTAGGACGGATGTCTCAAGAGCCACGCCGTCAAAGACAGATGACCCAGGTCCGGGTAAAGGCAAGGACCTTGAGACAACAGGTTGTGACGTTGAGGCAACAGCAACGGAGTGTCGATGGAGAGACTCTGAAGATCTGAGTACCAGTGACGTCTGGGCCGCGCTGGAGCCACCAGCAGGTCAGTGCTTCCTTCTTGTTTGAACTTCCGAATTACTCGAGGAAGGAGGGAAATGGGAGGATACAGGTACACAAACCGGAAGGTCCACTTGACCGACAGAGCGTCTACGAAGAGAGCCTTGGCGTCTCTTGTCCTGGACCAGTTTGTGATTTTGTTGAGAGGCCATGAGGTCCACATCCGGAAGGCCACACTTGTCCACTAGGAGCTGAAACACCTCTTGGTGAAGAGACCATTCCCCAGGATGCACGTCGTGACGGTTGAGGAAGTCCGCTTCGCAATTGAGAACTTCTGGAATGAACAAGAGATATGGTAAAAACTTACCTTTGTTATCTCTGTTTCTACGAAGTCCATAGGGTCCACAGGGTTGACCTTGGGGGTATAGGTTGGGAACCAAATCCGGGCACCACGCAGTTAAAGCTTTTAGCTCCCAGGATGCACTTGGGTCCACTCTCCCTATAACCCAACCCCCAGCCAGAGGCACCTCAGTTTGTAAGTAGCCAAAGGCCGGAGGAGGAGAGAAAAAGAGAGAAAACTGGAACATTCGATAACCATACTCACAGAAATGGGAGACGGAAAACCGGTGACCAGTCACACAGCCCATTTGAAGCCAGGTGCGTCAGGGCGGGCGCCCTGTGGACCCTATGGACTTCGTAGAAACAGAGATAACAAAGGTAAGTTCTTACCATATCTCTTGTTTTCTACTTCAGGGTCCATAGGAGGTCCACAGGGTTGACCTTGGGTATGTCCCAAAGCAGTTCAACCAAGGGAGGGGGCGCTCCTGTGCTGAGAGGAGAATCCGCCGCCAAAAAGGAAGCATCCTGAGAGGCAAAGGAAAACAATGCCTAGAACCTTAAAAAGGTGTGGACAGAAGACCACGTGGCCACCTAGCAAGGCAAAACAGCCAAGGCGCCACAGCGAGCCACCCACGAGGGTTACATGGCCCGAGAAAAAACAAGCAGCAACAACAGAAAGGCCTACCCATGGGTAGGCCCCTGAAGAAGACATACGAGGCCGTCCAGCCAACATATGGGCATAGGCCGGCCATCCTTTCCTGTTAAAACCAGAAATCTCAGACCACCAATAAGGAGTCCGATTTCAGTCAGGAACTTGAATGGATCACATAAATCCACAGAGGCCGGACCACAGTCAATGAGGCCACACCAGCCGAGAGGACTGGGGACTGAATGGCCGCACCATAAGTTCCAGAATAATATGGAACCTGAAAATCACTAAGAAGAAACACAGGGTGAGAGCAACTCACACCCTGACAAGATGCCCTCCAGAAGAGGGAGCCACATGAGAATGCTCCCAATTCCGACACTCACCTGGTTGATATAAACTCCCGGATAGAAAGAGAGAAAGCCAAAGCAATGGCTATCACAACCAGCGGTTCCATTAACTTTCCCCAGAGTTAACGAAGAACCACTACTAACTCCCAAGGAGTCCCTAGGGAGGACAAATGGAGGCATAATCCAGAAAACACTCCAAAGGATGAACTGGATATCAGAGCGGAGCAATTCCATATCCTAATCATACTGACAGTGTAGAGATCTGCACTGTCAGGAAGGCCAGGCCGAGGGTGAAACCCAAGCCAGCCGGAAGGAATGCCAGGATATCTGGAAATCCTGGACACCAGAGGATCGTATCGATAGGTATAATACCATAAGAATTATGGCTGCCACAGTTTGTGGTAGGTCCCAGCAAAAGCTGATCCATGTGCTCTAATCATTCCAACGATGACAAAGCCAGGGAAGCCGTAAGACCACTGTAGGGACGCAGTCAAAGACAAACGACCCAGGTCCAAGGCAAACCCCAGGACCCTGAGACAACAGGTCTGGGCAGTGAAGCATCAGGAATGGAGTATCGATGGAGAGACTCCGAAAAACCAAGTACCCCTGACATCTGGGGCAATCAGGAGCCACCAGCAGGAAAGAATCTCTGTCTCGATTGAAACACTTCCCTCGAGGAAGAATGGAGACTGGAGAACACAGGTACGCAAATTGGAAGGACCACTTCACCGACAAAGTCACTGAAGGTTGCTTCAGAATCCCCAGAGTTGGACTGTAACACCATAGTGTGAGAGTCAGAAGGCCATGAGTGTCACCTCAGGAGGACACCCCCCCTGCTCACCAGGAGATGAAACCTCTCTTGGGGAAGAGACTAGTCCCCGGGATGCACGTCGTGACGGCTGAGGACTCCCGCTTCCCAATGGAGAGCACCTGAAATGAACACTGTCGAGATGGTCGGGAGGAGACCCTCAGACAATGTCCAAATGTATGACATACCTAACATTGCCACCCAACGAACAGGATTGCTAAAAAGGAAGCCACTGTTCTGACCCTGTCGGACTGAACGTTTTCAGGTTCACCGGGAAACTAGGGCTATGCCAGAGTGAAGGCCCAAGACAGGCTAAAGTTCCAACAAGTTAATTGACAGGGTGGAATCGACAGACATCCAATTGCACTGAAATGGATGCGAACCAGACACTGTCCTTAGCAAAGAATACCCTGGACGAGATGGTCATAGTCACCCGAAAAGGGACCGACTTGCCTCCGGGGAGAGCAGCATCGTTTGAACAGTGATCAGACAGAAAAAACTTGTTCCATCTGGAGATAAGCCAATTATGGAAAGGCCTGGAATGGAACTAAGCCCATTCCACCCTTCCAAAGGCAGACACTGAATAGTGGACCATGCATCCCAGAGTGCAAAGACATATGTCGACTGCGCAGACATCCATGTACTCCTAATGGAAGAGTGGAGATGCCGTCTTACGCCAGAAGAATTCTCAGATTCTGAGAATCCAGCAGGGCTCCTAGGTGAAGAATACCCAGAGAGGGATGCAGGGAGGACTTTTTCCCCATTGATTAAACGTCTGCACCCTGAAGAAGCCACAGTCAACCTGACTCGGCTGTAAAGTACCCCGGTGATCCTGCTAAGAGCAGGAGGCCATCCAGGTACAGGAGCATTGGGATATACTGAACAGAAGAACTGTCAGAAAATCCAAAACGCTGGTAAACCCCCGTGGGGCTGAGAACAGTCCCAACAGGCAGAGCCCGAAAAACCGTAAGTGCTGTGATACGGCAAACCTCAGTCCATGCTGAGGCAAAGTCTCTAAGTACCCGTAGGCACGCGTCCTGTATATCCAGTGATATGGAGCATAGGGATTGCCTCCTGAGCCCAGGTAGCTTTAGGAACTGGTTCAGGGAATTGAGACAGAGAATAGGCCAAAGAGGACCATTCAGCCACCGCACCAGAAAGAAAGCAGAACAACCAGTCCCTCGCTGAGAAAGTGGGGATGGCCCAATTAGCTCCGCTTACCGCAACAACTGTATAGCTTTCTGGATTCGTAAGGCCCTGTTCGGGTCCGAATAAGGGCCTGCGTACCATCACATGGAAATAGGCCGCCTAAGCAAATGGAGGGCGTACCCTCCTACCCGCGGCAACTAGACACTAGTACCGGGCGAACTGAGAAAATCGCCATCTCCCAGTGGTAGGCCTGTCTCGTCATGCTGACGATATATCCGTAGGTTCAGAAGCAGGATCGGCTGGCAGTCCAGGCCTGCTCGGTTGAAGAAACAGACCTTTAGGCTGACCCAGAGGACAAAAAGACTTAATAGACTTAGTCTGAGGCCCTGTAGTGGGCATAGCTGAAGGCGGGAAATTTGTACTGCCAATGTCAAGGTCAGGACCCAACAAGATCTAACCTATAGATGGTATCTGCACCTCTGCATTCCCAGAGCGCAGCCATAGGGTATTACGGAGGATACCGTCGCAGCCGGAACTCTGAAAGGTAGGAGACTGGTATCCAATATAGGCATGTCCACCTATGACAACTGCATATATTACGTGAGCGACCAAATACATTTGAACCCCAGACGTGTTGGTGGGGAAAAAACATTACAAATGCATCAGCTCAGTATGCAATAGTATTAACCAACCATGCTATAGCCATGGTAGGATGGGTAACAACCCCTGAAAGCAAGTATACTGATTTCAGGCAGAGTTACCACCTACGGATCATAAGAATCCGACCACGCAGGAATGGGATGCGTAGTAACGTCTGTAATCCGACGAGTAACACGCCCATCCACCCCATGAGGGGCTCGTGATGACCCTCAGGGAATTTGGGACAGGAGGCCAAACACTGTTGTAATACCTCATAACTGACAACAGCCAGAGTCCCGCCATGCGATCCCCCCGCTAGTCAGCAACAGGGAACCAGAAGGCACGCAATACTGAGGGTGTATGATACAGGTGCAGGTCAATATTCACTCTAACCAGAATGGACCTGCCACCAGCCCTAAAGCAGGGATAATAATACTTGAAATAGGCTTCCCCCCGTGTAAGAGGGAAAGAGCCCAAAACAGTATCCAGTTCATGCAGAGCCAACTGGGAAGTAACCACAGGGCGTCAACCACGCCACTTTGCGTGTCGTAAAAAACGACATCCACCCAGGGTGGCTGTGGGAATCCCTGCAAGGGGAATGACAGACTATGGTGGCACTAGGGGGAATTTATATACTGCGAAAAACCCCTGCAGGGAGCGGTAGTCTGTGTCACAGGGGAAGAGTGCAAGAAACTGCGAGATACCCTGAGATGAAAAGGGCAGTATGGTGAAGTAACCCCCAGGTGAGGTACAACAATGGGGCCCACCCGGCGATCCGCAATTGAGAGGATCCCGAGAAAACAAACCGCCCAAGGGGGTCGTGAAAGGGGCCGGCACCAGATGACGCCACACACAGAACCCTTTATGAAACAAATCCTCCGCACTAACACCTGCAGCACATGACTTGCAGGATAGCAAAAATGGGTGCAGTATAACGCTCTATCTCCTGGTCAAACATATCTGACCAATCTTGGCGGAAATATCAAGCAGTGCTATACTGGTCCTGACTGATGCTAAAATTAGCCGCAGGGACCCATTTTCAGCGTATGCAACACACAGTTCCAACGAAAATGTGGCAACGTGCAGCACGCAACAGTATGTGACAAACCTCACAAATATCAACGAGTATATAAATGTGAGGTCTCAGAACCACCCTAAGTACAGCTGTATTAGGGCAGATAAAGAAAAGGGATAGATATACACTGACAGGTGAGAGAATTAAATACAGACAGTCAGCACTAGCATAAGTCACATACCATGCAGATATATACATATATACATAAACATGTCATATAATATACTGCACTATTACACTGCATTCAACTTACCCAGATTCAGTGTCTGGGAAGGCTACAGCGCTGTGTACACTGACCTGATGGTGAGGTACGCAGGGGGACTGGACTCACTGCCATCTCCGGAGCTCTGCTGCTGCACCACAAGAAAATGGCCGCTGGAGACCTCAGAAGAAGCGTGGCCCGCGGAGGAAGCAGCTCAGCGACGCCAGACTATAGATACTGAAAGGCGCGCTGAGGGGAGGAGCCGCTGTAACAGGGAAAGCTTCCTCCCCTGGCCGGCTATTAACCTCCCGGGACGCCGGCTCCCAGCGCCGATCAGTAAGTCCCTGGTGGTCTAGTGGACACACGGGGTATGGGGGGGGGGCCCGCCGCCACTGCCGGCGCCTCCGGTCTGTCCCCAGAGACCGGAGGCACAGGACTGCATATTAAATGCGCGGATCACCGCAAGCGGTGATCCGCGACCTTACCTGCTCCCCGTAGATCCGGCAGCAGTCCTGGGTCCCGCTGAGATCCCCAGATCTGTACTGGCGTCTCAGCGCCGGCGGGGTGACTGAGCGGCAGCTTAGACGTCCTATGGACAGTCCGACGCTGCCGCTCTGAAAGTCCAAAGTAAAAATAAAAAACTCTGTACTTAGAAAAAAATATATAGCTTAGGGGCTGTTAATCAGCTCCCCACTGCACTAAACAGTGACCCGACTCTGGCCGGGCACCAACTTAAACTGAGGTGCCTCTGGCTGGGGGTGGGGTTATAGGGAGAGTGGACCCAAGTGCATCCTGGGAGCTAAAAGCTTTAACTGCGTGGTGCCCGGATTTGGTTCCCAACCTATACCCCCAAAGTCAACCCTGTGGACCCCCTATGGACCCTGAAGTAGAAATGGCTGGTAGATGGCCTTCCGCCCATGTCAGGATGCGCGATACCCCTGACATAGCCGTCGGACTTCGATTTCCTCCCTGATGGTTTATGTAAGCCACTGTCGTGGCGTTGTCAGACTGCACTTGCACAGGCTTTCCACGAAGTAGGAGTCTTGCTTGTTCCCTGAAAACTGCCCAAAGTTCCAATATGTTGATCAGTAGAGCAGACTCTTCTGGTGTCCACCTCCCCTGAAAGCAGTGTGGACCCGTCACTGCGCCCCAACCCCGGAGACTGGCGTCCGTTGTCAGAAGGACCCAGTCCGGAATACAAAAAGGGGCCCCCTTGGTGAGTTGGATCGACTGCAGCCACCAAGACAGAGCTAGACGCACCTCCAGAGAGAGTACCATCGTTTATACGATGTGGTAATCCGTCCCACCGGGAGAGGATCAATTTCTGCTGAGGCCGGGAATGAAACTGGCATATTCCACCATGTCGAATGTCGACACCATGGATTCCAGTAACTGCATGGCTGAGTGTATGGACACTCGGCGACAGTGAAGACATCTGTGCACTTTCGTCTGCAAAGTAGATATTTTGTCTGTGGTAAGCAAAATGCTCTGCTGTTGGGAATCCAACAGAGTTCCCAGATGGAGCATCCTTTGAGATGGGATCAGGGAGGACTTCTTCCAATTGATCAACCATCCGTGCATCTGTAGGACAGATATGGTCAGCAGTAGGTGGTGGTATAGTACCTCTGGAGTTCCTCAAAACAGCAAGAGGACGTCCAGGTAGGGTAAAGGCGGACCCCCTGGAGCCGCAGATGGGCTGCCATTAGCACCATAAAGTTTGTAAATACCCGAGGTGCAGTAGAAAGGCCAAATGGCAGGGCCTGAAAGTGGAAATGCTGTGGAGACACAGCAAACCTGAGAAAACTTTGGTGAGTCGAAGCAATCGGAATATGCAAGTATGCATCCTGAATATCAGAGACACCATAAAATCCCCAGGTTCCATAGCTAGTCTAATGGAACGTAGGAGTTTCCATCCTGAACAGAGGTACCCTGAGGAACTTGTTCAGGGTCTTGAGATTGAGGATAGGTCGGTGGGATCCGTTCGGTTTTTTAACCAGAAAAGGCTGGAATAATAACCTGTTCCCTCTCTGGGATAATGGGACCGGTACAATGACCCCAGCCTGGAGCATTGATTGTACTGCCTTTTGAACGGCCGAAGCCTTGTCCTTGTTGGACAGGAGGCCTGTGTAGAAGAACTGATGGGGAGACAGTCTGTGGAAAAAGAGGGCGTACCCCTGAGAGACCACTTCTCTCACCAACTCTCTGTGGTAGTCTAACACCTGCATTGGGCGAATTGAAGAAGTCGGCCTCCTACCCTGGGATACCTCAGGGGGCGGCCTGGCCCGTCAGGCTGAGGGTTTGTCGTCAGACATGGCAGCTGGAAGTTTCGCACTCCAGGCTTGCTTCTTAGGCTTGGTAGATTTCTTGGTGGAGGACGGCCTAGGAAAGGACTCTGTTCTGGCCTTACCTGGAGCCCAATAGGTCCGAAAGGATGAAGTCCGAGACCCCTAGGGAGCAGGAGCAGATGGCAGACAAGCCGACTTTGCTGCTACCAGTGTATCCACAATTTTGTCCAAATTCGGGCCGAAGAGGACCTTACCATTATAAAGGTAAAACACTCCAAGTCCTTCTTGGAGTCCGCATCTGCCCTCCAAGAACGAAGCCACAGGGAGCAGCGAGCCGCAATAGCCGCTGTGGAGATCCCGGCATTCAATAAGCTGACATCCAAGGCCGCTTCATTTATACAAGAAGCTGAATCTCGCAGGTTGCCCACAAGATTCAACTGCTCCTTGTCGCATCTGAAGACAAAAACCCCTCCAGGGTGTTTGCCCAACATTCCATAGCCCGAGCCAACCAGATGGCCATAGCTGGTCTGCACGCGGCAACTGAAAGGGAATAAATGGACTTAAGGCAAACCTCCACCTTCCTACAGTAGTATTCTTCAGGGGCGATGTGGATGGCATAGGGAGAGTCGCGCTTTTAACCAAGCGTGTAACGTGGGAATCCACCGCCACTGAAGTTTCCCATTTACAGAAATAGTCCTCAGCAAATGGATAAGCATGGGCCAGACACTTCTGCGGCTGGTAACGCTTCCCAGGATTATTTCCATGTCACCTCCAGATGGTCCACCAGCTGGTCGGACAAAAGGAGGAAAAATAGCTGCGGTCGCCTTTACAGGCTTAAAAAGAGCATGTCTGGACTTAGGTGCTGGAGGATCATCCTCCTCTATGACCAAGGCCGCACGGACAGCTTGTATCAGACCCGGACTCCGTCTCACGTATGGAAGAGTCGGAGTCAGAGTAATCCGGGATCGCTCCATCCTCAGATGACCCCTCGTCATCATCATACAGAGTAGAATGGGACGACAGCAAAAATCTTTTAGCCGGTCTGCCCTGAGGGGCCTCCTCCTGTCGCACTTCTACGACATTTTGCAATGCAGTGGGAACTGTATTAACCCACTGGGGAGATGGCACCTGTAAGGTTGCAGGCGCCGGAAGAAGGCTCTGAGAGGGCATAAGCTGCTGCTATGAGAACCCCAGAGGGGAAAACACAGGAGGGGCAGCTAAACGTCCCGCAATGGCCGTAAGTGATTGTGCAAAGCACGCCTGAGGAGGCTCCTGCAGAGTGACAGGGGACGTAGAGTGACCTGGGGGAGCCATAGCACCTCAGATACAATCCCTCCAGTACCATGTCTCCCACCATTAAAGTCACTATACATTTTTTACAGGACAGCTGGGCGGGAGTCAAATTAGGTATATCACTCACTGCCAGACATAGTGAAGAGGCTAGCAGTATAATGTATGACCCCCTGCACAGAATTAACAGACTATGAGGGTGTACCCCGATAACACTTATGTTAGGGCTCAGAGAGAGAGAACATGTACAGGTAAAGTAAAACGTCCGACAGTAAGGAAGTGAAACTCAGACAGACAGCGCTAGCATACAGTCACATACAATGCAGAATAAGAATACTACCTGCACTAAATCGCACTATACTGGTCAACTACGCAGACTAGCGCCTGGTAGGACAAAAGTGCTACATACACTGACCACTGTCCAGAAGGAGAGGTATGTAGGGGGACCCCGGACTCCGCTTGCCTGCTTTCTGCGACACTCAGCCAGGAAGATGACCGCCAGAGATCTGAGGGGGCGGAGCCGGAGGAAGGAAGCTGCCACAGCCCAGCCAGACCGCTGTGGAAAGGCGCGCTGTGCAGCGGGGAGAAGCCGGCTGTTAGACAGGGAAGGCTGCCTCCCCTGGCCAGCGTTTAACCCCTGGGACGCTGGAGCGTTGCGCAGAACTCCAGCCGAAAATCCCAGGCGGCTTAGTGGGGACGCAGGACTCAGTGCCTGGCCCCCCACTGGCGGTTACCCCCAGCAGTCCCCAGCCCTGGGGGAAAAGACTGCGACTCAGCGAGCACCACTGCGGTGACACACAGGTTACCTGCGTCCCCGTAGCGTCCGGCCACAGTCCAGAGATCCTCCGGAGTCCCTGCTAGCCAAGACCTTGGAGGCCCGCCGAGATCCCCGGATCAGTACCGGCGTCGGCGTCCCCTGGACTGTCCTTGCTGTCGCTATGTAGAAGTAAACCCAAGTGCATCCTGGGAAGAAAAATTTAAGATGCCCGGATGACTTGGCATCACCTGTACCCCAAGGTCACCTGTGAACTCCCTATGGACCCTGAAGTAGAAATTTAAATTTTGAGTCCATGGCCAGGAAACTCCCCAGACCTTAATCCCATTGAGAACTTGTGATCAATCCTCAAGAGGCGGGTGGACAAACAAAACCCCACAAATTCTGACAAACTCCAAGCATTGATTAGGCAAGAATGGGCGGCCATCAGTATGTGGCCCAGAAGTTGATGGACAGCATGCCAGGGCGAATTGCAGAGGTCTTGAAATAGGGTCAACTCTGCAAATATTGAGACTCTGCATAAACTTAATGTAATTGTCAATAAAAGCCTTTGACACTTCTGAAATGCTTGTTGTAATATTACTTCAGTATACCATAGTAACATCTGACAAAGGTCTAAAAACACTGAAGCAGCAAACCAATACTTGTGGCAGTCTCAGAACCTTTGGCCATGGCTGTACATACTCTTACTGCTCCTACGAAAGATTCACTTCGCAACGCTATTGCTTTGACTTCTTGGTATAATTTAGAAGCGCTCACCTTGGGTCGCCCTCCGTTATGAAAGTATTGGTCCTCTCAAATGTGACCCTTTGTGCCTTTACTGGTTAGTTTTATTTTACATTGGTACGTGTGATTAGTACATCATTACTATTGCGCGTACGGATTTCTCACTCAAACTGTTGTTTGATATACCATAATGTATTTTTGTATATGCTCCATTTGCAAAGTCATATATATATTCTTACATGTTTGACTGTGCTATATTTTATATGACGCAGTTCGCCACAAAATATTTTGGAAAAAAGAAAACCTGTAGGGAGCGCAGCAGATGTCTCCGATACATACATCCCGGGGATGCTTTATTTATGCTGGGACCACCACTTTATGGGCATATTTATATAAAAAAAAATAATAATAATATCTTTAGGAAATACCCCAAAACAGCTGAGTTTGGGGGATTTCCTGCAACTTTACTGATAAATATGCCCCTTAAAGTGGGAGTCTTACAAATACATAAATACAAGGAATTGGTAAACAATCAGCCTAGTCCCACACAGTCCCACATCATACGCACCACACACAGTCCCACATCATACGCACCACACACAGTCCCACATCATACGCACCACACACAGTCCCACATCATACGCACCACACACAGTCCCACATCATACGCACCACACACAGTCCCACATCATACGCACCACACACAGTCCCACATCATACGCACCACACACAGTCCCACATCATACGCACCACACACAGTCCCACATCATACGCACCACACACAGTCCCACATCCCACATCATACGCACCACATCATACGTACCACACACAGTCCCACATCATACGTACCACACTCAGGGCCTGATTCAGACCCGCTCGCAAGCAGGTCGATGGTGCCCTAGTGCGCATGCGCACGACGGAGGGAGCTCCGTCGTGCGCATGCGCGGGACCCGGGGAGCGACGGGGAAGCAGTCACTCCAGGTCTCGCACCAAAGGGGGCGTGCTGTCGATGTTGATTGACAGCACGCCCCCTTTGGTGGCCGTGCCGTGGGCGTAGCTGCCAGACGGAGGCGTTCCCATGAGAACGCCTACTGTCTGGGTCCGGCCCCACTGACATCACTAGTGATGTCAGTGGGAGCGATTTTGGCTCTGATAGAGCCAAAATCACTCCAGGGCTTGCGGTCACCAAGACCCTACCGCAGGGTCTCATCGCAAGCCCGATGGTCGCAAGGGTCTTGACCTTCTCGACCATCATCATGGACGCTCGCTATAGCTGTGGGTGGTAACCCACAGCTATGCGAGCGTCCAAGAGGCGCTCCAAATTTAGGTAGGAGGGCCCTGATTCAGAGCGAGCGCTCTGGTCAGAGCGTCCGGCTCTGAATCAGGCCCTCAGTCCCACATCATACGTACCACACACAGTCCCACATCATGCGTACCACACACAGTCCCACATCATACGTACCAGATAAGGTCCCATATCATACGGGCCACACACAGTCCCACATCATGCGTACCACATAAAGTGGATTCAGTGTTCCACTATTATGCTGTAAATTAGTAAATGTACTGTTCTTCGCAATATTTAGAAGCTTACCTCCATACAACCATTCTGTAGCCGGAGAGGAGATTTGTTTTCAGTACTCGCATCTTCCTTTAAATGTTCTTCCCTTTTGTCTCCATTAAACTTTCTACTCCTAAACATACAATATACATTTCAGTCTGCACACAATTAGGAGATGCATTGACAGTGCAGACAATACTCTGTATGGTGAGGCTAACTGGGTACTTATGGATACACCACCACCTGCAGGCTAATAGGTGGTACTACAACTACTGTAACAACAAACTGTTTGTCCGATTATCACCAGGCAATGGATCTCCCTGGTAATATTGAGTTTTAATAAACCGTAAAACACAAGCCACAAGGAGAAAACATGAGTGGATTTCATTGACTGAAAAGATTACCTATTCCTAAAAGACACCGCTGATCATTGGGTGAGTCTGTGTCCACATAAGAGGAATGAGAGATGCATGGCCCACATTACCTATATAGGCAATGGTTATTAGTATTAGAATGCGGTTTTAGAGAAATGTGTAATTCCCACTAACATGCAGCCATCCACTACAAGAAACAGTGGTCAGCCCTGATAAGGTAACAATAAAATAGATTCAGAAAACACTATGCACACAGTTTTCAGCATTAAAAGGCAGTGACGTATGGTGAGGTCAATGGCTGGGGAGTCACATGGAGATAGTGCTGGGAACCTGTCTTAACCCGAACCCACTGTAACTCTCCCCTCACTACACTAAGCTTCAGTGTCCATCGATTCTCCTACCTACATCACTGTCTTCTCTTGCTGCTGACTGAGCTCCGATCTCTAAACACTAAAGTGCACTACCTGGTCACATGATACATCCAAGGTTTCAGTGCTCAAGTAACGGCCCCAATACTCAGAGGCATGCCTCTATTATATCTGTGCAGCTTACTGCCCATGGTGTGGCCCCGGACCCAGTTCTGCCAGCAGTATGACTATACAGAAGAGAGACTGAGCCATTGCTGCCTCATCTCTTATCTTCCTGCAGTCCCAGAAAGCTCCACAAAGCTGGTGAGTGTTAACTATAAAAATTATTACAATAAACGAAGATGTTTGTAAGTTGTAAATATCTTCTGAGAGTTGATATAAAAATAATTAGATTAACAAAGGAGTATGAAAGAGGAGGCTCTGCCTCCCCTGCTACACGTCCCTGTTAAAAGGAGAACGTAACTTCTTATTACTGGTGCATATCAGCTGCTACTTTGTAGCTAGAATGTAAAAACAGTATTTGTCTATTAGCGTTCCCGCTAGGCTGTTTTAGCCGAGTGCCGCACCCTGACCGATTTTTAAAGAGCGAAAAGCAGTCTGCCCTCTGGCGCTCCCACCCGCAGGTCGCAGTGTCCCACGGGTGGGGAAAACTGCGATGTAGCCAAGCATCCATTCACATTGACAGTAGCGCTTTGGGGCAGCCCGGCATGTCCGTAAGTGCCGGGCACACCCCCAAGAGATTAATAGGGGAAGCATCTTGAAGACACACACACTTTTCCTTTGTCACTCCCCTTTTCGGACATGGACATGCTTTCGGCGCGTGCAGATGTGTCCTTTCTCCAGGTCCGGTGCCCTGCCCGTCGCCGGACCTAGAGTGAAAACTAGGGTATTATCAGAAGCAGAGTGACTTACAGGACAGATGTCAGTATAGCTTCCCAAATCTCTTCGGTTTCAGAAATCACTGCAGACCAACACTGGAGCCCATGGCATATGAGAATGTGCTTGGAGGAAATTATTAACGGTCAGTGCAGGTGCAGTGTGACAGTTGATCCTCTGACTCACTGCTCTTCCGTTGGAGCTCTGCCTGCCCCCCACTGGTACATACTGTATCAGCCTGTGCCTTCAGATGAGTGCAGTTTTAGGCACTGGAAGACATCCTGAGCAAACATGCTTAAAACAACATTTCAAAGATTCCAGGACCAGGGGCTGCAAAGGCTGCCACTAGGTGATGCAGAGTGTTCACGATAGTTGCAGGAGATGGATTGTTGCCTGCAACTCCACCTTCCTATGAAAACTTGTAAAAGCAGATTAAACTATGTTCTCCAGACAAAACTTTTTGCTAGAGCAAAGGTGTCAAACTCTGCCATACAGCTGCAGTGGAACTACACATCCCAGCATGCCCTAATAGCAAAACTGTGGCAGTGCATGCAGGGATTCCACTGGATGGCAGAAGTTTGACACCACTGTGCTAGTGTGTAATGAGAGCAATGCTGTTGGACTGAACCACTGCCCAGCCGCAGAGCCAGGCCTCCTTGACCACGTGTAGTGGCTCGGCACCCGGAAAGGAGGAGATCTGCCAGCTGATTTGACTCTCACTAACAGCACAAAATGGACTGGAATTTTATTGCCAGTAAGGCACATGGACTAACGTTTAACAGGGTAATGACAGTGTACTAGGCCTTGAATCTTGTCCTGAGGGAGTAATCTGTAGAAAGCTGTTGGGAACAGGAAATATAAGCAATGGGAAGGTCTTGTAGCCGATGCAGGCTCCCTTGAACCCCAGTCATTTCTCTTCAGGATTGAAGGAGAGAGAGCGAGGTAAGATCTCATGCCACTAGAAGACGATGGAAGGACTGACCACTGTCTCTCAAATATGCATAAGAAGTTGGGGGCACCTGTCTGGTCATCATCACCTGCTGAATAAAACACAGACTATACACAGGGACTCAACCTTCTTTTCCCTGAGGAACTTGTAAAGCTAGGCTCCCAGGCATGGGTGAGTTTAGCCTTTGACAACTTCCTGTCCCTCTGTATCTCTCATGCAAAATATTATTTAAAATATTCAACTCCACTGCAGCAATGAAGGCTGACTGCTCTGCAGAGACCCCAATGGAAAGTGAAGGGAGAGGGGAGCAAGCGGCCAGGCCAGTGCACCATATGATCTACAAATTAGCAAATGTGGGAGGGGGATATGAATCTACAAATTAGCAACTGGGGGGGGGGGGAATCAGAATTAAACAGAACCCTACTTAAGACTTTTGCAGATCAACTTCTGGCTGCTGCAAACCTGAAGACATGACCACCAGGAATTCAGTATTAGCACCTGACTGTTCTCACACAGACTGTTACTATGTACTGTATCTTCATTAGTGTTTGTTCTAGCCCCCTGCACCTGTCACAGCCCGTGCAGTTCCTCTTTCCTGCCTGGGGTGTTGCTCTCTGCTCTGGGGTTTCTAGCTCTCAGCTAATGCAACAAATTGCTAAGATACAGACCAGAGTGTGCTAGAAGCACCAGAGCAAAGAGCGACACCCCAGCCCAAAGAAAGAGGAACTGCACTGGGTTGTGATAGATGCAGGGTGCTAGAATGAACACTATTCATAATAATTGGCTATGGTCCGTTCCGTCTCAGATATTCGCAATGGGAGATGGAGCATGCGCCGTAAGCTATGGACGCACTGGGCCGAACTCAATTCAATGCGAAGATGAAAAGGCGTGTTGAGGGAGCTCCCACCAATACTTGCATCTTTCTCACAACGTGTGTGTGTGTGTGTTAACCCTCCATTCCCACAGCCAAACTCCTCCCTCACACCCTAACCGTCCACCGCAGCCTAAACCGAACCCTCCCCCTAGTGCCTAAACCTAACCTTGCTTGTAATGTTACCTCAGTATACCATAGTAACATCTGACACTTATGTAATGCTACCTCAGTATACCATAGTAACATCTGACACTTATGTAATGCTGTAATGTTACCTCAGTATACCATAGTAACATCTGACACTTATGCAATGCTGTAATGCTACCTCAGTATACCATAGTAACATCTGACACTTATGTAATGCTACCTCAGTATACCATAGTAACATCTGACACTTATGTAATGCTACCTCAGTATACCATAGTAACATCTGACACTTATGTAATGCTGTAATGTTACCTCAGTATACCATAGTAACATCCGACACTTATGTAATGTTACCTCAGTATACCATAGTAACATCTGACACTTATGTAATGCTACCTCAGTATACCATAGTAACATCTGACACTTATGTAATGCTACCTCAGTATACCATAGTAACATCTGACACTTATGTAATGCTGTAATGTTACTTCAGTATACCATGGTAACATCTGACACTTATGCAATGCTGTAATGTTACTTCAGTATACCATAGTAACATCTGACACTTATGTAATGCTACCTCAGTATACCATAGTAACATCTGACACTTATGTAATGCTACCTCAGTATACCATAGTAACATCTGACACTTATGTAATGCTGTAATGTTACTTCAGTATACCATAGTAACATCTGACACTTATGTAATGCTGTAATGTTACTTCAGTATACCATAGTAACATCTGACACTTATGTAATGCTACCTCAGTATACCATAGTAACATCTGACACTTATGTAATGCTGTAATGTTACTTCAGTATACCATAGTAACATCTGACACTTATGCAATGCTGTAATGTTACCTCAGTATACCATAGTAACATCTGACACTTATGTAATGCTACCTCAGTATACCATAGTAACATCTGACACTTATGTAATGCTACCTCAGTATACCATAGTAACATCTGACACTTATGTAATGCTGTAATGTTACTTCAGTATACCATAGTAACATCTGACACTTATGTAATGCTACCTCAGTATACCATAGTAACATCTGACACTTATGTAATGCTGTAATGTTACTTCAGTATACCATAGTAACATCTGACACTTATGTAATGCTACCTCAGTATACCATAGTAACATCTGACACTTATGTAATGCTACCTCAGTATACCATAGTAACATCTGACACTTATGTAATGCTACCTCAGTATACCATAGTAACATCTGACACTTATGTAATGCTACCTCAGTATACCATAGTAACATCTGACACTTATGTAATGCTACCTCAGTATACCATAGTAACATCTGACACTTATGTAATGCTGTAATGTTACTTCAGTATACCATAGTAACATCTGACACTTATGTAATGCTGTAATGTTACTTCAGTATACCATAGTAACATCTGACACTTATGTAATGCTGTAATGTTACTTCAGTATACCATAGTAACATCTGACACTTATGCAATGCTGTAATGTTACCTCAGTATACCATAGTAACATCTGACACTTAAGTAATGCTGTAATGTTACTTCAGTATACCATAGTAACATCTGACACTTATGTAATGCTACCTCAGTATACCATAGTAACATCTGACACTTATGCAATGCTGTAATGTTACCTCAGTATACCATAGTAACATCTGACACTTATGTAATGCTACCTCAGTATACCATAGTAACATCTGACACTTATGTAATGCTACCTCAGTATACCATAGTAACATCTGACACTTATGTAATGCTGTAATGTTACCTCAGTATACTATAGTAACATCTGACACTTATGAAATGCTACCTCAGTATACCATAGTAACATCTGACAAAAAGGTCTAAAAACACTGAAGCAGGGGGGCGTGGCCTGACTGCAGGGAAGGAGAGACGTGCTTCCTGAGAGCTCCAGCCATATAGCCCAGGAAAAGCTTCATTTCTGTCACTGGATAGAGACGTTGGCGACTTAGTAGTATAGTTGCCGGCTCACTGTACCCCACAGACCCTCCCATAGGGTGGTCGGAGGCCCCGTTGCCCTAGAATCTTCTCCCAAAGATTTGAGGCCTGGTCCGCGCCAAAAGCCGCGGCCTCGATTTTGGCCGTCACCCGCCGCCGCCTCTGCATTGCCGCGGACGTCAGCTGGATACCTGTGGTGCTTCCTCCCGCATGAACCACAGCCCACAAGAGCTTGCAAACGTTCACCCCTACTCACCGCATTCTCTCTGCGGGTCCGGCGGTGTCTCTGCCGGCGGGAGCGCTAATACAGTGCTGACGCGCACCTATACCCACCCACAGTCACTGCACTCACCTCCGATCACTGGGACCGCTGACTACAAGATCCCAGCATAAACCTTCACAGGTGAAGGGATATTCACACCCCCGCTGTCACACTACATTGAATGTGACTGTCGCAGGTGAGGATAAACGGGAAGATATGCGTGTGGGGTCCTGCTGACTGCATGACTGCTGGTGCTCCCTCTGGTGCCAGGGTATCTGCCTTGGAGGTGGTGAGCTCATATATATCTCCCACCGGCTCAGTCCTACATGCCTTGGGGGCTACCACATAATCCACTCCCTCACTGTGCCTAAAGGCTGTCATATTGTGCCCTTAAAAGAGGTGTTTAGGGGTTACAGCACCTTGACAGTTCTTAACTTGCAGGACATAAAACCCCTGTTCTATGTGGGCTTGGCTCCCTCCTGTGGCGAGTTCCTGTCACTACATAATTTTTAGAGGAAGTTGATCCATGTATATAATTGTATGTGTATATATGTATTAATTTCTTTCTCTCACTCCACCGTCTCTGCCTACTTTCACCTGCTCACCAGAAGCTTCCTATGTAATTTATCCCCCTTTTCAGTGGAGCTATAGTGTGAACCCGAAGGCTCTAGGTGACCGTTTCATGCTTGCTATGTAGTTTTACTAACAGGGGAATGTGCCACCCGCCATCCATCTATCTAACACACTACATGACCATATGACTCTTCCGCAAGTCTATTCCTGATGGGCAAGACCAAGAGAGTTACGCAAAAAAAAGATCCTCGGACACCAAAGGCCGATTCTTCTCAACCTAACCTTCGTTCATATCTATCCATCTCACACATTGCGGATTCACCTGTTGCTGACTCCACACCTGTGCAGATCATCTCTCCCACCATGGCCCGTTCTCCTGCATCCGGCGACAACCATGCTCAATTGTCCCAATTACGAGGGGAAATTACAGAAGTATTAACCCACGTCCGATCTCTTCCCTCTAAACAAGACATGCAGGCTCTGGAGTCGCAAATTCAGGACTCTATGCAGACTCAGATTTCGTTAGTACAAGCTGATGTTAACCACCTGGGATCCCGCATGGTTACCCTTGAAGAGGATAAAGAGTCAGTTGACAACCAGTTATCTCATCTTCATGAGTTAATCTCCCAACAAGCCTTAGACATGAGGACAATGCAAAACAGACTGGATGACCTGGACAACAGGGGCCGCAGAAACAATATTCATGTCCGGGGGCTCCCTGAGGATGTTCCCCCATCTGGTTTGATTGATGCCCTAAATAAAATTTTTGGAGAAATACTGGGGCTTGACCCCAATGATCCTGTGGAATTTGATCGTGCTCATAGAGCTCTGCGTCCAAAGGGTCTTGCAACTGATCGTCCAAGAGATGTTATTTGCCGGGTCCACTACTTCTCACAAAAAGGAGATTCTCCGGAAAGTCCACAACCTGGATGGTGTGGAGTTCAATGGTACCAGTCTACAAATCTTTCAAGACCTTTCTTGGCGGACCCTCCAACAGCAACGGTTATTGAAACCCCTTACAGACTCCCTGCGTAAACAAGAAATCAAATATAGATGGGGATTTCCGTTCTCTCTACAGGTCACTCATGCCGGTAAACATCTAGTTCTTCAGTCTCCCGAGAACTTACCTGATTTCTGTTCTGCCCTGGGCGTGGAGCTTATTGCACTTCCCGACTGGCAGGCCTTTTCGCTTCCTCTACTTGCTCCTCCTGGCCGTCCGAGAAGAGACCGTTGGCAACAAATACAGCACCATAAAAAGAAACCTAAAGGACCTGACCCTCCTCCAGCATTAGACCCCACTTGATATATGTTCAGTATATTCTTTACTGCTTCATTGAAGCGTTATCCATTATTGGCTCTTCTAATTTTTTTTTTTTTTTCCAGTAATGTTTAGAATTGGGCCTCTCAGGCCTCTTTTGTTACTAGAGGCTTATTAGACCTCTTTCATTTACCTATTATTCTTTTCCACAAGGTCCATTTATAGTCAGATATATTAGATTAATTAAGTTACATAATTTTCTAGTTAATTGCTGCTATATACCTTTTCTCTTTTTGTCTGTATATGGAGATATTCTGACTACATTTATTTATTTTTTCTACAAGGAGTCATGTGGTTATGTTTATTCAATTTATATTAATAATATTGTGTGTTTTCTACTATATTGTGATTTTTATTTTTTTTCTATTAGATGGCGTGGACACTCCACCCGTGTGCCCCCTACCGCTAATTTTTCCCGTGACAAGGGTTCCCTGGTGGTCCCCTTATTGTCCGGCAGCGGTTCTTTTTTCCTCTCATCAATGTTTTGCTATATTATTGCAATTTTTGTTTTTTCCTCCTTCTCTCCCTTTCCCTCCTTTTTCTCTTAGTCCCTCTATTAATTTTATTGCTTTATCAGGTCTATTCTTCTGTATTATGTAGCTTTAGTGTAACTTTCCACATATGGCTGCCTCACTCCGTATAGTTTCTATTAATGCCAGAGGACTGAATGTACCAGAAAAGAGAACCCAGGCCCTTCGTTCTTTTCATGCTGATAGAGCAGACATCGTTTTTGTACAGGAAACCCACTTCCGTCACTCCTCATCTGCTCCTCGACTTAGTAATCAATTTTACCCTATAACATATTATAGCAATTATCCCCAATCGAAATCTAAGGGAGTTGCTATTCTATTCGCTAAACATTTGCCAGTCACTAATGCTGAAGTACATAATTTGGAGGAGGGGAGATGCCTACTGGTTAGATGCTCTATTTTTAATCAACCTTTCACATTTGTTAATATTTATGCACCAAACCAGGGCCAGCCAACCTTTCTTGAGAGGGTTCTGGATAAAATTGATACACTCCAACAGGGGATCTTGATGGTAGGTGGAGACTTTAACTGGGTTCTGGATCATCTCCTGGACACCTCATCGGGCTCCACAACAGTCCCTTGTTGAACATTAAGGAAGGTAAGACGGTTGCTTTACGCTCATCAGCTGTCCGACGTCTGGCGTATTTCACATCCATTAGACAGGGATTATTCATATTACTCTAGTTCCCATAAGTCCTACTCCAGGATAGATTACATATTAGTTGGCCATAGATTTCTCCACTTGATACAGGACACTTCTATTGGAGTGACAACCTGGTCTGACCATGGTCCGGTGAGGGTGGACATTTCCCTCGGATTTTCTGATCCAATCGCCAGATCCTGGCGTTTTAATGAGTCCCTTCTGTCTAACCCTTACTGTAGATCTCAGTTAGAAGCGGCCAGTTATAAGTTCTTACCATATCTCATATTTTCTACTTCAGGGTCCATAGGGTATCCACAGGATACCTTGGGGATGTCCCAAAGCAGTATCCTTTAAGGGTGGGGACGCTCCTGTGCTGTAAGGAGAATCCACCGCCGAAAGGAAGCATCCTGAGAGGCGAAGGTATCAAAAGCATAATACCTTACAAAAATATGGACAGATGACCACGTGGCTGCCAATCACCGCTGAGGCGCCACGTCGAGCTGCCCACGAAGGACCCACAGACCTAGTGGAAGAGCTTTAATAGAGGATGGAACAGGAAGACCTGTGAATCCATCCTGCCAAAGTTAGCGTAGTGGCAGGCCAACCCTTTTTATGGAAACCAGAAAGGACAAAACCGAGAGTCTGATTTCCTAAATGGACTGGTACGGTCAACTTAAATTCTTAGCGCCCGTACCACAACCAAATAGGCCTCACCAGCAGACAGGACTGGGGAAGTAAAGGCAAGCACTGCCCTGTTCCTAGGAAAGATGAGAAAAAGGGAGGTCTACATGACAGAGCCTCCCATTCTGAGATCCTACTGGCCATATTAAGAGCCAGAAGGAATACAGTCTTAGCCGTAAGCCATTTGAAATCCACTGAGCCCAGTGGATCAAATGGCGGTCCTCAGAGAGCCCTAAGGACCACAGCTAAATCCCAAGGAGCCACAGGTGGAACAAAGGGATGCTGAATATAACGTACACCCTGCACAAAGGTGCGGACATCAGGAAGAGTAGCAATCCTACACTGAAACCATACTAACAGGACAGAAACCTGCACCTTCAGGTAAGCAAGGCGAAGACAGTTATCTAAGCCCACCTGTAGGAAAGCCAACCTCTGGATATCCGGAATACCCGAGGAGCCTAGCCTCTAGGGCGACACCTGAAAGAAAGTATACCATACCTAATGGTAAATTCTTGCAGATAAAAACTTCCGAGCTCTTAGCATGGACAGAGCCCCTGTTAACTATAGAGCTGGAAAAAGTCCTAGACCTTAAGAAGGCAGTCTCCACCGCCACACCGTCAAGGACAGACAACCCAGGTCTGGGTATCAGCCAGGATCCTGAGACAACAGGTCCGGGCGTAGAGGCAACAGCTTCGGGGTGTTAACTGAGAGGCTCCGAAGATCTGAGTAATAGTGCCATCTGGCCTACGCTGGAGCTATCAGCAGAAGCGTGCCTCCTTCTTGCTATTACTGGAGGAAGAAGGGATAACGGAGGGATGAGGTACACAACTTGGAAGGTCCACTGGACCTACCTACGTCTATCAGAAGAGTCTCATCTCTGAAAGGCTCCACATGTTCAGCAGAAGATTGAACACCTCCTGATAAAGAGGACATTTCCCTGAATGCACGTCTTGACGGCTGAGAAAGCCTGCTTTCCATCTGAGGATTCCTGAATGAACACGGCCGATGACGGCAGGGATATAGCCTTCCACCCAAGCCAGAATTCGGGACACCACTGTTAGTGTCGCCTGACTTCGGGAACCTCCTAGGTGGTTTACATAAGCCATCATGATGGCGTTGTCAGACTGTACCTGCACGGTATTTCCGTGGAGGACCTGTCCTGCATGCTGGAGAACCTTGAATACTGCTCAGAGTTCTCAGATGTTTATGGGAAGCGCAAAAACTACTGGTGTCCACCTGCCCTGGAACAAGTGTGGACTCGTCACTGCTTCCCAGCCACGGATACTGGCGTCCGTCGTCAGAAGGACCCTGTCCGCAATCCCAAAGGGGGTGCCCCTTGTTTAGGTGAGCTTTCTGCAGCCACCAGGCCAGAGAGAGACAAACCTCCGGGGAAAGCCTATTGATTTTATCCTATGGGGCAACCCATCCCATCCGGAGAGGATCAAGTTCTTTAGAGTGAGGCTGGGTACTCTCCACCATGTCGAACAGCGACATCCTGGAACCCAGGAACCACATTGCCAAGTGAATAGACACTCGGCGACTCTGCAGGCAACTGTGTACCTTTGCCTGTAATGCAGAGATCTTTTCCTCAATCACAAAGATCCTCAGATGTTGGGATATGGAGCATCCTCTGTGACGAATCAGAGGACCATTTCCAGTTTATCAGTCAGCCCTAACGTAGCAACACAGATATTGTCCGTTGCATATGGCACTGAAGTATCTCTGGAGACCGTGGTAACAACAGGAGGTCACTCGGATAGGGTAACAAGCGGACCCCCTGCATCCGCAGGTGGGCTGCCATAACTACCATGACCCTGGTAAACCGTGAGGCGCGGAGACCAGACCAAGGGGCAATGCTCATCGACCACTGCAAGCCTGAGGAAAACACTGGTGTGCTAAGAAAAGAGGGATATTCAGGTAGTCACCCTGAATATATCCAACGACACCACAAAATCCCCAGGCTCCATTGAATGATGGAATGCAGGGTCCCCCTCCCGAACCGAGGAACCCTTAAGAATTTGTTGAAGGATTCGAGGTTGAGAATGGCCTGGTAAGACCCATTGGGTGTCTGTACCAGAAAGAGGATGGAGTAATACCTCGTTCCCCTTTGGGGCAACAGAATAGGTACTATAACTCCTGCCTGGAGCATAGAGTGTAACACCCTCAAAAATTACAGGGCCTTGTCCTGAATTGACAGAAGACCTGTAACGAAAAACCGTCTGGGAGGCTTTTACCGGGAGGAGAGGACATACCTTCAAGAAAATACTTCTCTTACCCCAGTGTCCGTGGTGGTCAGACACCAGCACTGGGCGAACTGGAGAAGCCGGCCTCCAACTCTGGGGGCTCCCGAGAGGAGGCCCGTCCCGTGAGGCTGAAGGCTTATAGTCCAACTTGGGAGTAGGACGTCTTGTACTCCAAGCCTGTTCTTATGGCTGAGCAGATTTCCTGGCTACTGACTGTCTTGGAAAGCTGTATTTTAGACTTACACTGGCCTCACAGGGCCGAAAAGACAAAGCCCCAGACCCTGATGGGACTGTAGCCGATGGCAGACACGCAGACATAGCTGCTGTGGCCCTGTGCAGGGCCACAATTGCGTCCAGACGAGGGCCAAACAGGACTTGTCCCGTAAAAGGCAAAGCATTCCAAATGGAATCTGCGTCCGCTTTCCAAGAGCGCAACCACAGGGAGCGGCAAGCCGCTACTGCTGCCGAGGAGATTCTGGAAAGGAGTAGGCTATATGTAAGACCGTCTCATTATGAACGTGGCAAAGTCTCTAAGAATTTGCCACTAACCACCTGCTCTGCTGGAGAGTCAGTGTGCAGAGATCCAGTTACCTACTCAGTGTTCCATGGCTCTGGCCCCCCAGCACACGGCCATAGCCGGCCTCAAAGCCCCTCCAGCAAGGGAATATTGGATTTTAGATATATTTGCACCTTGCAATCTGGAACCTCCTTCAAAGAGGACCTGGAGGGCATGGGCAACGTAGCACTCCTCACTAGGCGTGTAACATGAGAATCTACCCGTAAAGGTAACTCCCATTCGGAAATTTAATTATCCGCTTACCCGGATTTTCCACGCCACCTCTAAATGATCCACCTGACCAGATAGAGGAATTACAGTGGCAACACCCTTATCCTTAAAGAAGGCATATTTGGATCTAGCCACAGGGGATATGTAATAACCAAAGCCTCACGGACTGCCCGTAGAAGGCCAGGTATATAGACTTTAGACCCAAACTACGCCTCCTTTGCACTAAGGGGCTCGTGTCTGAAAAAGTCAATAATGTCACCGTCATCAGACGTCAGCCGAAATGGAGACTCCCCCTGTAAAACGTCCATCAGGTGCTATACCATTTGGACAATAAATTCACCCACACAGGCTCCTGCAAGACCTGGGGGTCGAAAAACAGGATACACTGGGGTACCATCAACTGTCCAGGGACCCCTGCATGTGATGAGTCCACCACAGGCTGCGATAACCCCTATGGGGAAACGCAGGAGGCGTTGCCCACAAAGGCTGTAAGCAACTTAGCCAGCCGTGGGCGGTCCCCTTTTTTGTGCAGGCACAGCGACAGAAATGGGGCGTGATATATAATACCACATGCCCTCCATAAACCCTCAGCGTCTACATATCCCTCCACTAACTGCACATGATATCAGTACATTATAGCTGGAAGAGGATATCCTCGTTCACTTTCCGACATGAGGAGTGTGAACGGAGCGTATGTGACCTCCCACACAGAAAAACCACGTTTACTGTGAGGTAATAAATACCCTGCGACACCGCACCGCAAGGGCTGTAGCAGAAGAACAGGGATAGGAAAAGGCTGACAGTCAGAAATGAAAGTACAGGCAAACAGCGCAAGCATTTAAGTCACATACAATGCACAGATAACATCCTGCATTACAGGCACTGCGATCAACTACACAGACCAGAGCCTGGTAGGAAACAGTGCTGCATACACTGACCTTAATTGAAGGAGAGGTATGCCGGGGACCCGGACCGCAATGGCATCTGTATCAGCTTCCAGCAGCGTTTGCCATCCCCAGCACATGTAGTGAGAAAATGGCCACCGAGGAGCAGAGAGAAGGCAGGGCCCGGGGGAGGAGCGCTGACACAGCCCGCTCAGACCGCTGTGGAATGGCACTGTGCAGCGGGGGAGACGCCGGCTGTGAGACAGGGAAGGCATTCTCCCCTGGCGTGCTATTAACCCCTGGGACGCCGCGCTGTACCGCACATGCTGCGGCCCGCTGTCCCTGGTGGTCTAGTGGAAGGCGTAGGATCAGTACCTGGCCCCACGCGCAGCCGGTCCCCAGGGAGCCCCCTGCCTGGGGACCAAACAGGACTGTGTTACCGGCGGGTGCCCACCGCGGGACCCCGCCGCTTACCTTGTTCCCCGTGCATCCGGCCACAGTCCAGGTAGCCGGGGATCACCGCTAGCTGTGACCCCAGCTACCTACCAGCATCCCCGGATCGGTACCGGCGTTCTGGTACCGGCGGGGTGTAGGAGTGACAGCATGGACGTCAATACTGACTGTCCTATGCTGGAGCACTCTAGTTGTGCAGCCACAGCTGCGCAGAAATATTCAGGGGCCTTAAAAAGACCCCCCTCTGTACGGTGCGACTGGTCCGGCCAGGCACCTACGAAAACTGAGTGGCCTGAGTCTCGGGGGCGGGGTATAGGAGAGGGACCCCAGTGCATCCTGGGAGGCTGAAAATTTAACTCTGTGGTGCCTGGATGTCTGCCGCCATCGCCTATACCACAAGGTATCCTGTGGATACCCTATGGACCCTGAAGTAGAAATTATAGCCCTTATTCATTATATCTCCTCTACTGATACCCCAGCTATTCTACTGTCTACTAATGCCGAAAAGGCATTTGACAGGATAGTTTGGAGTTTTATGTCTGGAATACTGAGACACTTGGGACTAGGCCCTATTTGCCTTCAACGCGTCCTTGCTCTTTATCGTTCTCCCTCTGCCTGCATTAGGGTTAACGGCTCCCTTTCTGACTCCTTCTCCATTAATAATGGAACTAGACAGGGCTGTCCCTTATCCCCCCTGATTTTTGTTGTTTGTATGGAGGCTCTGGCAAGGTCGATCAGGCTGAATCCGAATGTTTCTGGCTTTAGGTTACACAACGATGAATATAAATTAGCTTTATTTGCCGATGATTTATTGGCCACAATTACACATCCTGTTGTTTCTCTACCGAATTTGATGGAGGAATTTAGGATATTTGGAGATCTCTCCAACTTTAAAATCAACTACTCTAAATCGGTGGCCTTAAATATTACGGCATCTCCACAGATGGTTTCAGGCCTTAAATCAGCGTTCCCTTTCAACTGGAACCCTTCCCAACTTACATATCTAGGAGTTAATCTTACTAGAGATCTCTCCCGCCTATTTGAGGCCAATTTCACTCCCCTACTGAACAGGATACGTTCGGATTTGAGATTATGGAAATGAGGACCCTTCTCATGGTTTGGGAGGCTGGGCATTCTCAAAATGAATTCTCTCCCCAAGATTCTTTACTTGTTACAAACCCTCCCAATTCAACTACCTCCAAGATGGTTTCTGGAAGTCCAGGCCCTCATTAGAGAATTTGTCTGGGGAGGTGGCAGACCACGTTTGAAATGAAATATCATGTTCCGCCATAAAGAGCGAGGGGGTTTACGCCTCCCAAATATTAAAGGTTACTATCAGGCCTGCATCCTACACAGAATTTTGTCCTGGTCCAGACCAGAAACCTCAAAACAATGGGTGCAAATTGAGAATAAGATGCTGAAGATCCCCTTATCAATAGCCCCATGGCTCCCTGTCCTCCCCAAAATCTCTCATCCTACCATTGGCCCTACCTTAAGCTCTTGGAAAACATTACGAAAGTCCCCCTCGATATCTTCATCCCACTCCTCCCTCACCTCATTTCTTTTTAATGAACAATTCCCCCCAGGTATGGATGTTAAGATTTTTCACCCCTGGTTAGCGGTAGAACTTTTTAGGTTCGGACAGCTGGTGGGTGGCGGTAACTTTGTGCCCTTTGATGAGGTGTGTGGGAGATGGAATTTACCCTCTCGGGAATACTGGCACTATCTCCAGTTACATAATTTTCTACAATCTCTTGGCCCCCCTAAGACCCTCTGCTTGCCTTGTACGCCATTTGAACAATTATGTATTAGCCCTGTCCCTCCGACTCACACTATCTCGCTGATTTATGATTTCCTTTCGGCAGACGCTAGCCTCTCTCTCCCCAATTTTACCAAGGTCTGGGAACTGGAGCTTGGAGTCGGCCTAACTGACGATGAGTGGGAGAAAATATTTCAGTTGGTTCACGCTTGCTCTCCTAGTGTTGGCGTTAGGGAGACTCAATATAAATTGTTATCACGTTGGTATAGATGTCCAGATACTCTCTCCAAGATGGGGATTGGGGTCCCGAATATATGTTGGCGCTGCTCTGGGGCTCCAGGTAATCCACTCCATATCTGGTGGCAGTGTCCTATCCTTCAGCCTTTTTGGAATGAAGTCCTCAACCTTTCTGCAAAAATTTTAGACGAACCGGTCCCTACAGATCCAACGTTTTGGTTGTTTCACCTATCATCTGGGCCCCTCTCAAATTACAAGAAAACTTTATTATGCCATTTGAACAACGCTGCTAAAGCAGTTATTCCGGTGAAATGGCGCTCCTCCTCTCCTCCAACAGTTATGGAATGGTTCGCTAGGCTGGATCTATATATGGACATGGATGATATACTGTCCTCTGCTGATGGTGATTATGAGTCCTTCAGAGATACTTGGTGTCGCTGGATAGATTTCAAGGATTCGGTGTTCTTCAAAAATATCTTATCTGCTTCCCGCCCTTCAATTTCCTAGATCAGTCCCAAACAATGATAAAATCTACGCCCCTGTATTTGGTTCAGAAAGTAATTAACGGCTATATTTATTTTATTTTTTTATTTTTTATTTTTCATTATATTTCTCTCAACCCCTTTTTAATAAGTACTGATAAACTCGAGATTATATTATGTGATCTGAGGTGACTGCTCTTTTTCCTCCCAATTTATTATGTCTACTCCCTTCCCTTCCTTCCTCCCCCCCCTCTCACCTTGTTGTCTAGTTATGTCTGTCTGCTTGTGTTGTGTCTTTTTTGTGTTTACATTTTTATTATTCTTTTCTATATAAATGGGTCTTCTGTTGTGATATTTTATGTTATCACTGACAATTTTTGTGATTGAGTTTTAATATTTTCCAGTGTCTGACTTTTTCTATATTGTTTTTTCTGGCAACGATCCGGATATTGTCTATAAGTATTTGTATTGTTATTCTACTGATTTTTCTACAATAAAATAAAATTTTCACTAAAAACACTGAAGCAGCAAGCATTGTGACAACCAATACTTGTGTCATTCTCAAAACGTTTGGCCATGGCTGTATATAGATTTATGACAAGCTTCTATACAGTACGTCTATCTGTGGTCTCTTTCAATGAGGTTGCAGTGTGAATGGGTAATGTGGCATTTTTAACCAGACGTGTTACATGAGAATCCACAGTTGGGGAAAACTTCCCATTTAATACAATCAATAGCTGGAAGCGGGTAATAGGAACTGAACAGTTTGGGAATTTTAAACCTATTACCTGGCATATTCCATGCTTCTCTCATGTGATCAGATAGCTGGTCAGAGTGAGGAAACTCTGGTAAAAACTACCTTTTGTCATATAAAAAGTGTGTGTTTTTTTCTTAGGATCGGTTTTTACAGCTAGTTTAGAGGGTGGCTCCTCTTCTCCTGAGACGGAGTCAGAGAGGTCTGCATCTTTTGCCTCCCCAGAGGATATATCAGAATCAGATAACTGGGTGGATTGGGAAGATATAGTATGTTTAGGGCCGTATTCAATTAGGAGCGAAAAGTCCGTTATTGGCGATAATTTATCGCCGATGACATCATTTTCACTAGAATAGCTGGTGGAAAAAAAAATGCACAATTGGAGTTTTGGGGTGCAGTCTTTAAAAAAGTACCCTGCAGCCCTTGGAATGTCCCTAAAAGTTATCGCTGTAAAAAAAAAAAAAAAATAGCATAGGACACCCCAAAAAAAGCGGTTTCATTTTGTGGGGCGAAAAAAAAAAAAGTTGTGGGACATACTTAAAAACTAGCTAAATAGCCTCGGGGGTCCCCAAGTATGCGGCAGGTGTTTTCTAGAATGCGGGTGGTAGCGGCAGGTGGATTTTTAAAGAATTTTTTAAGTTCACTTCATGGACGTCAAAATATGCTTACATCCATTTTCATGTACCCCAAATTTGATGGGTCAAGTTTTCCCCCAAAAATGTTGCTAAATGCTATTCTTCACCACCTTTACAAAGACGCATAAAGGCACCTGCCGACACCGTTTAAATACCCCAAATACCTTTAGCAGGCCAATTCGGGGGTACCCATAGTGATCCCCCCATGTCAGACCATCTTTTGGGGGGTGACAGGCTGATATCCCCAAAAGTGACAGGACTTTGATACTTACCTTTTCACTGATTCCTAATTGAATACGGGGATACGCAGGCACACGCCCAATACTTTATCCCCAGGAAAGACAGCGATGACGGCGAAAAGCCCGATCTCTGACTTTTCGCGTCTAATTGAATATGGCCCTGTGTACGGAAAGGTTTATCTTTTTTCAGCATTTGCTGAAAAACCGTAGAGGTTATAGCAAAACTCTGCACTGAGATATATAGTACGTCTACCCATGGGGGAGGCAAAGGATTTGCAGGGTGTACCTGCTGTGGCCATCCCACAGGGGGAGCTACCACGGGGACTGCTACTTGGTCCACAAGTTTTGCCAGCATTTCTGAAAAGGCCTCCCAGGGCTGATGGGCCTGGGGCGGTGTAACAATTAATACAGAGACTATCCTGAATGAGATCCTCTGTGGCTAAGACCGCAGAGCAGGACTTACAAGATAGAGTAGGAGGAGCAGCATCAGGCGACTTGTTATTCTTTCCTCTGCTAGACAGTCACAAGAATAATAGAAATGCACAGTATGATACAGTGCAATGCAGTCTGTGTAATATGGCACAGTGTAGTGTGCAACCATGCTATATAGTATGTGATAGTCCTCACACAAATAGCAGATGTGAGGTACAATGAACCCCCAATACCTTAGTATGTCAAGGTATAGTAGAAAAAAAAAGGGACAGGTATAAACTGACAGTATAGAAAGTAGAGATCAGCGCTAGCACAAGACGCAGAAAAAAAAACATTACATGTCTGCAATGGGCACTAAAAACAACTACACAGACCACAGCGGCTGGTAGGATATAGCGCTGTATAACCTGGGAAGTGGGAGAGGTATACAGGGAAACTGGACCCAGCGTTTCCCGGAGACCTGCTTCCTAAAACGGCTGCTGCTGTACATCTCTGATGGGACGGAGGGTGAGGGAGGAGCAGCTCAGGGAACACAGAGTGGAATGGGGTATAGGGGGGGGGGGGGGCGAACCGGAGCATCCTGGGATTAAAAAGCTTTGCTGTTGGTGTCCGGTCCTCCAGGTCCCATCTACACCCCAATGTCTCCCTGTGGAGCCCTATGGACCCTGAAGAATATTATTTTTTTTGTTTTATATATGTCATTTTTCCCAAATCCACATATTATATATACAAGTGTCAGACTCTCATTAATAAGATGACCTGGAGATCTCCCTCTCTCCCCTGTTTGTGTCAGTTGCTACAGGTGTATTCTCAGTGCCTGCGGTCCTTACCTGTGAGGGTCAGTGGGTAAAGTTGTTGATACCATGCTATCTGCCACTCATCGGGTCCTATTTAGTCCATGGGGAGAGACTTCACTTTGCTGGAATATCTGTAATTCCAGGATACAGAGCATTAGTAACAGACATTATGTGCAGAATTACTATGGGTAAGGGTTTGCGAGAAAATGACAGTATTCAGTAGCTCCCATATCCTAAATATATCCTGGCTGGCTGCTCCAGGAGCACTGACAATGGCTCACCAGTCACACGGATTAGCATTTTACAATTCAACGGTGTAAGAGCTTTTATTATATTTTAGTGATTCACATTTTTTATGCTTTTCTTCTTTATTCTGCCAAATTTCCAGCCAGAGGCTGCAGCATATGACAGCGAGGAGACAGTAACAGCAACTTTCTAATAATATAGATGTAGGGATGCAACCAGCCCAAGGTGCAAGTCACTAAGTACAGTCACAGCACACTACAGTACACAGCTACTTTACCAACTTGTAAAACTAGAAACTCTGTCCTAAGTTTGGAACTCCCAACCTTATGGCTCGTCTATAAATCCAACCCAAAGGGGTCTATGTACGAAGTCTTGGAGAGAGATCGTGGATGAAGATAAAGTACCAACCAATCAGCTAGTAACTGTCACATTACAGGCTGTGCTAGAAAAATTACAGGAGCCGATTGGTTGGTACTTTCTCTCCGTCCACACTCTCTCCAAGGCTTAGTACATAGGGGGGAATTCAATTCAACATGGATTGAATAGCGCCAGGAGAGATCTCGTAGCTATTCAATTCAGTGCGCTGTGTGGTCAGAGAATGCCGGTTATCGCGCCTTAACAAGGGTGTTAAGGCGCGGTAACCGGCACTCTCTGACCAAAGTGCCGGGCGCGGAGCTGTTAGCACCGCGCTATGTAGAAAAACAGCTGCGCGTCCGAACAGCGCGCTGAATTGAATAGCTTCCATAGACCCCACAGTATGAAATCTTATGAAATCTTATTTTTATACTTAGGCGCATAATGGGAAAGAACGGCTCATTCACCAAACTCCGCAGCAATATCATCCAGTCCCTATGCAGCCATTTTAATTATACATAAAGGCAAAATATAGTCACATTTGTCACAACAGATTACTTGAAGTTTCCCAATACTGTAAAATATTATTATTACCAGTTATGTATATAGCGCACACATATTCCGCAGCGATTTACAGAGACTATTTGGCCATTCACATCAGTCCCTGCCCCAGTGGAGCTTACACTCTATATTCCCCATCACACACACTGGGGTTAATTTTGTTGGGAGACAAGTAACCTACCAGTATATTTTTGGAGTGTGGGAGGAAACCGGAGCACCAGGAGGAAACCCACGCAAGCACAGGGAGAATATATAAACTCCACACAGGTAGGGCCGTGGTGGGAATCAAACCCACGGCCTCAGCGCTGCGAGGCAGTAATGCTAACCATTACACCGTCTGTGCTAGTCACCTTCTCTTATATTGTTTCCCTATGACTTACAAGGGAGCTATTACCAAGCCTGTACTCACTACATATATCTAAGCTACAGAAGAAGGCCCCTCACATTCACCCAGCAAATGAAAAAAAAAGGTGCTTATTGCTAGCACTGCGTTTCCATGCAAGCAGTATCTGACAGCATCTGGCCTATCAGCCAATCGCAGGCACAACATCCACCAGATCTATCGGGGCTAACAGACAAGGGAGAGCTAAGCTGGCATGACTGCCCTACCCATAAGGAAATCTCTGGGCGTTACTGTGAGATTACAGAACTGCATGATCAGTGGGGAAAGCTACGCTTTGCTTATTAACTGTGCGCAACACCCACTGACTGCGGCGTGCAGACATCCTGGCTTATTTAGCAGCTTCCGGCCACTACGCTGGAACCCAGAGCAGGGGATGTGCATGGTCCACCATATTGAGCAATCTTAAAAATTAATCTCAACTCAAGACCTGCGTTGGGCAGAAATGTAAAGAGAGCGGCAGCAGAAGGGGTTACAATAATTATTCAGGTGCAGCAGGGAAACAGCATTTCATCTTAATGTTAAATTTAGTAGTAAAGTACAAAGCTTTAAATTGCCCTAAAACCAAACCAATACATCAGTCTGGGCGCCAAATCCTGCGGATTGCCCCACGGGCTGTGCCTGATGGTGACTTTTGGCATTTACTATGGGTTTGCCCTGGAGTCCGGAATTTTTGGAGGCAGGTCTGGTCTGACGTTAGGTTCACAGCTGCCATTCTAGCCCCGGCTGACCCCAAAATGTGTCTATTTGGCCTTGATTTGGAGTAACTTTTCAATGTCACCCTGTACACATATGTGGACTTTATAGACTTGCCCAGGTCCGCATAGCCAGGTCTTTGTTCACTCCAGAGCTCTATCACCCCCTAGCTCCATCACACACAAACACGTCAAACCCCCCCCCCCCCACACACCCTCTCCCCAGCTCCCTTACATACACATCTGTCATCCCCCCTCACGCGCACACACACACACCTGTCACCCCCCCATCTCCCCTCACGCACACACCTGCCACCCCCATCACGCATACACCTGCCACCCCCATCTCCCCTCACACTCCCATCTCCCCTCACACACACCTGCCACCCCCCATCACGCACACACACCTGCCATCCCCCCATCTCCCCACACACACAGACCTGCCACCCCCATCTCCCCTCACACACACCTGCCGCCACCCCCCATCACGCACCTGCCGAAACCCCCCCCCCCCCCCCCCATCTCCCCACACAGTATGCAATCGGGAAGCCGACTGCCTAAATACCGGCAGCCGGCTTCCCGACTGTCACATCCCAGCAAGGCTGAAATGGCGGTGCCCGGCATCCCGATCGTAGGGATGCCGGGCGCCGTGAGTGGACAGCCGCGGGGGGCGGGTCAGGTTTAGGGCTCCCGGGGGGGACTTACGGTTAGGCACCCCCCCGGGGGGGTTAGGCACCCCCTGGGGGGGACTTAGGGTTAGGCACCCCCCCGGGAGACTTAGGGTTAGGCAGCGGGGAAGGGGGTGGTTAGGGTTAGGCACTTAGAGGGGGAGGTTAAGCACCCCTAAGGAGAGTTAGGTTAGTACATACTTACCTATCCACGATCGGGTTTTCCAGCGCTGTCAGGCTTCCGCTGCCGGGATCTCTGCTGATGTCGGGCTGCCGCGAATCAATTTTCATACCAATTCCCCCCCCCCTACACACACACCTGCCACCCCCATCTCCGCACACACACCTGCCACCCCCCATCTCCCCCCACACACACACACCTGCCACCCCCATCTCCCCACACGCACACACCTGCCACCCCCCATCTCCCCACACGCACACCCACACCTGCCACCCCCCATCTCCCCACACGCACACCCACACCTGCCACCCCCCATCTCCCCACACGCACCCACACACCTGCCACCCCCCATCTCCCCACACACACCTGCCACCCCCCATCTCCCCACACACACCTGCCACCCCCCATCTCCCCACACACACCTGCCACCCCCCATCTCCCCACACACACCTGCCACCCCCCATCTCCCCACACACACCTGCCACCCCCCATCTCCCCACACACACACGCCACCCCCCATCTCCCCACACACACACACACCTGCCACCCCCCATCTCCCCACACACACACACACCTGCCACCCCCCATCTCCCCACACACACACACACCTGCCACCCCCCATCTCCCCACACACACACACACACACCTGCCACCCCCCATCTCCCCACACACACACACACACACCTGCCACCCCCCATCTCCCCACACACCTGCCACCCCCCCATCTCCCCACACACACACCCATTTCGCCACACACCTGTCACCCCCATCTCCACTCACACGTCACAACACCATCTGTTCCCATATACACACACATCAACTCCCCCCCCCCCCCATAAATCCCTCAAACTGTTACTCCCTCAGCTCCCCCCCATAGCCCTCACTCATTCACTCCATTCCCTCACCCAGTTGACCCAGTACCTCAGACTCCGGGCCCGGTCAGTGTCACACCCGCCAGTTATGATTCCGGTCACTCTCTCCCAACTACAGGGGAGCCCGGAGATGAAACCGCCGCCTCCGCGGGCCAGGTCACGTGTCCTCACTGCGTACTGACGTCACACGTTACACGTCCCTCGCACCACACGCACACTTACGGTCCTTGCGTGACGTCACCCACCACCATATGACTTTCATGGCATCCCTGTGGCTCTCCAGATGGTGTGACACTACAAGCCCCAGCATACCTTCCCACCAATCAATTGGTAAAGCATGCTGGGACTTGTAGTTACTTGTAGCAGCTGGAGAGCCACAGGTTGGCCATACCTGTCCCAGTTTATTACTGTGATAGGACTATAAATTTCAGCTTGCCTTGCATGCCCCTTGTCAGCCAGTGACTGGCAAGGCATGCTTTGCCTTGTAGTTCACCAGCAGTTGGAAAGTTGTAGCAGCTATTATACAGTATTGTCACGGTCATGTATTGCAGGTCCCATCCATCAATTACTCCGCACAACCCCCCCTCTGATTACCCCTATCACGTACCCTCTCCCTCCCCCAATTACCAGATTGCACAACCCCATAAATACCCCATTTACATATCCTCCAAGCCAGTCATCCAACACACAGACCCCCTCCGATTACCTTGATTACATATCTCTCCGATTACCACACTCACATAACCCCCGTTACCCAATCACATACTCCTATAATTACCCCCCTTACATACATCCCCCCAAGCCCAATTACTCCACACACTTATCAACCGATTACCCCTTTCACATACACCTCAAATTACCTTAGTCAAGGACCCCCATTATACACTCTCAACACCCCACTCACATCTCTCCAATCACCCCGCTCACATACCCCCCGATTACCCCACTCACATACTAACCCATTATCCACTCACATATTCCCCTTATTACCCCTGCTCACATACCCCCTGATTACCCCACTCACATACCTCACATTACTGACTCAAATACCCCATTACCCACTCACATATCCCTCCTGATACACCCTCAAATACCCCGATTACAAACCCCCAATTAGCCCACTTACATACTCTCCCGATTACTTTGCTCACGTATCTCCACCCGATCACCCCACCCACATACCCTATTCCAACTGCCCCACTCACATGCCTGCTGATTACCCCACTACTCATAAACCTCCCAATTACCCCACTCACATACCCCTTGTACTCCGTTAGCATACCTTCGATTAACCAATTCGCATACCCCCCCCCCCAGTAACCCTCTCACATAACCCCTGATTATCCCAATCACATACCTGCCTACATGCCGGTAACCCCCGGTAGAGTAGGCATTTCTCCCACATTCCTGCCCACTTCCTAGAGAAGTGGGCAGAATGGGGAGAATTTCCACGGCGATCGTGGGTCCCCGTATAGGGGGTGTGGCTTAATGACGCAATTCTGCAAGACTTAGAATCAAATATGCGCGAATCACGGCAATTTACAGTGAGGGGGTGGGACTTAATAGCGCAGACCATCATGTCCCACCCCCCATTGCCATCCAGCTGCTTCTCCTCCCCGGACTTCTCCCGGGGAGGAGAAAAAAAATAGTCAAGTATGAAATAGCCCCCGATTACCCCTCCCAACCTTCTGACCACCTGGACAATAATACCTCTGCATTACGTCACTCGCTTATCTTCCTGATGTTCATTTATTACCAGCTAATACTTATTACCAGTTATTTATATAGTGCACACATATGCAGCGCTTTACAGAGAATATTTGGCTATTCACATCAGCTTACAATCTATAGGGTCTATGGTGCTCATTCAGACCCGCTCGCTAGATGTGTTCGCTCGCACCCAGCGTATGCAAATCCACCGCACGCCCAGCAAGGCAGGCGATCGCACGGCAAGGCATTAGCACGCCCACTATGTCTCGGGGTGCAATCACTTTGTGTATGCAGAAGCCCACCAGCCATTCATAAGACGCCCACTTGCGCACGTCATCTCCTGGAAGTGCTTGAAACCATTGGTACATCAAGCACCATCGGATGCGATCGCAGCACTTGAGGTTGACTATACCCTGATGCAAGCACTGCGATCACTTCATTGTGAAATTCAACCAGGTGACGTACAATTACGCTGCCTGTTAATTATGCACACCTCTGAAACGGCGTTGAGACGCTCAGGCACGCCTGCGTTCACACCTCCACTCCCCCGTTTCTAGTGGCCAGCCCCTGTCACCACCCACAAACGGCCTCTCCTCTCCTCTCACTCATTCAGCTGGGCTGTCTATGCTGGGCGAGCAAACGCTTCCTGATCTTTCGCAGTGGTCCGTGCACGCATGCGCAGATTGCAAATATCGGCCAGCTACAAGCGAACGCATCCTAGCAAGCGGGTCTGAATCAGCTCCCATGTACGAAGCCTTGGAGAGAAATAAACTACCAACCAATCAGCTCCTCTCATTTTTCCAACACAGCCTACAAAGTGACAAGAGTTGATTGGCTGGTACTGTGGCAGGGACAGCAGGATTTCACTGGTTTAAATATGGAACAGCAGTTGAACATCGATCCAGTCCAGGTTTTCTTTAGGGTCAGAGATGAACTGCAGCTAGGTTGACTAGTAGCACCTGTTAGCTAGCTTTAAAAAATGCTGTTTGTGCACAGGGATGAGGATCCTGACGATGAATTAGTCGCCCAGGTTATAGGTCCGGGGATGATTAGTGTTAGGGATCCTGGAACTGTGAGTCCACTAAAGAGCTGTGTTGCTGTTTGGAAGATTCTGTGTGCCATCCTGTAACATCTTGCCTGTGAACACTACACTGTCCTGTATTCCTGCCTGTGGTGAGAAAATTGGATTGGATTGACTGTTGGATTTTACCCGAACTATGTGATACTTGTCACAGTACTTTAACTCCATCCATTTTATCTCTCTCCAAGGCTTAGTACATAAACCCCTATACTACACACTCATACACACTAGGATTATTTTTTTCGTTTGGAGCCAAATAACCTATCAGTATATTTTTGTATAGTGGGTGGAAACTGGAATTCCCGAAGGAAACTCAGAAATGCTATTATACCATCCGTGCTGCTGATGTTCTGCTGTCCTGCTCGCATACCTCCCCGCTGTCCTGCTCGCATACCTCCCCGCTGTCCTGCTCGCATACCTGCCCGCTGTCCTGCTCGCACACCTCCCCGCTGTCCTGCTCGCATACCTCCCCGCTGTCCTGCTCGCATACCTCCCCGCTGTCCGGCTCGCATACCTCCCCGCTGTCCTGCTCGCATACATCCCCGCTGTCCGGCTCGCATACCTCCCCGCTGTCCTGCTCGCATACCTCCACGGTGTCCTGCTCACAATTCTCTGCAGTGTCTCATTCACAGGGCCGCAACTAGGGGGGGCTAGGGGGACATATTCCCCCATGGTGTCGGATTCAAGGGGGGGAGTGTGCCACCAAGTGGGGCCCAGGTGGCAGCAGCTGTGGATTTGAGGCCACATGCCCATACCAGCCGCCCGCAGTCCTTGAGAGATACTGCGCCCGCCACCGTCATTCTAATGTAGCGTCGGTCGCAAGCCAATCGGAGCTCACTGACTGGCAGCCAATCAGCAGCGGCTGCCAGTCCGCGAGCTCCGATTGGCTCGAACCGGCACCACATTAGAATGACGGCGGCAGGCGCTGTGTCTCTCAAGGGCTGTGAGTGGGCGGCTGGCTGCCAGTGCTGGCATGCAGTACACACCTGCTAGGCTGCTGGCCTGACACGGGGACAAGGTGAGAGGCTGCTGGAGGGACAGGGGGCAGGGCATAACTGTGTGCGGCATACTGTGTACGGGGCATTACTTTGTGTGGGTTACTGTGTAAGGGGTGTGTGGCATAATATGTAAGGGGCATTACTGTGGGAGGCAAATATGTCATGACTATCCTGCTCATATATGTCCTGACTGTCCTGCATGCATGTCCAGACTGTCTTACTCATATATATCTTGACTGTCTTACTCATATATGTCCTGACTGCCCTGCTCGCATATGTCCTGACTGCCCTGCTCGCATATGTCCTGACTGTCCTGCTCGCATATGTCCTGACTGTCCTGCTCATATATGTCCTGACTGTCTTACTCACATATGTCCTGACTGTACTGCTCATATATGTCCTGACTGTCTTACTCATATATGTCCTGACTGTCCTGCTCGCATATGTCCTGACTGTCCTGCTCATATATGTCCTGACTGTCTTACTCATATATGTCCTGACTGTCTTACTCACATATGTCCTGACTGTACTGCTCATATATGTCCTGACTGTCTTACTCATATATGTCCTGACTGTCCTGCTCGCATATGTCCTGACTGCCCTGCTCATATATGTCCTGACTGTCTTACTCATATATGTTCTGACTGTACTGCTCATATATGTCCTGACTGTCCTGCTCGCATATGTCCTGACTGTCCTGCTCGCATATGTCCTGACTGTCCTGCTCATATATGTCCTGACTGTCTTGCTCATATATGTCCTGACTGTCCTGCTCATATATGTCCTGACTGTCCTGCTCATATATGTCCTGACTGTCTTACTCATATATGTCCTGACTGTCCTGCTCATATATGTCCTGACTGTCTTGCTCATATATGTCCTGACTATCCTGCTCATATATGTCCTGACTGTCCTGCTCATATATGTCCTGACTGTCTTGCTCATATATGTCCTGACTATCCTGCTCATATATGTCCTGACTGTCCTGCTCACATACAGTATGTCCTGACTGTCCTGCTCATATATGTCCTGACTGTCCTGCTCATATATGTCCTGACTGTCCTGCTCATATATGTCCTGATTGTCTTACTCATATATGTCCTGACTGTCCTGCTCATATATGTCCTGACTGTCTTACTCATATATGTCCTGACTGTCTTGCTCATATATGTCCTGACTGTCTTGCTCATATATGTCCTGACTATCCTGCTCATATATGTCCTGACTGTCCTGTTCATATATGTCCTGACTGTCTTACTCATATATGTCCTGACTGTCCTGCTCACATACAGTATGTCCTGACTGTCCTGCTCATATATGTCCTGACTGTCTTGCTCATATATGTCCTGACTGTCCTGCTCATATATGTCCTGACTGTCCTACTCATATATGTCCTGACTGTCCTGTTCGCATATGTCCTGACTGTCCTGCTCATATATGTCCTGACTGTCTTACTCATATATGTCCTGACTGTCCTGCTCATATATGGCCTGACTGTCTTACTCATATATGTCCTGACTGTCCTGCTCATATATGTCCTGACTGTCTTGCTCATATATGTCCTGACTGTCCTGCTCACATACAGTATGTCCTGACTGTCCTGCTCACATACAGTATGTCCTGCTCATATATGTCCTGACTGTCCTGCTCATATATGTCCTGACTGTCCTGCTCACATACAGTATGTCCTGACTGTCCTGCTCACATACAGTATGTCCTGCTCATATATGTCCTGACTGTCCTGCTCATATATGGCCTGACTGTCCTGCTCATATATGTCCTGACTGTCTTACTCATATATGTCCTGACTGTCCTGCTCACATACAGTATGTCATGACTGTCCTGCTCATATATGTCCTGAATGTCTTACTCATATATGTCCTGCTCACATACAGTATGTCATGACTGTCCTGCTCATATATGTCCTGACTGTCCTGCTCACATACAGTATGTCCTGACTGTCCTGCTCACATACAGTATGTCCTGACTGTCCTGCTCATATATGTCCTGACTGTCCTGCTCATATATGTCCTGACTGTCCTGCTCACATACAGTATGTCATGACTGTCCTGCTCATATATGTCCTGACTGTCCTGCTCATATATGTCCTGACTGTCCTGCTCATATACTGTATGTCCTGACTGTCTTACTCATATATGTCCCTACTGTCTTACTCATATATGTCCTGACTGTCCTGCTCACATACAGTATGTCCTGACTGTCTTACTCATATATGTCCTGACTGTCTTACTCATATATGTCCTGACTGTCCTGGTCATATATGTCCTGACTGTCCTGCTCATATATGTCCTGACTGTCCTGCTCATATATCGCTGCACTATCCTGCTCACTTACCTCCCCACTGTCGCCCTCACATACCTCCCCACTGTCGCCCTCACATACCTCCCCACTGTCGCCCTCACTTACCTCCCCACTGCCTGTAAGGGGCCTTACTGTGGCATAATGTGTAAGGGGCCTTACTGTGGCATAATGTGTAAGGGGCATTACTGTGGCATAATGTGTAAGGGGCATTACTGTGGCATAATGTGTAAGGGACATTACTGTGGCATAATGTGTAAGGGGCATTACTGTGGCATAATGTGTAAGGGGCATTACTGTGGCATAATGTGTAAGGGACATTACTGTGGCATAATGTGTAAGGGGCATTACTGTGGCATAATACACCAAGTGACCACCAATTAATACAAAGAGCATAGCAATAAGTGCCATTTAATACAGACAGCACCAATGATACCATAAAATACAGAAGACTTCACAGACACAAGGCATGGCCTCTGGAATTAGATAAGTCAGACAGCAAGCTACTAGCAGATAGATGTGTATATATCTATATCTATATAGATATACATTTATAGAGATATATATATATATATTACAGTCAAATAGAGGCAGTACTCAGTCGCAGTATATAAGTGCTTCATTAGTGGAAGGCATTATTTAAAATGTTAGAGATTTAGCATGTAGTTCATGTGGGACTCAATTTGTATTTGTTGTTCCAATGCATCAGAATCAGCCAAATCATTAAACATATCGTCTAGTGTGCCTTTACCTCCCCACTCACTGCCCTCTCACTTACATTACCACTGTCCCATAATGTCACAGCCCCATAATAGCCCAGTTATACCCCTTTCACACTTCCCTGAAATAACCCAGGTTACTGTGCAGTGTGACAGCGCCCAGTTGAAATAACCTGGCATTTCAACTTGGGTAACGGGCAGGGTTGAACACAAGTATAACCCGGCTCGCGGTGCAGTGTGAACGGGTAACCTGGGAACCGGGTCCTGTTCACTGCATAGGGAGAGCCGGTGTGTCGGCTCAGCAGTGATGGCGGTGACGTAATAGTCCCGGGATTATTGCCGGGTCGGGCCGCCAGTCTCAAAGGGGTTTCTCCGATGTTGGATAGCAGTTGCGTTTATGCATGAGTGGTTCAACCTATGGATTAAAACCATTGATCATCAATGATTAACCCATCAATGACCATCCCTACGCCGATACACATCAGAGGACGTGTACTGTAATCTCCTCTATCAGGGAATAGTCTCGTCTGCTGCAAACGGTGACTCCTCCACAAATGTCCGCATCCCGCTCTCTGTAACCTGCTGCACAGCTGGGGACAAGGGGCCTGATTCAGAGCCACTCGTTAGCGGCTGCTCGTTCGCTCCGAACGATGTTTGCACAACTGCGCATGCGTACGGATTGTAATACGCATGCGCGAACCAGTCTGTGCGGGGGAAAATTGTTTGTTCGCTAGATAGCGAGTGCCTGCTATTTTGAGTGACAGAATGAGGCGTATGTGGGTGGTAACAAGGGAAGGTGCTTGAAAACGGGGAGTGGAGATCAGAATGCAGGCGTGCTTAAAGGTCAAAGCGGGCGTTTTATGGGTGTGCATAATTAAAACAGCAGCGTCATCAACCACGTCAGTTGGGTGTCTTTTAGCCAGAACTGCTCGCAAGATTGTGGTAGGAAAAACCAACCACAAGAATAGCGAGCAGTTCATACGCTGTTCGATGTACTCGATTAATCTAATAAATAGCGGACATGACGTATTATGCGAGCGGCCAGGGGGCGTATTTTTCAAATAAACGAGCGCATGTTTTGTTCGCTCGTTCAGACATGGAGGCGGCAATAGACCGCAAGGAGCGAACGGTTCATTTGAATAGCCGGCCCCTTTTTCTGAACGAGCGAGCGCTAATTGCGAGCGGCTCTGAATCAGGCCCAAGCTGAATGGGGGATAGGTCGGTCGGTGTGTATTTCCCACGTTATCCTCTTAGCTGGACGCAGTTCCGCATCAGCGCCAACAGATGGCAGCATAACATCTCGGACGCCCATTGCGCCTGCGCAGCTCTCCGGCTCCTCCCCCCTCGGCGTTCCAATCCTCACGGTTGCCAGGGAGATCGGGTCCTCTGTAAACCTCAGCGCTGTCTCCCCAGCCCCGCCCCTCCCCGGCTGTGATTGGTCTCGGTTCGGTCAGAGGTCTCCTGCGATTGGTGGAGAGGAGTGTGAGACGTCACTCGGCAGCGTGTGCCCCGCCCCCTTCTTCGGTGAGAGTCCCCGTTATCTGCCTCCGGGAGGGACACATGTGGCGGCGGCGGCGAGAGGAACGGAGCGACCGGGGAGCCCGGGGGCACAGGTGAGTTCCGGGTGTTGTCACTTGGACATAGCAGATCTATGTGATGTACTACACTACATAGGGTATATATAAGGGACAATATAGGGGATCTATGTGATGTACTATACTACATAGGGTATATATAAGGGACAGTATAGGGGATCTATGTGATGTACTATACTACATAGGGTATATATAAGGGACAGGGTATCTATGTGATGTACTATACTACATAGGGTGTATATATAAGGGACAGTATAGGGGATCTATGTGATGTACTATACTACATAGGGTATATATAAGGGACAGTATAGGGGATCTATGTGATGTACTATACTACATAGGGTATATATAAGGGACAGGGGATCTATGTGATGTACTACACTACATAGGGTATATATAAGGGACAGGGGATCTATGTGATGTACTATACTACATAGGGTGTATATATAAGGGACAGTATAGGGGATCTATGTGATGTACTACACTACATAGGGTATATATAAGGGACAATATAGGGGATCTATGTGATGTACTATACTACATAGGGTATATATAAGGGACAGGGGATCTATGTGATGTACTACACTACATAGGGTATATATAAGGGACAATATAGGGGATCTATGTGATGTACTATACTACATAGGGTATATATAAGGGACAGGGGATCTATGTGATGTACTATACTATAGGGTATATATAAGGGACAGTATAGGGGATCTATGTGATGTACTATAGGGTATATGTGAGGAACAGTATAGGGGATCTATGTGATGTACTACACTACATAGGGTATATATAAGGGACAGTATAGGGAATCTATGTGATGTACTATACTATAGGGTATATAAGGGACAGTATAGGGAATCTATGTGATGTACTATACTACATAGGGTATATATAAGGGACAGTATAGGGGATCTATGTGATGTACTACACTACATAGGGTATATGTGAGGAACAGTATAGGGGATCTATGTGATGTACTACACTACATAGGGTATATAAGGGACAGTATAGGGGATCTATGTGATGTACTACACTACATAGGGTATATATAAGGGACAGTATAGGGGATCTATGTGATGTACTACACTACATAGGGTATATGTGAGGAACAGTATAGGGGATCTATGTGATGTACTACACTACATAGGGTATATATAAGGGACAATATAGGGGATCTATGTGATGTACTATACTATAGGGTATATGTGAGGAACAGTATAGGGGATCTATGTGATGTACTACACTATAGGGCGTATATATAAGGGACAGTATAGGGAATCTATGTGATGTACTATACTATAGGGTGTATGGTACAGTACAGGGAATCTATGTGATGTACTACACTATAGCGTATATAGAAGGGACAGTATAGGGGATCTGCGATGTACTACACTATAGGGTATATATAAGGGACAGTATAGGAAATATATGTGATGTACTACACTATAGGGTGTATATATAAGGGACAGAATAGGGGATCTATGTGATGTACTACACTATAGGGTATATGTGAGGAACAGTACAGGGTATATATGTGATGTACTACAATATAGGGTGTGTGTATATATATATATATATATATATATGGGACAGTACAGGGCATCTATGGGATGTACTACACTATAGGGTATATATAAGGGACAGTATAGGGGATCTATGTGATGTACTATACTATAGGGTATATGTGAGGAACAGTACAGGGGATATATGTGATGCACAACACTATAAGCAGGGCTGCATAGGGGATGTGTGTGTAGATATATTATAGAGATAGATGGATGTGCCGTATAGGGGATATATGTAAGGTGCAAGGCTTTAGGTATATCCAGTTATTCGGTACGTAATGGCTGTATGGCTCCGTGTCGCCCGCAGATATAGCACCAGAGGAAGGTGATTATGGAGGCTGTTCCTGCAGATAGCGATTTGTACCTCACTCACCACGAGACAGACGACAGTATCCGGAAGGTGAGAGGTTTACACATCCCTTATATGTGCATAGGACCTGATTCAGCATAGATCGTAATTGCAACAGTGCACGCAGATCGGCTGATTGTTGCGTACTGCACCACACTACTCGTGCGTGACGATTGCACTGCGATTATGGATGCACTGTGGAATCTATATCGCAGAGTGAGTGACAGGCCGTAAGTGTTTGGGGGTGGTGACGGGGGAGCGGTTGCAGAAACGCAGGCGTGCCCGTCCGTTTGAACGCCGTTGCATGGGTGCGTAAATTAACCACTGCGATTGCCTACGCAGCCTGAGTACTCACTGCATGCGACGCGACTTGCAATTTCTGAGACAGGTCAGACCTGCTGTAATAGTGCGTGAGGGGCCGATGTATACGCAGGACTGCGAGGTATTACGGATGTGAGAAGGCAGCAGTGGGCGTCTCTATGCTGGAGGATTATAGCGTGTTACAGGGAAGATGTCGCATATCTCACGGTCATGCTCAGAATTGTGCTTCCTTCCTAGTGACGGACCCTGGTATTTTAGAGTCACGTGAAAGGGGGGGGGGGTTGGTGTGGGGGTCTCCCCTTTTAGAAGGGGTCATTTCAGTGGCTTGAATGAAAATATATTTGAGTTAAAATGTAAAAGTAATCGCACAATGAAATAGCTTGATAGTACAGGTTGAGTCTCCCATATCCTAACCCTCTGTCCCATGCTCACTGTCTACCCCATCTGTGTCACCCCTGTCTGTTTGCTCATCCCCTCTAGAATGTAAACTCTCACGAGCAGGGCCTTCTTTCCTCTAGTGCTTATCCTTTCTTTACTTATACTATCTGCTCTATACTCAAAAGCACCTAACCCGTGACTTTTGCCATCCGGCTACTGTTGCGGTAATATTTATATACCATGTACTTGTCTTGCATTGTCTTAAACTGTATGACACTGTTTTCTTGTTCTGCTCAACTGTTTATGTACTACGTAAGGTGCTGCGGAACCCTTGTGGCGCCATATAAATAAATTAATAATAATAAATAATATCCAAATATTCCGAAATACGGAATCATTTTGGCATGACTGAGATAATGAAACCTTTGATTTTTGATGGTTCAATGTACACAAACTTTGTCTAAGGCACAAATTATTAAACATATTGTATAATAATACCTTCAGGCTTTGTGCATAAGGTGTATATGAAACATAAATGAATTTTATGTATGTACACAAACTTTATTTGAGCCACAAAATTATTGAAAACATTGTATAAAATGACCTACAGGCTGTTTGTATAACACATAAATTCATTCTGTGTGTATATTGGGGTCCCATTCCCAAGAAATCTTATTATGATATGCAAATATTCCAAAATATGGAATATTCTGGTATCCAAAATACCCCTGGTCCCAAGCATTTTGGATATGGGAGACTCTACCTGTAATTCTACTGCTGATCCTAATGCCTGGCGAGGGCTTAGGTGCTGATTGATGCCTTGTAGTGTGACCTGTAGGGAGTCCCACGCGTGTGCTGCACAGATGGACGCGCCGAGAGGCGTCTGTGATAGTTGATGTCACATGCAACCGGCAGATTAAATAAATGACGTTGAATAGAGATTTGTGCTGATTCGATCTCTTTATGGCTTGTTCATACAGTACTTCTTGTTCTTACACGGACACACATGTTTGCGTCCCATCCAGATTGATGCACAAGACATTATCGCATTTAAATGGATAACCCTGTTAAGGCATTAGGTAGTTTTTCGTTTTGTTAAAAGGATTACACCTGTAAGATCTGCTATAAATATTATCAGGATGTCCAATGGAAACGAGAGGATCTGTAAGCCGCAAAAATGATACTCTCCGATAAAGGGCCTGATCCAGCACCGCTGAACGCAGATTCCTGATGTTTGCTTATCTGCGCAGGACCCATTCTGTGAGTATGCAGAATGGGTTCTGCTAACTCGCTCGCAGACTGTGATTGACAGTCTGCTGCCGTTTGTGGGAGGGGGCGGCGATGCCCTCTGTTTCCCGAAATGGAGGCGTGTCGCCGCCGTTGGGAGGGAAGAAGCCAGGATCTCCACTGTTTAGTGTTACCCTGACGCCACGCACGCCACGCCACGCCACTTTTAATGCAACCACCACTCCATACTGTGTATTTATGCCAAGTTTCCCAGCTGTCAGTCATACATTGTCTACTCCTATTAGAGAATCTCCTCCCCCATACATGGCAGCCAAGTGTAGACTATCGATTTGCATGCATAGGGGGCATCCCTAGTAATGTATAAACAATACAGTTCTTTAATGTGTATTTCTCAGTAATACACATCCCTTCATATAAATTTAATGTCCTTAAATTGTGGCAAGATGCAGGAAAATCCCATCCGTTGGAATCTGCTGGGCCGCATACATCAAATCTCTACATAGGAACAAGTTCCTTCCAGGCTTGGACTGGGCTGCCGGGGATTCGGGGAACTCCCCGGTGGGCCCCAGTGACTTATAGCCACACCCACTTTTGTGGGAGGGCGTGGCTTAGCCCCTCTAACCGGCACCGTTTTTGACTACTTGCTGGAAGGTGATCAGCAGCTGTGCAGCGGGAGGTGTGCGGGGGTGGGCTGTGCGCGGCAGACGGCAGGCAGTATCATGTAATGAACTGCAGGGTTTCTAATGTCACTGATTCCTTCCTTCCTGATTATTCCTTCCTTTGGAATCAGTAGTGATGTCACGGGGGAGGAGCCAATCACAGGCTTCTCCCTTCTAAGCTCCGCTGTGACTGTCCTTGCTCGATGCGGCAGTGGGAGGAGGAGGAGGAGGAGGAGGAGGAGGGGGGGCAGGTTGCTGTGCACTATAGTTGCTCAGCTACATACAGAATACAGCGGTGGTGACGTCAGTTGGGGAGGGGCGGGGAGAGGCTGGCTGAACCCATGTGTGATTGACAGCAGCTGCACACATGGATTCCAGTGATGACATCAGCAGGGGAGGAGCCAAGGCTGCTGAGCTGCTCCATGCACAGACAGAGAGGACGGAGCATGTCTGGGCCGACACTCTGAGGACTCAGTGGGGAGGAAGAAAGCCACACCCAGCAGATTGAATGGCATTAAGGTTAGTAGTTGCTTGCTGGAAAAAGGAGGATGGTCTGGTATGTAATGATGGGGCTAGTTAGGGCAGTAGTGGGTAAGGGGTGCCAGGGGCTGGGCTAGTAAGTAATGATGGGGGCATTAGTGGTTAGGAGAGTGCCAGGGAGTGTGCTATTATATAATGATGAGGGTAGTTAGGGTAGCAGTGAGTAGGGGGTGAGCTGGTATGTAATGAAGGGGGTAGTTAGGGTAGCAGTGAGTAGGGTGGGTGGTATGGTATGTAAAGATAGGGGTACATAGGGCAGCAGTAAGTAGAGATGCCAGGGGGTGGGCTAGTATGTAATGATGATTGATGAGGGTTGTTAGGGTAGCAGTCAGTAGGGGGTGAGCTGGTACAGCATGTAATGATAAGGATAGTTAGGGTAGCAGTGAGTTGGGGGTGGGCTGGTATGTAATGATGGGGGTAGACAGGGCAGCAGTAGCTAGAGATCCCAGGAAGTGGGCTAGTTATGTAATGATGGGGGTAGAGTAGCAGTGGCTAAGGGGGTGCCAGGGAGTGGGCTGGTATGTAATGCTTGTAGTAGTTAGGGCAGCAGTGGGCACAATGTTCCAGTATTCCTAAGCCACCCCCTCTCCTGCCCCCATTCTCAGGGGCTTACAGAACCATCGGCTGCCTTTTCCGGAGACTGGCAGCCCCAGTTTCTGCAGCGAGCACTGTCCACACATGAACTCAAACTCAGCTTGACTGCCAGCGGCCACGAGAGGTAACACAGCGAACTCCACAATCACACCGGTCCGGGTGCAGGTGGAAAGGTAAGCGTACACATATAGCTCTCAAAAATAAATGAGTCAGAAATTAACAGTGTACTTACTTCTCACACATCATTCAAAATTGTTTATATAGTTGACAGAAAGAAAACTATTTTACATGGCTGTACATGATATACATATTTTTAGGGATGCGGTCATAATAAAGTTAGGTTTAGGCAGTATGGGGGGAGGTTAGGCTTATGCACCGGGGAGGGAGGGTTAGGGTAGGGAGAGGGGGAGGATTAGTTAACCGACCGACAAGTGTCGGTATCCTAACCCTGCCGAGATGACGGCGTCTGGATTGACCGCCAGGATCCCGAGCTCCGGCATCCCATACCCAACCCATATTTTTATTAACTATCCTACACTTTGTCATTTGTTTAAACATTAAATATACTTCAAATATAACATGTACGATAATTATTTGGGAGATTAAAAAAAATATGTTTTTGAAATAGGGACCCTTGGATATATGAGAAAATATCTGAAAAACACTTTCTCATGATTTTTTTTTTTCCACTATTAATAAAAAAATATATAAATCATCCACTTGACAACATATAAGAACCCTCAATACTGTCCTTATGGCCTCTGGGCCTGATTCAGCAGGGATCGCAATTGCAACTGCGTACGCAGTTCAATCGATTGTTAGCTCATGCGTATAAGATACAGAGTGAGTGACAGGGAGTGAGCGTTTGGGGGTGGTGGGAGTGGTTGGAGAAATACAGGCGTGCCAATCTGTTCGAATGCTGTTTCATGGGTGTGTATAAATTAGCCACTGCGATTGCATACGCAGCTTGAGTACTCACTGCGTGCACCGAGACTTTCGCCGACGGGTCAGATTTTCTGTAATTGTGCGTGACATGCCGAAGTCCTTTGATGTTACTGATATATACGCAGGACTACGAGGTATTATGGATGTGAGAAAGCAGCAGTGGGATGTCTCTATGCTTGCTGAACCCTGGCAGGCATTGGCATATTTTCGCAGCTTCATTGCGTGCGATTACGCAGCTGCGATCGCAATTGCGATCCGCGCTGAACCTTCTATATGGTCCTGCTATCTCAGTTGTAACTTTTCTGATGTCCCAGATGATTTTCCCATTTTTGTTAATGCACTTCTCCCAGATCACCTTTTGTAGAATAGTCATGTGACCTTGATGTGTCGGTATCCCATGATTTGCCATTGCTAAGTGAATCTCGCATTTCTCATGTGCACTTTGCCTGGATGTGCGCAAATTTTATAATGCGGGTTCACTTTCGCAAACTCACATGCAGCTCCTTAGAGACAACCAATTCACTTAGGCCCTCATCCAGACCCTCTCGCAAGCGCAGTGCGCTCGCAAGCGGGTCAATGGTGGGGCACTGCGCACGCAAGCCCCGGAGCGAGTGAGAAATTCACTCGCTCCGGAGCTAGCTACAAACGGGGCGGCTGTCAATGTTGATCGACAGCTCGTCCCGTTTTGTAGGCGGGGAGGGGGGGTGGCTGGACAAACAGGCGTTCCTGAAGGAACACCTGCCGTTTGTGGGCGGCCCTACTGACATCACGAGTGATGTCAGTAGTGAACTTCCTGCTCTATTAGAGCAGGAAGCTCACTGTGGCTTGCGGCAGATGAGACCCTACCACAAGGGTCTCGTCGCAAACCTGATGGTGGCGACCATCACCTGGCCGCTCGCAAAAGCTGTGGGTGATCACCCACAGCTTAGCGAGCGGCCAGGAGGCCGGCTAAAAAAAAAAGCGGCCACTCTCATTCAGAGTGAGCGTTCACTTTTTGCGGGTGGCTCTGAATGAGGTCCATAATGTGAACAGATTGTAAATAATTAAAAACATTTTTTTTTAATTTATACATATTATGAAACATACTTAAAAAAGGCAACCAATACTATGTGACTGGTTAATGCTTATTTAGGTGCTGGTATCAACACTTGTCAAGTTGTCATTTATCTTCTATGGACCAATAATGATATTATGAACCAGTATTAATTTATAGCCTATAGTTCATACAGTAGTCCTCAGTGTCTAAAGGGCCTATTCATCATCGTAGGCTGTACTTAGTATTGATCACACTGCCACCGAAGAGTCCGTGACAAGGCGGCGGAGGGATCTGCTCAGATCTCTTTTGCATCCCTGGATCTCCTTCCCATAGGAAGGAGCGGGGCTACGAGAGCAAGCGCCGTCTGAAGGTATTCAGTTTTCGGAGTTTGCTGATTATCAGGGGGTCTTATCGGACCCCTGATGATGAATAATGTTTCCGCATGTTTACCGGCCCATTTATCGATGATGAATAGGCCCCTAAGTCTGGTGCTCTGTTACAGTCACCTACCTTTTTTACTATATACCTATATGACCTATTTATTACCTATAAAGTTTATAAACCTATATTACCTATTTTCTGTATGCCATTTATATGGTATCAAACCCCTCCATGTGCCTCTTATATAGTTTAGAACACTCCAGGTGTCCCTTTTATATGCTATACTTTGACGCTCCTATAATAATTGGCCACTCCTCTCTGGTGGTTGACCACACCCCTTAGTGGGCCCCTATGATTGCATTCCCTGGTGGGCCCTTCAAACCCCAGTCCGTCACTGGTTCCTTCTATCTAGTGGGCCCATCATATCCTGAGGAAGCGACATCGCTGACCTGGAGAGCATGTGACCGCCAATATCGGTGCGGTCGGTGTTTATTATACATGCCGGGGATCCTGGTATCCCCAGATCTGAGCCCGTGGTGCAATATGCAGAAGCTGCACCTGTTATAGCTCTGCCCTGTGTTCCTGCGGGGTGCTGAGCCTCGGCGGGGCGCATAGAAAGGGCTTTTGCGAGTAATGTCGGTAAAGCAATTAAGCAGCTGGAGACTTCCATATCCTGTGCCAGGTGAGGACAGAGGTCATTCATATAATACAGTATATAACCTGGCAGTACCGGCTCTATAAACTGAGGGTATTATTGTGTCCTGTTGCTGTGCCACACATTGTAAGTGTTCCCCATTGTGTGTTTCCTGGGGCTGGGCCTGATGTGTTCAATTTGAACATTATTTCTTAGCACCAGGACAGGAATGATAATTGTGCGGCTGCTTTGACCTAATTACTGTGGTATTTTACATCCAAAGCCACCGGTCTCTCTTTATCCCCATGTTCAGTTATTTGGTTCCTTAGGCAGTGATGAATAAACTTCGCAAAGTGCGTCGAGGAGTGTCGGCCATTCCCCTACACATAATGTGTAGAAGCTGTGCTGAGTCTTGTAGTGATGAATAAACTTCGCAAAGTGCTTTGAGGAGTGTCAGCCATTCCCCTACACATAATGTGTAGAAGCTGTGCTGAGTCTTGTAGTGATGATTAATTATATGACGCTTTTATGTGAGGAAGAGGCGTCAGTCATTGTGTTGTATCTGTGGCGTTCATCCCGCAAAGTCAGCGGCTGCGCTGCCAGGAACAGGTGTTTGTATGGCAGCGGCCCTGTTTGCATTGTCTGTAGTCTGAGCTAGGACAATTGTGTGACCAGAGCAAGTGACATCTCTGGGGGCAGTTGTGTATATAGCGGGACCTGTGCTTACAGCAATTCTGCAACAGAGACATTAATGCACATCAACCAATCGGACCCCTGCTTTCATTGTTTAACTTGCACTACATAAATAAACTGTTTGCTGATTGGTGGCTGTGGCTTAGTGCATGTTATACATCTAAATGCAATTTTAGTAAATAACCTCTCTGCCCCCCCCCAACTATATTTAAGTCTTCATAATTAATTAAAGGACACTGTCCTTCATGTAGAGGGGTTTTATGCCTTCAGACAACCTTATTTTACGGAGTAGGCGGCTAGCTTTCTTTTGTGCTTTTCAAAAATGTTTGTTCATGATCTGGCTGCTCTGTGTTGTGTTTTTTTTTTTTTTTTCTTAGTTTTATCCTGGGATAAACAGCTCTGCCCTGTACTGGTACAAGGAAAACACCTGACCTACAATGATATAAATACATGACTGAAAGGCAAAGGGTTAAAAAAAAAAAACCCAGCACAGTCGGTAAAGCCAAATAAGTCATATGGGGGAAATCCTCCTTTGCAAGTGACGTTATGGTGCATACACACGGTCAGATTTGTCAGATGAACGATTTGAACGATGTTTGACTGCATTAAAATTAATGGAATCGTCCAAATCTGACTGCAAACACATCAGATGCCAGACATCGTTATCTGACCATCGGGAACGCGCATCGCTCAGATATGTCAGATTTTCCTTCAGATATGAACGATTCTTTAAATCGTTATCGTTCAGATCTGAAGAAAAATTTGACCGTGTGTATGCACCATAACAAAACATAAAACGTGAGTGAGTGCAGAGCAGTGGTGGTATGCTGCGGAGCACTGGTGGTATGCTGCAGAGCAGTGGTGGTATGCTGTAGAGCAGTGGTGGTAAGCTGCGGAGCACTGGCACATGCTGCAGAGCAGTGGTGGTAAGCTGCGGAGCACTGGCACATGCTGCAGAGCAGTGGTGGTAAGCTGCGGAGCACTGGCACATGCTGCAGAGCAGTGGTGGTATGCTGTGGAGCACTGGTGGTATGCTGCGGAGCAGTGGTGGTATGCTGCGGATCACTGGTAGTATGCTGCGGAGCACTGGCACATGGTGCAGAGCAGTGGTATGCTGTGGAGCACTGGCACATGGTGCAGAGCAGTGGTATGCTGCAGAGCACTGGCACATGCTGCAGAGCACTGGTGGTATGCTGTGGAGCACTGGTGATATGCTGCGGATCACTGGTAGTATGCTGCGGAGCACTTGCACATGTTGCAGAGCAGTGGTAGTATGCTGCGGAGCACTAGCACATGCTGCAGAGCAGTGGTGGTAAGCTGCGGAGCACTGGCACATGCTGCAGAGCAGTGGTGGTATGCTGTGGAGCACTGGTAGTATGCTGTGGAGCACTGGTAGTATGCTGCGGAGCACTGGCACATGTTGCAGAGCAGTGGTGGTATGCTGTGGAGCAGTGGTGGTATGCTGCGGATCACTGGTGGTATGCTGCGGAGCACTGGCACATGCTGCAGAGCAGTGGTGGTATGCTGCGGAGCACTGGCACACGCGGAGCAGTGGTGGTAAGCTGCGGAGCTCTGGCACATGCTGCAGAGCAGTGGTGGTATGCTGCGGAGCACTGGCACACGCTGCGGAGCAGTGGTGGTAAGCTGCGGAGCTCTGGCACATGCTACAGAGCAGTGGTGGTATGCTGTGGAGCACTGGTAGTATGCTGCGGAGCACTGGCACATGCTGCAGAGCAGTGGTGGTATGCTGCGGATCACTGGTAGTATGCTGCGGAGCACTGGCACATGTTGCAGAGCAGTGGTATGCTGTGGAGCACTGGTGGTATGCTGTGGAGCACTGGTGGTATGCTGTGGAGCACTGGTGGTATGCTGCGGATCACTGGTAGTATGCTGCGGAGCACTGGCACATGCTGCAGAGCAGTGGTGGTATGCTGCGGAGCACTGGCACACGCTGCGGAGCAGTGGTGGTATGCTGTGGAGCACTGGTGGTATGCTGCGGAGCACTGGCACATGTTGCAGAGCAGTGGTGGTATGCTGCGGAGCGCTGGCACATGCTGCAGAGCACAGGTGGTATGCTGCGGAGCACTGGTGGTATGCTGCAGAGCAGTGACATGATGCTAGGTAATTACTGTACATTGCTGGTGTAATGGTCCTTGCTGGCTTCATGGGGTGGCGGCTACTGTACATTGTGCTCACTATGACCTATCCTCCAACATGACCCCTTCCACCCGGTACACAATGCTCTGCTCCTGGACTTCCCACCTAATGATTGCAGACACCTGTGATGAGCCAGGTAATAGATGAGACGGGTGTTTCACCACAGGTGGCTGCAATCATCAATTAAGTAGTAAGTCCAAGAGCAGAGCATTCTGTACCTGATGGGAGGGTCTGCTATGAGGAAACCTAGCGTTACAGGATATATTTACCCTATCACTACAAGGACTGTGCTGACTTCAAATAATGGATCCTGCCACTAATTTTAAAGCGGTAAAGCAAATGGTATATATACTGTAATTGCAATATTACAAGTATAACGAGCCTAAAGCTGGCCACACATCTAAAGATTATCTGTCCAACCAGCCAACTAGTTGATTGGTTGGAATGAAAATCTGGTAAGGAATGGGAGTAAATGACAATCAGCAATTTGCTCACAAACGCCGGAAAATGGACAAAAACTGTTTGAACAAATTGTTTAGATCAAACATTTAACAAACTTGTCTGACGTCATTTTCATGTTTTCTAGCATTTAGGAGCAAATTGCTGATCATTTACTCCCATACGTTACCAGATTTTCATTCTAACCAATCAACTAGTTGGCTTGTTAGATGCAAGTTGGTCTAGTGTGAGGCCAGCTTAAAAGTCTGTGTCTAGTACTGTACTTACCTCTCTGTGCCTAGTATTTACCTCTCTATGTACCCCTCCTGTATGTGCCTAGTACTTACCTCTGTGTATCCCTCCTCTGTGTATAGTACCTACCTCTCTGTGTATAGTACCTACCTCTCTGTGGGGTCTATTTACTAAGCAGTGTTAGGAGACAGAGTGAAAAGTGATAAGGTGCCAACCAATCAGCTCCCAACTGTCATCTCACAGGCTGGGTTTGAAAAATGACAGTTGGGAGCTGATTGGCTGGCACCTTTTCACTTTTCACTCTGTCTCCTAACACTGCTTAGTAAATAGAGGAGTGGTACACAGAGAGCTAAGTACTAGGTACATAGAGGAGTGGTACTAAGGGATCTATGTACCTAGTACTTATCTCTCTGTGTACCCCTCCCCCATATGCCTAGTAATTACCTCTATGTATCCCTTTTTTGTGTCTAGTATTTACTCTGTGCACCCCCTACCTATGTGGCTAGTACTTACCTCTCTCTGTGCCTAGTACTTACCTCTCTGTGCCTAGTACCCCTCTTTGTGGCTAGTACTTACCACTCTGTGTACCGCTCTCTCTGTGTAGTACTAGTACTTACCACTCTGTGTACCTCTCTCTATGTGTAGTACTAGTACTTACCTCTCTGTGTACCTCTCTCTCTGTGTAGTACTAGTACTTACCACTCTGTGTACCTCTCTCTCTGTGTAGTACTAGTACTTACCACTCTGTGTACCCCTCTCTCTCTGTGTAGTACTAGTACTTGCCTCTCTGTGTACCTCTCTCTCTCTGTGTAGTACTAGTACTGGCCTCTCTGTGTACCTCTCTCTGTGTAGTACTAGTACTTGCCTCTCTGTGTACCTCTCTCTCTGTGTAGTACTAGTACTGGCCTCTCTGTGTACCTCTCTCTCTGTAGTACTAGTACTTGCCTCTCTGTGTACCTCTCTCTCTGTGTAGTACTAGTACTTACCTCTCTGTGTACCTCTCTCTCTGTGTAGTACTAGTACTTACCTCTCTGTGTAGTACTAGTACTTGCCTCTCTGTGTACCTCTCTCTCTGTGTAGTACTAGTACTTGCCTCTCTGTGTACCTCTCTCTCTGTGTAGTACTAGTACTTACCACTCTGTGTACCTCTCTCTCTGTGTAGTACTAGTACTTGCCTCTCTGTGTACCTCTCTCTGTGTAGTACTAGTACTTGCCTCTCTGTGTACCTCTCTCTATGTATAGTACTAGTACTTACCTCTCTGTGTACCTCTCTCTGTGTAGTACTAGTACTTACCTCTCTGTGTACCTCTCTCTCTGTGTAGTACTAGTACTTGCCTCTCTGTGTACCTCTCTCTGTGTAGTACTAGTACTTGCCTCTCTGTGTACCTCTCTCTGTGTAGTACTAGTACTTGCCTCTCTGTGTACCTCTCTCTGTGTAGTACTAGTACTTGCCTCTCTGTGTACCTCTCTCTCTGTGTAGTACTAGTACTTGCCTCTCTGTGTACCCCTCTCTCTGTGTAGTACTAGTACTTGCCTCTCTGTGTACCTCTCTCTGTGTAGTACTAGTACTTGCCTCTCTGTGTACCCCTCTCTCTGTGTAGTACTAGTACTTGCCTCTCTGTGTACCCCTCTCTCTGTGTAGTACTAGTACTTGCCTCTCTGTGTACCTCCTCTCTCTGTGTAGTACTAGTACTTGCCTCTCTGTGTACCTCTCTCTCTGTGTAGTACTAGTACTTGCCTCTCTGTGTACCTCTCTCTCTGTGTAGTACTAGTACTTGCCTCTCTGTGTACCTCTCTCTCTGTGTAGTACTAGTACTGGCCTCTCTGTGTACCCCTCTCTCTGTGTAGTACTAGTACTTGCCTCTCTGTGTACCCCTCTCTCTGTGTAGTACTAGTACTTGCCTCTCTGTGTACCCCTCTCTCTGTGTAGTACTAGTACTTGCCTCTCTGTGTACCTCTCTCTCTGTGTAGTACTAGTACTTGCCTCTCTGTGTACCTCTCTGTGTAGTACTAGTACTTACCTCTCTGTGTACCTCTCTCTCTGTGTAGTACTAGTACTTGCCTCTCTGTGTACCTCTCTCTCTGTGTAGTACTAGTACTTGCCTCTCTGTGTACCTCTCTCTCTGTGTAGTACTAGTACTTGCCTCTCTGTGTACCCCTCTCTCTGTGTAGTACTAGTACTTGCCTCTCTGTGTACCCCTCTCTCTGTGTAGTACTAGTACTTGCCTCTCTGTGTACCCCTCTCTCTGTGTAGTACTAGTACTTGCCTCTCTGTGTACCGCTCTCTGTGTAGTACTAGTACTTGCCTCTCTGTGTACCTCTCTCTCTCTGTGTAGTACTAGTACTTGCCTCTCTGTGTACCTCTCTCTCTGTGTAGTACTAGTACTTGCCTCTCTGTGTACCTCTCTCTCTGTGTAGTACTAGTACTTGCCTCTCTGTGTACCTCTCTCTCTGTGTAGTACTAGTACTTGCCTCTCTGTGTACCGCTCTCTCTCTGTGTAGTACTAGTACTTGCCTCTCTGTGTACCGCTCTCTCTCTGTGTAGTACTAGTACTTGCCTCTCTGTGTACCGCTCTCTCTCTGTGTAGTACTAGTACTTGCCTCTCTGTGTACCGCTCTCTGTGTAGTACTAGTACTGGCCTCTCTGTGTACCGCTCTCTGTGTAGTACTAGTACTGGCCTCTCTGTGTACCCCTCTCTCTGTGTAGTACTAGTACTTGCCTCTCTGTGTACCCCTCTCTCTGTGTAGTACTAGTACTTGCCTCTCTGTGTACCCCTCTCTCTGTGTAGTACTAGTACTTGCCTCTCTGTGTACCCCTCTCTCTGTGTAGTACTAGTACTTGCCTCTCTGTGTACCCCTCTCTCTGTGTAGTACTAGTACTTGCCTCTCTGTGTACCTCTCTCTCTGTGTAGTACTAGTACTTGCCTCTCTGTGTACCTCTCTCTGTGTAGTACTAGTACTGGCCTCTCTGTGTACCCCTCTCTCTGTGTAGTACTAGTACTGGCCTCTCTGTGTACCCCTCTCTCTGTGTAGTACTAGTACTTGCCTCTCTGTGTACCCCTCTCTCTGTGTAGTACTAGTACTTGCCTCTCTGTGTACCTCTCTCTCTGTGTAGTACTAGTACTTGCCTCTCTGTGTACCTCTCTCTCTGTGTAGTACTAGTACTTGCCTCTCTGTGTACCTCTCTCTCTGTGTAGTACTAGTACTTGCCTCTCTGTGTACCTCTCTCTCTGTGTAGTACTAGTACTTGCCTCTCTGTGTACCGCTCTCTCTCTGTGTAGTACTAGTACTTGTCTCTCTGTGTACCGCTCTCTCTCTGTGTAGTACTAGTACTTGCCTCTCTGTGTACCGCTCTCTCTCTCTGTGTAGTACTAGTACTTGCCTCTCTGTGTACCGCTCTCTCTCTCTGTGTAGTACTAGTACTGGCCTCTCTGTGTACCCCTCTCTCTGTGTAGTACTAGTACTTGTCTCTCTGTGTACCTCTCTCTCTCTGTGTAGTACTAGTACTTGCCTCTCTGTGTACCGCTCTCTCTCTCTGTGTAGTACTAGTACTTGCCTCTCTGTGTACCCCTCTCTCTGTGTAGTACTAGTACTTACCACTCTGTGTACCCCTCTCTCTGTGTAGTACTAGTACTGGCCTCTCTGTGTACCCCTCTCTCTGTGTAGTACTAGTACTTGCCTCTCTGTGTACCCCTCTCTCTGTGTAGTACTAGTACTTGCCTCTCTGTGTACCCCTCTCTCTGTGTAGTACTAGTACTTGCCTCTCTGTGTACCCCTCTCTCTGTGTAGTACTAGTACTGGCCTCTCTGTGCACCTCTCTCTCTCTGTGTAGTACTAGTACTTGCCTCTCTGTGTACCCCTCTCTCTGTGTAGTACTAGTACTTACCTCTCTGTGCACCACCTTTATTTGTGTACCTCTCAGCTTGTACTGTCTCTGTCCATCATTCTGCAAAGTTCACAGCCGCTGTCCCCTGTGACGAGTATCTTCATCTCACTGCCCCGGACTCCCTGCCTCCCCCTGGCCCAGGTTCTCTGGCCCTCCGACTCCCCTGTGACTCCCAGCTGGACCATCTCTTGTTTCTGATGCGTTGTGTTTTATGACAGTAATCCAATCGCAGCCCCCGACACTAATCTGTGTATAACTAGCGCAGCGTGTCCAGTTCTGGTACATTATATGGTGAGAAGTGAAACTATGAATGATAAAGTATCTGTCAATGTAAAATACACAGGAGGCGAGAAATGAAGAATAACATTGAGTATAAATACTGTATAGGCTGCCAGAACAAAGGGACTGTGAGTAATGACCTGTACGGATATATTGTGTACTGTACGCTAACACGGATGGGTTGCACCCTAATAATATACTTCTATAACTTATTAGCACCTTGTCCACCTGTACTCTACTTCCTGCCTGTTCTGTACCATGTCTGTTATATCTTCTGTATTATTGTTATACTTTATGGTGTTATTGTATTTATACTTCCTGCCTGTTCTGTACCATGTCTGTTATATGTTCTGTATTATAGTTACACTTTATGGTATTATTGTATTTATGCTTCCTGCCTGTTCTGTACCATGTCTGTTATATCTTCTGTATTATCGTTATACTTTATGGTATCATTGTATTTCTACTTCAGGGTCCATAGGGGGTCCACAGGGTTGACCTTGGGGGTATAGGTTGGGAACCAAATCCGGGCACCACGCAGTTAAAGCTTTCAGCTCCCAGGATGCACTGGGTCCGTTCTCCCTATAACCCCGCCCCCAAGCCAGAGGCTCCTCAGTTTAAGTTGGTGCCCAACCGGAGTCAGGTCACCGTTATCGCAGGGGGGCTGATTAGCAGCCCCTAAGCTTACTTTTATTTTATGAGTTTAAACGTTTTTGATTTTACTTTTAGACTCTTCAGAGCGGCAGCGTCGGACTGTCCATAGGACGTCCAAGCTGCCGCTCCGTCACCCCGCCAGTGCTGAGACGCCAGTACAGATCTGGGGATCTCAGCGGGACCCCGGAGTCTGTACTAGCCGGACTCTGCGGGCGCCCAGGACTGCTGCCGGATCGACGGGGAGCAGGTAAGGTTGCGGGTCACCGCTTGCGGTGATCCACACATTTAATATGCAGTCCTATGCCTCCGGTCTCTGGGGACAGACCGGAGGCGCTGGCAGTGGCGGCGGGCTCCCCCTCCATGGAGGCATACCCCGTGTGTCCACTAGCCCACCAGGGACTTAACGATCGGCGCTGGGAGCCGGCGTCCCGGGGGGGTTAATAGCCGGCCAGGGGAGGCAGCCTTCCCTGTTGTAGCGGCTCCTCCCCTCAGCTCAGCGCGCCTTTCAGTATCTATAGTTTGGCGTCGCTGAGCTGCTTCCTCCGCGGGCCACGCTTCTTCTGAGGTCTCCAGCGGCCATTTTATCTCTGTGGTGCAGCAGAAATCTCTCAGGATGGCAGTTGGTCCAGTCCCCCTGCGTACCTGGCCATCAGGTCAGTGTACACAGCGCTGTAGCCTTCCCAGACACTGACTCTGGGCAGTTGAATGTAGCGACATTGTGCAGTATATTACGTCATGCTTATGTATATATATATGTATGTATGTATGTATGTATGTATAAATAATTAAGCAAAAATAAAATAAAAAATAAGCATGAGGGCGGGAAAGAATGGCAAATCACCGTACATCAATACGCCAGGCCTTGTCAAGTGGTATGACGGATAAACCAGTAGGTCAACATTTTTTATCTTTTGGACACCAGCTTACTTCCTTAAGATGCCATATCATTGATTGGGTGCCGCCCCCTAAACGTGGTGGCGATCGTGCCCTCATGCTGAAAAAACTTGAAGCAAGATGGATCTTTCGCCTCGGGACTATATCGCCTAACGGCCTTAATGAGGGCAATCCGCTAGACATATTTTTACGCTAGCATGATATGCCTTAAACATTGCCAATACTTTTGACAGTGGTGTTATAGCTCTATATTCTTATTTTTTATTTGATTTTTTTATTTTATTTTTGCTTAATTATTTTTTGCTTAAATACACTCTCATATATATTATTATATAAAAATATGTTTGTTTGTTATTTGTTTTTGCTTATATTTAATTGGCTTTGGTTATATAATTTTGTGATTAGTGTTTAGGTCTTTTGCTAATATATAATTAGTTTATTAATATGTGATACTGATTAGGGGATTTATAATAAGTTCTCTCTGACATGGTTGCTGGGTGCCCCAGGTGATCAGTGGAATTGCACTTCTACTTTGGAGCAGCTTAGTGGTTCTGCTCCTAATTATGGATCATAAATAGTATATGATTGGATATTTTCCTTGATCCGGCTATATGTCTTTATGTGTTGCTATGGTGACTATATACACATTCTTACAACCGGGTTGCCATGGTTATGGCCGCCGGGCGGATGTAAATGATGGTATCGCGCGGCGGAGGGTGAAATCCCTCCGAACTGTGCTGTTGTCTGACAGTTGCTGGTGACGTGTGCGTTCCACTTCACCGGAAGCACTGCTACGCTCTGCCCGCTGTTCCGTGCATCACATACCGGAAGCACTGCTACGCTCTCCCCGCTGGTCCGTGCATCACACACCGGAAGCACTGCTACGCTCTCCCCGCTGGTCCGTGCATCACACACCGGAAGCACTGCTACGCTCTCCCCGCTGGTCCGTGCATCACACACCGGAAGCACTGCTACGCTCTGCCCGCTGGTCCGTGCATCACACACCGGAAGGAGAGGGTGTGTTTGTGCCCTGCTACACGTGTGGACGCTATGGGGTGCGATGTGATTTACATTGATGGTGGTTTAATGTTGATGGGATGTTGGCGCTCTTTTGCTGATTACCTGGGGTATTTAGTGACCGGGTGGGGGGGATGTTCAGTATACACGGGATCTGCAGGGATTGATTTCCTGATGTGCATGATGTACGGTTGTGCCTCTTGAAAATGGTTCTAATGGGACCGAAACGTCGAGACCACATTGTTTTATCCGTCTGCTCAATATGTGAGGAATAAACTTTTTGTTACTTTATGTGCTAATCTGGTGAGTGCCCCTTATTTTTTTCTATATTTTTGGACTTTCTATTTGGACGTCATGGGTGACACCCCAGGATATTTTGCAAATTTTATTATGTGAGTGCGGCCTTTAGCCTGATCTATCTATCTATCTATCTATCTATCTATCTATCTATCTATCTATCTATCTATCTATCTATCTATCTATCTATCTATCTATCTATCTATCTATCTATCTATCTATCTATCTATCTCTATATCTGCATTGTATGTGACTTATGCTAGTGCTGACTGTCTGCTTTTTCTCTCACCTGTCAGTGTATATCTATCCCTTTTCTTTATCTGCCCTAATACAGCTGTACCTGGGGTGGTTCTGAGACCTCACATATATATACTTGTCAATATTTGTGAGGTTTTGTCACATACTGTTGCGTGCTGCACGTTGCCATATTTTAGATGGAACTGTGTGTTGCATACGCTGATAATGGGTACCTGCAGCTAATCTTAGCGTTAGTCAGTACCAGTATAGCGCTGCTTGAATTTCCACGATGGCGTGTTAGCACGATACTGCACCCATTCTTGCTATCCTGCCTGTCATGGTTGCAGGTGCGAATGCGGAGGATTTGTCTCGGAAAGGGTTATGTATGAGGTGCCGGGCTCCTTACAGAATCCCCCTGGGGCAGTTTGTTTCTCTGGACACTGACCTCCCTTGCGGATCGCCTGGCGGCCCCCTTACTTGCAACCCACTTTGGGTTGCTTCAGCATGCTACCCTTCCCTCTCAGGGTTCTCTCGCAGTTAGGGTTCTCTCGCAGTTCTTGCAATTACCCCTGTGAAACAGACTACCGCTCCCTACCGGGGTTTTTTAAATTTCCTCAGGTAACAGTCTGTCATTTCCCTGGCAGGAACTACCACAACAGCCACCCTGAGTGGATGCCGTTTCTACGGTACACAAAATGGCGTAATAAACGCCCGGTGGTTACTGCCCAGTTTGCACTGCTTTCTAACATAGATCGTCAGCCAAGGGTGCACTGGGTGAGGTGTCGGACTCCTTCACACGAGGGGGGGCCTAAATCATGTATGTTTTATCCCTGCCTTGGTGCTGGTGGTCATGTCCATCCTGGTTATAGAGGATGTTGAACCTGCACCTAAAATCAAATCACCCTCAGTTTAAGCAATTAAAATGTCTTTGGCTGTTTTCCCCCTCTCTGACCAGCGGGTGAATCACATGGCGGAGATCGGGCAATGGGCGGATAAGAGGTATCACAAGAGCGTTGGGCCTCATGTTTCCCATTCCCTGAGGGTCATTGCAAATAATAGGAATCACCTCCTGGGGTGGATCCTCTTGCTCTTTGTCTGATTAAGAGCATTACTACGCCTTCCATCCTTGCCCGGACGGTTTCTACGGAACCGTAGGTGGTGACGTTACCTGAAATCAATTTACACGTTTTCAGGGGCTGTTGCCCATCCAACCATATAGCTTTTGCAGGGGTGGCTAATGCTATTGAGTGCTGGGCCGCTGCATTTGTAGAGCTTTTCTCTCTTTAAAAAAAAAAAAAAAAAAGCTTCTGGGTATCAGACGCATTTTGTCGCTCACATTTAAAAATGCAGTTTCATATGTTGGAGCCGGTCACTGCACGTTGGATGCCGGTCTCCTCCTCCTTCAGGGTTTTGGCTGCGACGGTATCCGCCACCATACCCTATGGCTGTGCTCATGGACGGCAGAGGTAATCTCCATGGTAGGCCTTAAAATGGACTATTTTGGGGAGATCTTGTTTGGTCCTGACCTTGACAAGATTGTAGCAACGTTGGCAGTTTCACTCGGCAAATTTCCGCCTTCAGCTACTCCCACTACGAGGCCTCGGACTACATCTGTTGAGTCTTTTGTCCTCAGGGACAGCCTAAAGGCCAGTCTTTTCCTAGGCTGTCGGTCTCCACAAGGGCCGCCATACCCGGTACCGAGCAGACCTGGTCATCCAGACGCCTGACGGGACAGGTCTTCATCTGGGGGTTCCCAGAGTGAGATTCCGACTTTCTCAGTTCGTCCAGTGCTGGTGTCAAGTCACCATGGACGTTTGGGTAAGACGTTTGTGGCTTTTATGACAGTCCACCTGTTAATGGTATCCGACTGCTCCTGTATACAGGCGACCTCCTGTTTTTTACAGGATAACCAGGATTCTTTGAAGGCATTTCCAGCTATCCATTGCTTCCCTTCACTAGCATGAAGGGTTTAAACAACTGGGAAAAAGTCCTCCCTGAATTCCTCACAGGCTATAATTAATCTGGGAGCCCTGCTGGATTCCCAGAATCGGGGAATCTTTTCTAACATCAGACAATATCTCCACTCTTTAACTATGAGCACGCAGATGTCTCCACAGTTGACAAGTGTCTATACACTCTGTCATGTGGGTTCTGGAATCCAGGGTATCTACCTTCAGAAGGGTGATATATGCTCAGTTCCATTCCAGGCCTTTGCAAAGACTGATCCTCTCCAGATGAAACGGTTTTTCTCCATTGGATCACTGTTTAGAGATGTTCTCTCTGGAGATGTTTGTCTCTATCTGGGTGGTTATAGCCATCTCATCTAGGGTAATCCTTACTACGGACGGCAGTCTCTGAGGTGCAGTGACCGGTCTGCACCCCTTTCAGGGTTGTTGGATGTCTGTTGCTTCCGCCCTGCCAATTAACTTCAAGCTGTTTTGGGCCCTCACTATGGCCTAACACAGGCTTCATGGTGAACCTGAAACGGTTCAGTCCGACAATGTCACAACAGTGGCTTATATCTAGGAAACACTGGTCGTGGTGTAGCTATGACGGGAGTGTCATACATTCTGACATATTCCGAGGGTCTCCTACCGGCCATCTCTGCAGTGTTCATTCCAGGAGTTCTCCACTGGGAAGTAGACTTCCTCAGCCGTCACGACGTGCATCCCGGGGACTGGTCTCTTCTCTAAGAGAGGTTTCAACTCCTAGTGAGCAGAGGGGGCCTCCCAGAGGGGACCCTCATGGCCTACTGACTTTATCACACACTGTCGGTGTTAGAGTCGAGCTCTTGAGGTACTGAAGCAACCTTCGGTGATGTATTGTCAGTAAAGTGGTCCTTCCACTTTGTGTACCGGTTTCCTCCGGTCTCCCTTCTTCCTCGAGGTCTTCGGAAGATTTTCAATCGAGATGGAGGTGTGGTCTTGCTGGTGGCTCCTTATTTCCCCAGACATTGCGTGTACTTAGATTTTCGGAGTCTCCCCATCGATACTCCGTTCCTGCTGCTTCACTATCCGGACCTTTTGTCTCAGGGTCCTTGTTTTGCCCTGGACCTGGATCGTTAGTCTTTGGCTGCGTCCCTACTATGGTCGTAAGGCTTCCCTGGCTCTGTCATCATTGAGATGTTTAAGAGCACAAAGACCAGCTTTTGTTGGGATCTACCACAAACTGTGGCATACATAATTCTTATAATATCATACCTGTCGCTTCGATCCTCCGGTGTTTAGGATTTCCAGAAATTCTGGCATTCCTTCCAGCTGGCTTGGGTCTCACCCTCCGTCTGACCTTCCTGACAGTGGTCAGTGTGGTTCGGATATGTATTTGCTCCACTCTCTGGTATCCGGTTCATCCTTCAGGGTGTTTTCTGGATTATGACTCCCTTTCTCCCCCCTAGGGGCTCCTTGGGATTTAGTGGTGGTTCTTCGTGCCCTCCTGGGACTTTCAGTTGAACCACTGGCTGTGATGGTCATTACTTGGTCTATTGCTTAGTGTGTGTGTGTGTCTCTCTCGTGGCGCGCTCTCTCTCTCGTGGCTCTCTCTCTCGTGGCTCTCTCTCTCTCTCTCGTGGCTCTCTCTCTCTCGCTCGCGCTCTGTCGCTCTCTCTCTCTCGTGTCTCGCTCTCTCTCTCTCGTGGCGCTCTCTCTCTCTCGTGTCTCTCGCTCTCGTGTCTCTCGCTCTCGTGTCTCTCGCTCTCGTGTCTCTCGCTCTCTCTTGTGGCGCTCTCTCGTGGCGCGCGCTCTCTCTCTCTCTCGTGTCTCTTGCTCTCATGTCTCTCTCTCGTGTCTCGCTCTCTCTCGTCTCTCGCTCTCTCTCGTCTCTCGCTCTCTCTCGTCTCTCGCTCTCTCTCGTCTCTCGCTCTCTCTCGTCTCTCGCTCTCTCTCGTCTCTCGCTCTCTCTCGTCTCTCGTGGCTCTCTCTCGTCTCTCGTGGCTCTCTCTCGTCTCTCTCGTGGCTCTCTCTCTCTCTCTCGTGGCTCTCTCTCTCTCTCTCGTGGCTCTCTCTCTCTCTCTCGTGGCTCTCTCTCTCTCTCTCTCTCTCTCTCGTGGCTCTCTCTCTCTCTCTCGTGGCTCTCTCTCTCTCTCTCTCTCGTGGCTCTCTCTCTCTCTCTCTCTCGTGGCTCTCTCTCTCTCTCTCTCGTGGCTCTCTCTCTCTCTCTCTCGTGGCTCTCTCTCTCTCTCTCGTGGCTCTCTCTCTCTCGTGGCTCTCTCTCTCTCTCTCTCTCTCTCGTGTCTCGCTCGCTCTCTCGTGTCTCGCTCGCTCTCTCGTGTCTCGCTCGCTCTCTCGTGTCTCGCTCGCTCTCTCGTGTCTCGCTCGCTCTCTCGTGTCTCGCTCGCTCTCTCTCTCGTCTCGCTCGCGCTCTCTCTCTCGTCGCGCTCGCGCTCTCTCTCTCGTGTCTCGCTCTCTCTCTCTCGTGGCGCTCTCTCTCTCTCGTGTCTCTCGCTCTCGTGTCTCTCGCTCTCGTGTCTCTCGCTCTCGTGTCTCTCGCTCTCGTGTCTCTCGCTCTCGTGTCTCTCGCTCTCTCTTGTGGCGCTCTCTCGTGGCGCGCGCTCTCTCTCTCTCTCGTGTCTCTTGCTCTCATGTCTCTCTCTCGTGTCTCGCTCTCTCTCGTCTCTCGCTCTCTCTCGTCTCTCGCTCTCTCTCGTCTCTCGCTCTCTCTCGTCTCTCGCTCTCTCTCGTCTCTCGCTCTCTCTCGTCTCTCGCTCTCTCTCGTCTCTCGCTCTCTCTCGTCTCTCGCTCTCTCTCGTCTCTCGCTCTCTCTCGTCTCTCGCTCTCTCTCGTCTCTCGCTCTCTCTCGTCTCTCGCTCTCTCGTCTCTCGTGGCTCTCTCGTCTCTCGCTCTCTCTCGTGGCTCTCTCGTCTCTCTCTCTCGTGGCTCTCTCTCTCTCTCTCGTGGCTCTCTCTCTCTCTCTCGTGGCTCTCTCTCTCTCTCTCGTGGCTCTCTCTCTCTCTCTCGTGGCTCTCTCTCTCTCTCTCGTGGCTCTCGCTCGCTCTCTCGTGGCTCTCGCTCGCTCTCTCGTGTCTCGCTCGCTCTCTCGTGTCTCGCTCGCTCTCTCGTGTCTCGCTCGCTCTCTCGTGTCTCGCTCGCTCTCTCGTGTCTCGCTCGCTCGTCTCGCTCGCGCTCTCTCTCTCGTCTCGCTCGCGCTCTCTCTCTCGTCTCGCTCGCGCTCTCTCTCTCGTCGCGCTCGCTCTCTCTCACCCGCCCCCCCAATTGTCAGGGTTGTGAGTTACACTCGCCCTGTGGTTTTTAAGTTCCATATTATCGGAACTTATACTACTGACATTTCAGTCACCAGTCCTCTCGGCTGGTGTGGCCTCCTTGACTGGGGTCCGGCCTCTCCGGATTCCTTCACGAAATCAGACTCCTTAGTTGTGGTCTTTGGATTTCACAGGAAAAGATGGCCGGCCAATAAATTGACATTGGCTAGATGACTTTGTATGACTATCTCAGGGGCCTACAAATAGGTTAGGCCTTTCTGTTATGGTTGATACTTATTCTACTCGGGCTGTGGCGCCTCGGCTGTTCTGCCTTGCTAGGTGGCCTCGTGGTCTTCTGTCCACACCTTTTTTTTAAGGTTCTATGCATTGGTTTCATTTGCCTCTCAGGATACTTCCTTTGGGCGACGGGTTCTCCTCTCAGCACAGGAGCGTCCCCACCCTTATAAGGACTGCTTTGGGACATCCCCAAGGTCAACCCTGTGGACCCCCTATAAAACCTGAAGTAGAAAACAAGAGATATGGTAAGAACTTACCTTTTGTTATCTCTGTTTCTACGAAGTCCATAAGGTCCACAGGGCACCCGCCCTGACGCACCTGGCTTCATATGGGCTGTGTTACTGGTCACCGGTTTCCCATCTCCTCTGTGAGTATGGTTATTGAGTGCTCCAGTCTTGTCTCTTTCTTTCCTCCTCCGGCCTTTGGTTACTTACAAATTGAGGAGCCTCTGGCTTGGGGGCGGGGTTATAGGGAGAGTGGACCCAGTGCATCCTGGGAGCTGAAAGCTTTAACTGCGTGGTGCCCGGATTTGGTTCCCAACCTATACCCCCAAGGTCAACCCTGTGGACCCTATGGACTTCGTAGAAACAGAGATAACAAAGGTAAGTTCTTACCATATCTCTTGTTTTATGATTCCTGCATGTTCTGTACCATGTCTGTTATATCTTCTGTATTATCGTTACACTTTATGGTATCATTACATTTATGCTTCTTGGCTGTTCTGCATTTTGTTTGTTGCTTGGTCTGTATTCTTATCTTTTGATTATTCTGTGCTAGATTTCCCCATCGTACACGCTGCAGAGGTTTGCGGCGCCCTAAATAAACTGTTATTATTCTGAAAACTATTCTAGAAATGAATGCACTTTGATAGTGTAAATTATTCTGGCTAGTAGAGGAAACCTCCATATTTCGGTGACCTTTCTGCTACCTGCTTCCTCCAACCTTTAAATTGTCTTGTAGGTCTTTGGTGACTTCTATTGTCCTTATATATTTACCGTAACAGTATATAATTACATCCCAAAATTCATAAATGACTTGTAACATTGGGGCGTTGCTATGGCACGCCGACAGCATCATAGAGGGTGTGGACACGCCCCCGGTGGGTGTGGACACGCCCCCGGTGGGTGTGGACACGCCCCCGGTGGGTGTGGACACGCCCCCGGTGGGTGTGGACACGCCCCCGGTGGGTGTGGACACGCCCCCGGTGGGTGTGGACACGCCCCCGGTGGGTGTGGACACGCCCCCGGTGGGTGTGGACACGCCCCCGGTGGGTGTGGACACGCCCCCCAGTAGTGTGTTTAGGACTTCTAAACACACTACATCCTCCCCCTCCTACATGCAATGGAGGTACATGTCTCCACAGGGGGTAACCGATAAATACCTCCTTCAAATCGGGATGATAATACCAATCGCATGATGGGGGAACAGTCCCCTTGAATTGATACATACCTCCATTCTAGCGGGAAATGTATGTAGATGTACATACCAGAGGCAGCAGCTGATGGTCTGACACTGAGCTCTACACTAGTGTATGGTGGATTCTCAGGGGCGTATCTATAATGGGTGCGGGGAACACTGGCCCCTGGGTCCAGGGGGGGCCCCCGCACCGCACACCCTGCACCCATAATATTACTTACCTCTCCGGAGTCCCACGTCGGCGCAGGGGTCCGCTGCTGTAAAACAACTGGATAATGGCCGCCGCGGCCATTTTCCCGTCGTTTGCGCATGCACAGTACAGGGAAAATGGCCGCCGCGGCCATTTTCCCGGTGACCTGTGAATTCATTATAGACTCTGGTCACTAGAGTGTGCCCAGTCTGTAACTCCGGTGCTGGCCGCGCACAGCTCAGTGCTCTGCCGGCCACTGGGCGGAGAGGAGGGGGGCACACGGAGACTGCACACGGGCCCCCTCCTCTCTAGAAACGCCCTTGGTGCCATGTATTGGGTGGCTGTAACGGTACACTCCGGGTACATAGTTACAGCCCTAAGTGGGGTGAATATATTGGGAGCAATGGAGGAGTGCTGGAGCCTGGCGGTTGGCGTCTCCATTGTCTCCCATAGTTCTGTCCCTGGTACATACGTAGAATCAGGGCTGTGGCGGCGGTGCGCCATACTTTCCACTCCTCCTATTTGTAAAACTTGCATAAAACAAGTAAACAATGAGAGATGAAAAAAATAAATCTTAGAATCCATTTTGTTTAACGAAATTGAATGTAAATGTTGACTCTTAAGAGCAGCCGCGCATGGCTCCTATAACGGCAGGACACACGCGTAGCATCTTTCTACAACAGAAATCGCATATTGCAAAGAACGCTCTCCCCAGCACTGCTGCAGACTTTACCACAGATGTGCTGCACTTGGAAATCGCTCTGCTTTCACCCTTCTGTCCGGTTTGAGACATGCGAGGGGCCGGGAGTGAAGGGCTGTGGTTAGATCTGGAAGTCTCCAGAATAAAAACAATGGTGAATACTATGCCCGGCATTGGGAATCGGCACCGCACGCTACCCAGGCCTCGGTATATAAGTAACCAGTCCCCATCTCAGCTCCCCTGGGTGGTGTAGGTCTGTGTGTCCATACCAGGATTTGAAGCCTGCCATCTTGTTCTTTTCCTGAAAGGTAGTTGTGGCATAGCCTGGGGGCAGGTTTTGGGTCATTGTCTTTGCTGTAGGACCCTTGACCAACTAGGCATAGACCAGAGGGTTTTGAATGAGGCTGCAAAATGCTGTGGTCGCCTCTTTGGTTCAGGATGCCAGTCACTCTGTGCAAGTCACTGACTTGGGATCCAACAAGTGAGCCCAAACCATCCCATTTCCTTCTCCGCCTCCATATTAGACAGTTGGCGTCGCGGTTTTTTCTTTACAAGCCGCAGATTCCCAGCACGTTTTGAGCCCAAAATATATAAGGACAATGTTTTTAATGGCAGAACACTCTGTATTTTGATATTAAATGCATTGCCCTTTTAAATATCGAGCTTAAACATGCCAGAAAGTAGCAGTTGGTAAATAAACCCCACACGCTGAGGAATCCACCTTTCACCGACAAAAACCCTGCGCGATGAACCAAAAGATTTAAGATATAACCGAAAATCTAATTTTTCACGTTTTTTTTTTCTGACCTGAACTGTTTTTTTTTTTTCCTTAACACTTGCAGATTACCGTTACCTTTGTACCATTTCAGGTTATATACTGGACTTAATGGGGGTCATTTAATTGTTCTCGCTGGTGCTGGCCTTCTCGAGGAGGTGAACAGGAATGTGCGATAAATCCTGGTTTTGGGCACCCTAACCTGGACATGAGACCAGTTTAGCTGTTTTACGTGGCTTAACCCGGTCTAATTACACTACGAAGAGCGCAATAATTGATGGGCGCCCGAAACAATTGAATTACAACTTGGGTGTCAATTAATTACCGCAATATAAAAAAAACAATTGAATTGATTAAATTTCAATAAAAACTGCAAAAATGGGGGGTTTAAAACTTTTGACTGGTAGTATAGTCCCTTATGTAATAGCCTGTGAGTTGCAGGAACTGACACTATTCTGGCAATTTAGCCTGTAGATTTAAAGCAGCAATGATTTCACACACCAAACCAACCTGGACTTGCTTTTGAAATGATTGCTGCTTTAAGTGTGTGTGTGTGTGTGTGTGTGTGTGTGTGTGTGTGTGTGTGTGTGTTATATATGAATATATAATCCTGTTTTCCTCATGGGCTGTGAAAACTGGAGTGATGCACGGGCCCATCCCTCACAGCTCTCACTGGCTGCCTGACGCCCAAATACAGAGCCTCTTCTCGCCGCCCCCTGCGCCACGGTAGGCCCTTAGTTTGCCTTGCTGCAGGTAGTCTTCCTGCTGATGCCAATGCTCTCATTGCCAGAAGACCAGATACCCGCGGTGTTATTATTAGGTAATAACTGTACTGTGCAATTATTTGTCTGTTAATGTGACCATGTTACAATATTGTGCTACATCTCTCATTTATGTTCGGTCATACAGTAGTATATTTTCCTTATTACACTGGTGGTGGTTTTATTTTTATGGTGTGTGGAGGGGGGGGGGGGCACTGAATTTGTACACTTCCCTTAGTTACTTCCCTGCCGGTGTTTGAGAGCTGTGCAGACCCAGTGATCCTTGCACCTTGGCCTGTTCATGCTGCATATCTGGAAGGTGAGAGAACAGCGGGAATCAGGGCAGGGAGGAGACACACAGAGCAGCTCCATGGTAATTACTGTTATTAGCGTTATATTGTGCCAGGCTACCCTGCAACACTTCACAACTGGTAATGTGCCCCCTGGATGTGTCACTTACAGGCTTTGGAGATGGCTATTTCTACTCCTATATAATTGTAATATTATTTATGCAGATAAATAAATGTGGAATAGGTGTGGGGGGGAGCTGGCCTGTACTCTCTAATTGTAAACCTAATTAGAGGTGCTACCATGCTGAGACTTGTAGTACTATGCAGGAAACAGAAACAGCAGGCACACACTGTAAGCACTAAGAATGCTTATAGTCAAAATCATTTTGATAAACTCTCTACAATTAACATGGAGAATAAATGAGGTTCTTAGCACATGTTTGCCCAAAAATGCGTGACCATCTACTACAGGAAGGTGATCCCCATCAGATGGGTCCTATCAATTTATCTAGGACTTACCATAATAGTGCCCATTCTAAAGCTGGGTACACACTAGATGAATTGTTGTCTGATCCCGCGGATCGGGCCAACATATTGTGCGCATTGATTAGTGTGTACCCACAATGCACGCTGCCGCAGGGCATTCATTGGGGTTCCCCCATCGGCCTGCATGCCAGCAAGTCAATGGTGCCAGTGATCAATATATCGGGTGGTAGTTCACCGGATCGTGCAGTGTGTACCGACTGCCCGATATATCGTTCATCGGCAGCATTTGGGCGTCGCACTGGCGGGTCGCTAAGTGTGTATCCAGACGAAGATATAGACTGCGACATATTTTGATTGAAACAACCTAAGAGCGATTGGTTGGGGTGCTAATACTTTTCAGAAGGCATCTCATCCTTCAGTGTACACTATGGTCACAAATATATAGTAAAGGGGAGGGGGAGGGGGGTTTGGACTGTATACCCTGAATTTAAACATAATAAAAGGTACTACTATGCTGAGACTTGTAGTGCCATGCAGGAAACATAAACAGCAGGTGCACACTGTATGCACTAAGACACTAATAGTCAAATTATTTTGACAAACTCTACAACTAACTCTCCTCCTGCTGCAGACATCATTGGAACACTCTCCATCGGCCGCAAATAGCAGCACACTGCATCACACTCCGTCTGTCACATACTGTAAGCATCACACTACATTACACTCCGCCTGTCACATACTATATAGCATCACACTACATTACACTCCGCCTGTCACATACTATATAGCATCACACTACATTACACTCCGCCTGTCACATACTATATAGCATCACACTACATTACACTCCGCCTGTCAGATAATGTATAGCAGCATCACTACAATACACTCCGCCTGTCACATACTATATAGCAGCACACTGCATCACACTCCGCCTGTCACATACTGTATAGCAGCATCACACTACATTACACTCCGCCTGTCACATACTATATAGCAGCACACTGCATCACACTCCGCCTGTCACATACTGTAAGCATCACACTACATTACACTCCGCCTGTCACACACTATATAGCATCACACTACATTACACTCCGCCTGTCACATACTGTATAGCAGCATCACTACATCACACTCTGCCTGTCACATAATGTATAGCAGCATCACTACAATACACTCCGCCTGTCACATACTATATAGCAGCACACTGCATCACACTCCGCCTGTCACATACTGTATAGCAGCATCACACTACATTACACTCCACCTGTCACATACTATATAGCAGCACACTGCATCACACTCCGCCTGTCACATACTGTAAGCATCACACTACATTACACTCCGCCTGTCACATACTATATAGCATCACACTACATTACACTCCGCCTGTCACATACTGTATAGCAGCATCACTACATCACACTCTGCCTGTCACACATACTGTATAGCAGCATCACTACATCATACTCTGCCTGTCACATACTATATAGCAGCATTACTACATCACACTCTGCCTGTCACACATACTGTATAGCAGCATCACTACATCACACTCTGCCTGTCACATACTATATAGCAGCATCACTACATCACACTCTGCCTGTCACATACTGTATAGCAGCATCACTACATCACACTCTGCCTGTCACATACTGTATAGCATCACACTCCGCCTGTCACATACTGTAAGCATCACACTACATTACATTCCGCCTGTCACATACTGTATAGCAGCATCACTACATCACACTCTGCCTGTCACATACTGTATAGCAGCATCACTACATCACACTCTGCCTGTCACATACTGTATAGCAGCATCACTACATCACACTCTGCCTGTCACACATACTGTATAGCAGCATCACTACATCACACTCTGCCTGTCACACATACTGTATAGCAGCATCACTACATCACACTCTGCCTGTCACATACTATATAGCAGCATCACTACATCACACTCTGCCTGTCACATACTGTATAGCAGCATCACTACATCACACTCTGCCTGTCACATACTGTATAGCAGCATCACTACATCACACTCTGCCTGTCACATACTGTATAGCAGCATCACTGCATCACACTCTGCCTGTCACACATACTGTATAGCAGCATCACTGCATCACACTCTGCCTGTCACATACTGTATAGCAGCATCACTACATAACACTCTGCCTGTCACATACTGTATAGCAGCATCACTGCATCACACTCTGCCTGTCACATACTGTATAGCAGCATCACTGCATCACACTCCGCCTGTCACATACTGTATAGCAGCATCACTGCATCACACTCCGCCTGTCACATACTGTAAGCATCACTGCATTACACTCTGCCTGTCACATACTGTATAGCAGCATCACTACATCACACTCTGCCTGTCACATACTGTATAGCAGCATCACTACATCACACTGCCTGTCACACATACTGTATAGCAGCATCACTACATCACACTCTGCCTGTCACATACTGTATAGCAGCATCACTACATCACACTCTGCCTGTCACATACTGTATAGCAGCATCACTGCATCACACTCTGCCTGTCACATACTGTATAGCAGCATCACTGCATTACACTCCGCCTGTCACATACTGTATAGCAGCATCACTGCATTACACTCCGCCTGTCACATACTGTATAGCAGCATCACTGCATTACACTCCGCCTGTCACATACTGTATAGCAGCATCACTACATCACACTCTGCCTGTCACATACTGTATAGCAGCATCACTACATCACACTCTGCCTGTCACACATACTGTATAGCAGCATCACTACATCACACTCTGCCTGTCACATACTGTATAGCAGCATCACTACATCACACTCTGCCTGTCACACATACTGTATAACAGCATCACTACATCACACTCTGCCTGTCACACATACTGTATAGCGGCATCACTGCATCACACTCTGCCTGTCACATACCGTATAGCGGCATCACTGCATCACACTCTGCCTGTCACACATACTGTATAACAGCATCACTACATCACACTCTGCCTGTCACACATACTGTTTAGCGGCATCACTACATCACACTCTGCCTGTCACATACCGTATAGCAGCATCACTACATCACACTCTGCCTGTCACATACTGTATAGCAGCATCACTACATCATACTCTGCCTGTCACACATACTGTATAGCAGCATCACTGCATCACACTCTGCCTGTCACATACTGTATAGCAGCATCACTACATCACACTCTGCCTGTCACATACTGTATAGCAGCATCACTACATCACACTCTGCCTGTCACATACTGTATAGCAGCATCACTGCATCACACTCCGCCTGTCACATACTGTAAGCATCACTGCATTACACTCCGCCTGTCACATACTGTATAGCAGCATCACTACATCACACTCTGCCTGTCACATACTGTATAGCAGCATCACTACATCACACTCTGCCTGTCACACATACTGTATAGCAGCATCACTACATCACACTCTGCCTGTCACATACTGTATAGCAGCATCACTACATCACACTCTGCCTGTCACATACTATATAGCAGCATCACTACATCACACTCTGCCTGTCACATACTGTATAGCAGCATCACTACATCACACTCTGCCTGTCACATACTATATAGCAGCATCACTACATCACACTCTGCCTGTCACATACTGTATAGCAGCATCACTACATCACACTCTGCCTGTCACACATACTGTATAACGGCATCACTGCATCACACTCTGCCTGTCACACATACTGTATAGCGGCATCACTGCATCACACTCTGCCTGTCACATACTGTATAGCAGCATCACTGCATCACACTCTGCCTGTCACACATACTGTATAACAGCATCACTACATCACACTCTGCCTGTCACACATACTGTTTAGCGGCATCACTACATCACACTCTGCCTGTCACATACTGTATAGCAGCATCACTGCATTACACTCCGCCTGTCACATACTGTATAGCAGCATCACTGCATTACACTCCGCCTGTCACATACTGTATAGCAGCATCACTACATCACACTCTGCCTGTCACATACTGTATAGCAGCATCACTACATCATACTCTGCCTGTCACATACTGTATAACAGCATCACTACATCACACTCTGCCTGTCACATACTGTATAGCGGCACACTGCATCACACTCCACCTGTCCCTTTTAGCATCACACTCCATCTGCTGCATTGCACTCAGATACTGGGCTCTCTTTCAGTCTGTAAATGTAAAATAAGAAAAACAAATAACTGCTGTCTGGGTATAGAGTATAAAATGACGACCACAGCTGGCAGTGGGCACTTTGGAAACTTGCAGGAAGTATTGGGGTATTTGGGAAACCTCTCATATGCCCTCTGTGTATTGAGCTACAGTGTCAGCCCATTGGGGGCATTTATAAACATGCAGAGGAAAGGGGGAGACATTCGCTGTACTTGGCAGTGACCCCATAGATTGGCCACAATAAAACCAAGCTGGTTTAGGAGAAGGGATCATGGCCCTGTGATAATTATACTATTATACTCCCATATCTGCATTTACAGGCACTGACTAGATAATCCCAGCTGTGGGAAGAGTCCGCACGCTGGAGCTGATTGTATTCCTTGTTGGCACTGTTCCATTTTCACCGTCCATACAGAAGATAAGACCATCTCCAACCCAGCTGGCCAGCATCATCCGAGCCCACCCTGCCTTCTGTTAGCTGGCTGCTGCTGAGTCAGGTGCCGGCCTGAACCCTGCTGGGCGGCCAGCCAATGGCACATTAAGTTTACATGACGTACGTTCTTTGCATTCCCACACATTATTCCTTTGTATAGACAGAGAGTCCGCTAGCCGTTATTATACAATGGACACAAGTATTAGATTTTAAATGATACTCTTCAGCTGCGAATCAGTTGTTTTTTGGCCGCCCGTAGTTCCCATTCAAAGTGACGAGAGCACCGCAATGGTCACGTTCTTGCACCCAAATTGGACTGGATTAGCCGTGTAAAGTGGCTTCTCCCATGCCAAGTGCCAGTTAAGGTGCCAAAAAGCCGGGTGAACTGCAGTTAAGGTGCCCAGAAGCCCTACTTTCTGTGGATTTCTGCTGGCACCTCAGGAGGATGAGAACAGAAACCCGCCATAAGTGGTTCGCGCAAGAAACCATTGAATTCTTTCCTTAGCGGACAGTTCAGTCAGCTGTGGTCGGAATGCTGGCACGTCGCAGTCGCCAATATTGCACTAAGCAGAGGTGTGCTAGAAAATGAACAGTGTCGCGGTACGGTAATGCTCAGTGATGCTCGCAGCTGCACAGTGTTACCGCACATCGCCGATAATTGCATTCCTTCTTTAAATTGGGTGTAAGCTTGTAATATTAATGAAGTGAATTTGATTAGTGAGTACCTGCGCTTGAACTGTTCGTGCGTGGAGATTAATAAGTATATATACCCCTAATTCCTATGATAATGAAGCTAGTAGCAGAGTAATTGTTCAAAAAATCTATGTAGGTTCTCAGGATAGTCACATTTATTCCTTATCCCTAATGAAACTACAAATGGGTAAAAAAGAATAAATGTGGGGTGCAGGGGGAGATGAATAGGGGGGTAGTAACAGTTCAGGTTCCTGATTGGAGGTGATGTGAGACAGACCTGGGTGTGGGTACTGTACCCTATGTGTAAAGGAAAAATTAGTCAAATAATATCCACTTGCTCCTAACCGGAGAAAGACTAAAAGTCCTGCACGAACGGTTGATAATAAAGTTACAGGTGTTGCGCTCTGGAAGGGCACATCCCGTACCCTCGGGACAGACAACGGGTCCTGATTCTCGTCTTCCTCTCCGCTATGTGTCTCCGATGGATGGACAAAGTCACCTTCTCTGGGCTGCCTGGATCACCAACAATGGCGGGACAGCCGAGTCCCACACTCCCGTGAGGTCACGTGGTCCTCCTCCGCCGTTTGGTGGCTCAAATCTCACTGCAGGAGACTGGTCCGGATGGTGCTGGTCACTGTGCGTGCCTTGTTACGCCCTCCGTGCAGATGTTCAGTGACCCTGAGAATGGTGAGCCATGTGTGTTTGAAGCGGAACCGGAAGTCAAGGGTATACTGGGAAATGTAGTTTTCTGTGTCCAACGCGTAGCGGCTTCTTTGCCTTCTTCAGGGACGTGTAACGTAATCCATCCATTTGTAATATTAATGAGTCCAGCCACACACAATGAATTTTATAAAAATATATCCCATTGGAAGGCATGTATAGAACGCTATTGGCATCACGTTCATTTTGGGGTACCTCTCGACATTGGTTCTAGTCTAGATCACTGATTCATAAACCAAAAGGGGATATGAACTCGCCCTGTTGAAGCTATGGACATGCCATGTTGGGTGTGCCAATTGCCCAGTGGTTGGATTTAGCTTTTGTGCCTCAACCTTCCTTCTTTTCCCTAAAAAGACCTTGCCCATCACCCGACGCTAGTGCGCTGGTGCCTTTTAAACTTCCCGACAGTCGGGACAAAAGTGCCAAGTAATGAGTAATCTGCGACATTGGACCATTGACCGAGATTTCCTCAGATTATAACCAGACACAGTCTGGGGACTGTATACAGTGTATATTACCGGTAAATGGACTGAAACCCATTTCATAAGGATGCAGGCCGTGCACTAGGAACCACTGACCGTGATGTCCGCATCATGCCTCTTCCATGATCTCCTATATTCGGAGTGGATCGATTAGGCTGAATATTAACTCCTGACACAAAATGGCCGCCTTAGTTGGTGGTAGCTGCGAGGTACACTGGCAGAGATCCCTGTACGTTTGCAGTATCTCAGCTGCATGATGTGGATCTACGCCTCCATTTTCCGTGTACCATTATGGGATGCGTTATGAAGTAATAACCGCAGCGATTGCACAGCATGTAACCGGTTTAAAATGCTGACCCTTTTAAGGCTGCGTCAGCCATATTCCCTCCTTGTTCTGTTACTTAGTGCAGTTTGCATTTGGTTTGCCTTAAGATTTGCATTGTGTTAACTCCCCTGTATTTCATACACAAAGTAGAATGAAATAGTACTGTAATAATATGAAGAGCTACCTTTGCTGATAGGTACTCATCATGACGCCATATTTGTGTGAACGTCTGTCCCATGCGAAAGTCTTCCCTCCGTGACTGAGAGACTTTATCTCCGTGTGTACATAGCACAGTACTGACACCGTATCATGGTGGACAATGGAGTGTCGGGGTACAGCTCTGACCAGGCCACAACGCAGCCCGGGCAGCGAGCACTGTACCTTCTATACATATTCTACCCATGAGATCACTGATTCCAAATTCCTGGCATTGTGGGGGTTTCCCCCTCCGGGACTCCCTTCCCCTGCCCAGGACCATATTAGTCCTGTATATCTAACCTCTGAGGAAAATAATTCTACATATACATCCGAGCAATCTCCATTTATCAGGGCGTCTCCTGTCACGCTGCCATAATGTTATGTGAGACCAGTTCTCATTGCAGAGTTCCCATAACCTGCATTTATTTACTAGGTGATCTTATTATGCTGTTATTACCAATACATTAATGTGGGATGGGTCCAGGTCAGCATATTATCACTTTTACATTCCAGGTTTCAGCGTTGTAAGTAAGGACACTGTACTGAAGATGTGATTCGTTTTTAGTGTGTTTGCTGATATGTTCATGTTCTAGGGACACATTTCCTGCATAAAATACGATTACAGCTCTTCAGCTGACCACAGACTGTGCGGTTACACGTGCCTCCGTTGTCCTGTGTGTGTGCGGTTACACGTGCCTCCGTTGTCCTGTGTGTGTGCGGTTATACGTGCCTCCGTTGTCCTGTGTGTGTGCGGTTACACGTGCCTCCGTTGTCCTGTGTGTGCGCGGTTACACGTGCCTCCGTTGTCCTGTGTGTGTGCGGTTACACGTGCCTCTGTTGTCCTGTGTGTGCGCGGTTACACGCACCTCCTTGTCCTTTGTGTGTGTGCAGTTATAGGTGCCTCGTTGTCCTGTGTGTGCAGTTACACGTGCCTCGTTGTCCTGTGTGTGTGCGGTTACAGTCGCCTCCGTTCTCCTGTGTGTGTGCGGTTACACGTGCCTCCGTTGTCCTGTGTGTGTGTGCAGTTACACGTGCCTCCGTTGTCCTGTGTGTGTGCGGTTACACGTGCCTCCGTTGTCCTGTGTGTGTGTGTGTGTGTGTGTGCAGTTATAGGTGCCTCGTTGTCCTGTGTGTGCAGTTACACACACCTCCTTGTCCTTTGTGTGTGTGCGGTTATACGCGCCTCGTCCTGTGTGTGAGGTTATCGTCTGACCAGATACCACGTGTCCCCTGCAGTCCCAGGTATTTTTCTGAGCGTCTGGATTATAGCGCACGTGTGTGTGTGGTTATACGTGCCTCGTTGTCCTGTGTGTGTGCGGTTATACGTGCCTCGTTGTCATGTGTGTGTGCGGTTATATGAGCCTCGTTGTCCTGTGTGTGAGGTTATACGCGCCTCGTTGTCCTGTGTGTGTGCGGTTATACGTGCCTCGTTGTCATGTGTGTGTGCGGTTATACGTGCCTCGTTGTCATGTGTGTGTGCGGTTATACGTGCCTCGTTGTCATGTGTGTGTGCGGTTATACGTGCCTCGTTGTCCTGTGTGTGTGCGGTTATACGTGCCTCGTTGTCATGTGTGTGTGCGGTTATACGTGCCTCGTTGTCCTGTGTGTGTGCGGTTATACGAGCCTCGTTGTCCTGTGTGTGAGGTTATACGCCCCTCGTTGTCATGTGTGTGCGCGGTTATACGAGCCTCGTTGTCCTGTGTGTGAGATTATACGCGCCTCGTTGTCCTGTGTGTGAGGTTATAGCACACGTAGCCAGAGGAAGGATTTCTGCCAGGTCCTGAATTTTCTTCTTTCAGTATATTATGGACACTGAGCCATGTAATTCTAACATGAGACGAGACTGTTATAATACGCAAGTGATAATAGTGGCATTATAAACTCCAGGACATAGTATGGGCATAAATCTGCTATTATCGGCGAGTCTCAATGACGTCACTGAAGTGTGCGTTAGGAAAACGTGTATGTATGGCGTCCATTCCCGCACATCTATTACTGCTATGTATATATGCAGAGATGTGATGTCAGTGGGCAGAGGTGGTACAGCTATGGGTATATACATTGGTGCCCGACGCATCCACATTGACCCTATTTATTATGGACGCCTGCTGCCCTCCATCGGTGCGAGGCTCCAACTTAGAACTCAGTGGGAGCTGCCAAAGTGCCGCTTCTCCCTTTTGAAGTGACAGTTTTGTTTTCAGTTCACAACAACTTCTCTGTCTCTGTTCCCCTCCTACCAGGGCACACACAATCCCGAAATCTCCCTCCTCTTTCATCCCACACAAAGCCCCCAGCTCACGTCATTCACTTCTGCAGATTTCTCAACTCGTAGAGAGGTCTTTGTGTTGTGCCCGAGTTTTATGGGAATTATAACACAATACGAGATTACTGGTACACTCACACTAAGTACAGACACACACAGTACAGAGACACACACAAACACACACACAAAGTACAGAGACACAGTACAGACACACACACACAGTACAGACAGACACAGACACAGTACAGAGACACACACACACACACACACACACACACACACACACACACACACACACACACACACACACACACACACACACACACACACACACACACACACACACACACAGGACAGACACAGACACACAGTACAGACACACACACACACACATACAGTACAGACACACCCATACAGTACAGACACACACAGACACAAAGTACAGACACACAATACAGACACACACACATACAGTACAGAGAGACACACACACACAGTACAGACACACACACACACACACAGTACAGACAGACACAGTACAGAGACACACACACACACACACACAGAGTACACACACACAGGACAGAAACAGACACACAGTACAGACACACACACACACATACAGTACAGACACACCCATACAGTACAGACACACACAGACACAAAGTACAGACACAGACACACAGTACAGACACACACACACATACAGTACAGAGAGACACACACACACAGTACAGACACACACACACACAGTACAGACACACACACACACAGTACAGACAGACACAGTACAGACACACACACACACACAGTACAGACACACACACACACACACACACAGTACAGACACACACATACAGTACAGACACACACAGACACAAAGTACAGACACACAGTACAGACACACACACATACAGTACAGAGACACACAGACACAAAGTACAGACACCTTATTAACTGTACAGTAACATGGGGGCCTTAAATATTATATACATTATGCTATGGGAAGTCCACACTTAACAATTGACTAAAATAGGATTAGGCCACAGCCACTATAGAGTTTATTATTTGCACGTTGTCAAATTTTTTTTTTCTTGAGGTTTCTATCTTTTACTACTTCAGGCCACTATCACCAGGGCTTTACAGTGCTTCCCAGCTGAGATAGGTTAGTTATATATATCGTTACAGCTATAGTGATGCATCACGTCTAAAATTTTGCCCTGTAAAATTTTACTATGCCCTCCTCACTGATTACGTGCAGGGTCCCATATACAGATGAGGGAATCTAGGTACAGTATAAAGGAGGGTTCTATGTGTATTATAGGGATGTGATATGTTATATTCTCCTGTGTTATTCCAGCTGGTTACGCTGATAATACAGATGAGGGAATCTAGGTACAGTATAAATGAGGGTTCTCTCTGTATTATAGTGATGTGATATGTTATATTCTCCTGTGTTAGACTGATGACCTATACAGATGAGGGAATCTAGGTACAGTATAAAGGAGGGTTCTCTCTGTATTATAGGGATGTGATCTGTTATATTCTCCTGTGTTATTCCAGCTGGTTACGCTGATAATACAGATGAGGGAATCTAGGTACAGTATAAAGGAGGGTTCTCTCTGTATTATAGGGATGTGATCTGTTATATTCTCCTGTGTTAGTCCAGGATGTGCAGTCTTACCTCTGGTCTTAGGAGATAGACCGGAGGCGCTGATGTGGACGTCGGTTCCTCCGGAACTCCACTAGACCACCAGGGTATTACAAGCACTGGTGCAGAGCAAATGTAAGGCCAGGGGACCCGGTGGTTAAAGTCCACATAGGGGAGGAGGCGCTCTCCCTGCTGCCCCTCCCTCAGCTCATGGCGCCATTCCACTGCTGTTTTGCTGCTCTCTGAGCTGCTCTTCCCTCACCCGCCGCCCCCTTTGAGGATCATAGCAGCCATTTTCTGCATTCAGGTCTCCATGAAAGCTGGGTGCAGTCTCCCTGTATACCTCTCCCAAGGGCCAGGTTATACAGCGCTATAGCCTACCAGCCGCTGCGGTCTGTGTAGTTGATTTTAGTGCCCACTGCAGTTATATTGTATATTCTGCATTGTATACTAAAGCAGTGATCGCGAAAAGCGAAAAAAAATGTGGGTCCCAGGGACCCCTTACTTTATAAAAATGGGGTCCTGCTCCACTCTTTTTGGGTCCCATCACATATTGGGGTTAAGGGCAAGCAGCAGTTGGGGTAGAGCTGGTGCTAAAGGCAAGGAGAAGTTGGGTTAGAGCTGGACCCAGAGGGCAGTAAGGGCATGCAGAACTGGGGATAGGGTGGGGTAAGTGCAGACAGTAGTTTGCGACAGTGCTGGGGCCAAGGAAGAGGTTAGAAGCAGGCAGTCCGAAGGGTAGGGAGGAGGTTAGAGGCAGGCAGTACGAAGGGTAGGGAGGAGGTTAGAGTAGATAGCTGGGGCAGTATTGGGGCCAAGGAGGAGGTGAGAGACAGGCAGTGCTTGGGTAAGGTGGGCAGTGCACACAGTTAACAGTCAGGGTAAATGGGAAATACACAGTCAGGGTTAGGGGGTCTGCATACAGTTACACAGTCAGGGTTAGGGGGTCTGCACACAGAGACACAGTCACGGGGGGGGTGCCACAGCTCCACAGTCAGGGAGGTTTAGGGGGGATGCACTTGGTCACACAGTCAGGATTGGGGGGGCTGCACACAATCAGGGTTAGGGGGCTGCACCCAGTTACACAGTCAGGGTTAGGGGAGGGGGTGGCCACAGTTACACAGTCAGGGAGGGTTAGGGGGATGCACATGGTCACACAGTAGAGGTCAGGGGGGGCTCTGCACAGTGATGGCTGTAAGTGACTGACCTGTCTGAGTTCAGGGTCTTTTCTCTGTCACCAGCCGTCAGAGCAGCACATCCCCTGTACATGCTGAGTCGTCCCAGCACCTCCGGACCTGAGTCCTCCTGACCGCTGTCCCTGGATGCAGAGTCCATCCATTTTCTGAAGAACGCATGGGCACAGAGCATGGTGTCAGGCAGCAATTAAATCAGATGCTGCCGGCAGTCATTGGTTGAGGAGATGCTGCCGGCAGCTATGGGTTCAGGATAATCCACCGGCGGTGAATGGTGCAGGAGATGCCGCCGGCGGTGATTGGCTGCTGCTCCAGCAGCCGGCGGTGATAGGCTGCTGCTGAGGCCGCCGGCGGTGATCGGCTGCTGAGGCCGCCGGCGGTGATTGGCTGCTGAGGCCGCCGGCGGTGGTTGGCTGCTGCAGTTCTACAGGCAGCAAACTCAGGGATTTATAACCGGGTCCCCATCTTGCTGCAGCGCGTAAAAACGCCCTATAGCGCGTATTTTGCGAACCCTGACTAAAGGTATAGGGGTTTCATTGTACCTCACATCTCCATATATTTGTGAGGGCTATCACATACTATACAGTCAGGTGCATAAATATTGGAACATTGACAGAATTTTCATATTTTGGCCTCTATTCACCACCACAATGGCTTTGAAATGAAACAAATAAGATGTGATTTAACTGCAGACTTGCAGATTTAATTTGAGGGTAATTACATCCAAATCAGGTGAACGGTGTAGGAATTACAACGGTTTCTATATGTGCCTCCCACTTTTTAAGGGGCCCAAACTAATGGGACTATCAACTCAAAAGCTATTTCGTGGACAGGTGTGGGCTATACCCTCGTTATTTCATTATCAATTAAGCAGGTAAAAGGTCTGGAGTTGATTCTAGGTGTGACATTAGCATTTGGAATTAGTTGCTGTCGACTCTCAATATGAGATCCAAAGAGCTGTCACTATCAGTGAAGCAAGCCATCATTAGGCTGCAAATCAAAACAAACCCATCAGAGAGATAGCAAAAACATTAGGTGTGGCCAAATCAACTGTTTGGAACATTCTTAAAAAGAAAGACCTCATCGGAGAGCTCAGCAACACCAAAAGACCCGGAAGACCATGGAAAACAACTGTGGTGGATGACAGAAGAATTATTTCCCTGGTGAAGAAAGACCCCTTCACAACAGTTGGCCATATCAAGAACACTCTCCAGGAGGTAGGTGTATATGTGTCAAAGTCAACAATCAAGGGAAGACTTCACAAGAGGGTTCACCACAAGATTAGAGTTTGCCAAACAACATCTAAAAATGCCATTACAGTTCTGGAACAACATCCTATGGACAGATGAGACAAAGATCAACTTGTACCAGAGTGATGGGAAGAGAAGAGTATGGAGAAGGAAAGGAACTGCTCATGATCCAAAACATACCACCTCATCAGTGAAGCGTGGTGGTATGGTGGGTCATGGCGTGGGCATGTATGGCTGCCAATGGAACTGGTTCCCTTGTATTTATTGATGATGTGACTGCTGACAAAAGCAGCAGAATGAATTCTGAAGTGTTTCGGGCAATATTATATGCTCCTATTCAGTCAAATGCTTCAGAACTCATTGGACGGCGCTTCACAGTGCAGATGGACAATGACCCGAAGCATACTGGAAAAGCAACCAAAGAGTTTTTTAAGGCTAAAAAGTGGAATGTTATGCAATGGCCAAGTCAATTCCCCTGACCTGAATCCGATTGAGCATGCATTTCACTTGATGAAGACAAAACTGAAGGGAAAATGCCCCAAGAACAAGCAGGAACTGAAGACATTTGCAGTAGAGGCCTGGCAGAGCATCACCAGGGATGAAATCCAGCATCTGGTGATGTCTATGCGTTCCAGACTTCAGGCTGTAATTGCCTGCAAAGGATTTGCAACAAAGTATTAAAAAGTGAAAGTTAGATTTAGGATTGTTTAGTTTGTCCCATTACTTTTGGCCCCTTAAAAAGTGGGAGGCACATATAGAAACCGTTGTAATTCCTACACCATTCACCTGATTTGGATGTAATTACCCTCAAATTAAATCTGAAAGTCTGCAGTTAAATCACATCTTGTTTGTTTTATTTCAAAGCCATTGTGGTGGTGAATAGAGGCCAAAGTATGAAAATTCTGTCAATGTCCCAATATTTATGCACCTGACTGTATATCGCTGTTGCGCAACTACACTGTGCCATATTACACATACAGCTGGGTTGCTCACTGCACTGTGCCAGATTGTGTGTTACATTATTCTTGCAGCTATGTCTGGAAATGCTGACACGCAGCCTGCTCCTCCCACTCTGGTGTCTTGTAAGTCCTGCTCTGCAGGCTTAACTTCAGAGAACCACAATCAGGATGGTCTTTCTGCATCGTGTTATACTGCCCCAGGCCCATTAGACCCCCGGTGTCCTCTCCTCAGGACCCGCCCTGGGCTACTTTTTCACAGGCGCTGGCAAAAATTGCAGACCATCTAACTGTCCCTGTGGTATTTCCCCCTATGGGATGGCCACAGCAGGTACTCCTTGCAAATCCTTTTCCTACCCCATGGGTAGACATACTTTCTACCTCCATGCAGAGTCTGGCGGATACCTCTACAGCTATTCAGCAAATGCTGCAAAAAGAGAGACCCTTACCTAGTAAACCTACTAAGTGTGCTGTGTTATCTTCTCAGTCTATCCAGCTATCAGATTCTGATTTATCATCTGGGGAGGCAGAAGATGCAAACCTCTCTCACTCTGACTCCCCTTCGGGAGACGAATGTAGCTGAATCTAACTGCACTTGTAAGAGCTGTAAAATCTATTCTTCAAATAGAAGAGACAGAACCTACTCCTAAGGCAAAACAGCCATCCTTTATATGACAAAAGGTAGTTTTACCAGAGTTTCCTCACTGTGATCAGCTATCTGATCACATGAATGAGGCATGGAATATGCCCAGTAAAAGATTTCAGCTGCCTAAGTGTTTTACCCTCCGCTACTGATTGCACATCTGGTCAAAAATGCTACCCTACCCATCCATACTGCAACCTCCTTGAAGGAGACTATGGATAGAAGGATGGAAGCTTGTCTAAAATCGATATACTCTCTTACAGGAGCTATTACTCGTCCTGCTAGGGCTATGGCCTGGGTGGCTATGGCCACTGAGAGTTGGGCAGAGGCCCTAGAAGAGACATTTCCCTCTGATGTTTCTAGGGAACAGCTATCCTACATATCTCACATTAAAGATGCAGCCTCCTATTTGGGTGAAGCAGCTATGGATATGGCTCTCCTGGCCTCCAAGGCATCTGCCAATTCTGTAGTAGCCCACCGTATTGTTTGTCTCCACTCTTGGAAAGCAGATGCGGGCTCTAAAAAGGCTTTGGAGTCTCTGCCTTATTCAGGGGATATCCTGTATGGTCCAGAATTGGACAAAATTGTGACTACCTTGACAGCTTCCAAGACTGCGTACCTGCCCTCTGCATATATTTCGTCCTCAAGGAAAAGCTAAAGGTCAGTCCTTTTCAAGGCATCAGGCATCAACTAAACAGACCTGTGCTACTAGAAGTCCGACTACCAAATCTGAGGACAAGCCTGCAGTCTGATGGGGCAGGCCTCTCTTGGGGACTCCCAAGGTCGGAGGCCGACTTCTTCATTCAGGTTTGGCATCAAACCACGTCGGATGCCTGGGTAAGGGAAGTGGTCTCGCACGTATACGTCGTCACGTTACTGAGGCAACCCCACCCCCCAGCAGTTCTTTTGCACAGGACCTCCATCGGACCCAACCTGGGCCCTGCTGCTCCAAAAAACCATTCAGTCTTTACTGAATTCAGGAGTTATAATTCGGGTCCCCTCCTCACAATGGGGCAAGGGCTATTATTCTACCCTTTTCTTAGTTCAGAAACTCAGTGGGTCTCATCGCCCTATCCTCAACATAATGTCTCTGAACAAGGTTATCAGGGTGCCCAGGTTTCATATGGAAACCCTCTGCTCTATTATCCTGGCTATGAAGCCTGGGGACTTTATGGTGGTCGCTTACCTACATGTACCTATTGCACCTACTCGTCAACAATATCTCCAGTTTGCTATACTACAGCAACATTACCAATTTCGGCTCTGCCTTTTGGCATTTTCAAGAGGCTCCTCGGGTCTTTACCAAGATCATGGCAGTTCTGGCTGCCTATATTTGTCGGCAGGGGATCAGACTGCTCCCATATTTAGACTATCTCTTGCTGTTGGCCGGCTCCCCAAAAATTCTTCACCACCATCTACAGATAACCATTGCCTTTCTACAAACGCATGGTTAGCTGATCAGTGGGAAAAATGCTTCCTTGACACCTTCTCAAAGAATGGTACATCTGGGAGCCCTCCTGGACTCTGTAACGACATATAAAAAAATCTCTATTACAGCACCGGGTGTGCAGACTACTACACAGTCGCTGAGTGTCAATTCACTCTGCAATGCAGACCCTGGGATCCATGGTGTCGAATTCGACATGGTGGAGTTTGCTTCGTTTCACTCCAGGACCCTACAACACCTGATCTTCTCAAGGTGGAATGGGCTGCCTCATCTGCTCAGATCCCAGATGATGAATCTCTCCCTGGAGGTTCGCCTGTCCCTAGCCTGGTGGCTACAGACATCCCACTTGAACAAGGGACACCCCTTTTGGATCCCGGACTGGGTACTCCTAACCACGGACACAAGCCTCAGTGGGTGGGGCGCGGTGAGCGGCCAGCGTTCCTTCCGGGGCCGTTGGACTCCAGCCATGGCGGTTTTACCAATCAACGTCCTAGAACTCCGAGCCATCTACAGAGCTCTCACTCTGGCTCAGGATATCCTTCAGAGCAGGCCAGTACAAGTACAGTCCTACAACGTCACGGCAGTGGACTACCTCAGTCACCAAGAAGGCAATTGAAGTCTGGCAGCAATGGCAGAAGTGTCCTGCATTCTCACATGGACCGAATGCCATCTCCGCAGTGTTCATCCCAGGAATTCTCAATTGGGAAGCGGATTTCCTCAGCCGTCACAAAATGCATGCAGGGGAGTGGTCTCTACATCCAGAAGTCTTTCAGCTTCTGGTGAAAAAATGGGGTTTACCAGATGTGGATCTCATGGCCTCACGACACAACCACAAACTTCCAGTGTATGGAGCCCAAGGGACCCCAACGCGGCCTTCGTTGATGCATTATTTGTGAGGTGGACCTTCCAGTTAGCGTACCTCTTCCCTCCAATATCCCTTCTTCCTCGAGTTCTTCGGAAGTTCAAACCAGAAGGGGGCAGGGTCCAGTCGGTAGCTCCGGCTTGGCCCAGATGCCATTGGTACTCCGACCTTCAAAGTCTCTCCATAGATGTTCCTCTTCAACTTCCTCTATGACCAGGCCTGTTGTTTTAGGGTCCCTGTCTACATCCAGACCTGGCCCACCTTTCTTTAACGGCTTGGCTCTTGAGACATCCCTCCTAAGATCTAAGGGATCTTCTAGGTCCATGATCAGAGCTTGTAAACTGGCCTCTGCCAGGATTTATCACCGGGTATGGCATATATATTTCCAGTGGTGTGCTCCTAGAAATGATGACCCTCCAAGTTTTTAAGGTTTCTAGAATACTTGCCTTTCTTCAGGCTGGATTGGATTTTGGACTCTCTGAAAGTGCATGTCTCTGCTCTGTCCATCTGGTTCCAGCACAGAATTGCTCCTCTACCGGATGTTCACACCTTCCTGCAGGGTGTTCTACGTATACAACCTCCCTTTGTCCCTCCTGTGGCTCCGTGAGATTTGTCAGTGGTTCTCTACGCACTTCAGGAACCTCCATTCGAACCCTAGGAATCTGTGGATGTCAAGTGGCTCACTGCGAAGACTCTGTTACTTCTGGCTATTGCATCTGCCCGTAGAGTATCTGATTAACGGGGTGCTTTCATGTCGCTACCCCTTCTTAATCTTTCATCAAGACAGGGATGTTCTTAGAACGTGCCTGGGCTCCATTCCCATGGTGGTTTCTCGTTTCCACATTAATGAGAAAATTGTGGTTCCAACCTTTCAATCACAAGTTCTCTCGGCAAGTGAGGTTTGGATGTGGTCCGTACTCTAAAGAGCTACGTGGACCGCACTAGTTCCATCAGGATATCAGACTCCCTCTTCATTTTATATGGATTCCATAAGAAGGGACAGCCAGCTAAAAAACAGACGGATTCGCATGACTCACAGGTTTACACGCAGACTGGGCTTCCTGCACCAGCTACAGTATCTGCTCATTCTCCTTGCTCTGTGGGTCCCTTGTGGGCAGCCAGGCGTGGCGCCTCTTCAGAACCACTATGCAATGCAGTTATGTGGTCTTCTGTCCACACCTTTCTTAGGTTCTATGCCTTTGATACATTTGCCTCTCAGGATGCTTACTTCGGGCGCAGTGTTCTCCTCTGAGCTCAGGAGTATCCCCGTCCTTGAACAACTGCTTTGGGACATCCCCATTGTCTCCCTGTGGAGCTCTATGGACCCTGAAGAAGAAAAGGAGAGTTATGTTGAAACTTACCCTTGTTAACTCTCTCTTTCTTCAAAGTACAAAGGGTCCACCTGGCTTCTATGGGTTTCTTTTCTTGGTCACTTGTTTCCTTCTCTGTGTGAAAGTGTGATTCTTCAGTGTACCAGGCTTCTTCTCTCCAGTCCTTCCTCCAAAAGTCTTCGTCCTGTGTCATGCCAACAGTAAAGCATCCTGAGACCATTCATGTGTGGGGTTGCTTCTCAGCCAAGGGAGTGGGATCATTCACAATTTTGCCTAAGAACATGGTACCAAAACTTCCTCCAAGAGCAACTTCTCCCAACCATCCAAGAACAGTTTGATGAGAAACAATGCCTTTTCCAGCATGATGGCGCACCTTGCCATAAGGCAAAAGTGATAACTAAAAGGCTTGGGGAACAAAACATCAAAATATTTGGTCCATGGCCAGGAAACTCCCCAGACCTTAATCCCATTGAGAACTTGTGGTCAATCCTCAAGAGGCGGGTGGACAAACAAAAGCCCACAAATTCTGACAAACTCCAAGCATTGATTAGGCAAGAATGGGCGGCCATCAGTCAGTATGTGGCCCAGAAGTTGATTGACAGCATGCCAGGGCGAATTGCAGAGGTCTTGAAAAAGAGGGGTCAAATCTGCAAATATTGACTCTTTGCATAAACTTAATGTAATTGTCAATAAAAGCCTTTGGCACTTATGAAATGCTGTAATGGTACCTCATTATACCATAGTAAGGTATGCAGTCTGGAAGCCGGCGGACTTAATCCCGACAGCCGGCTTCCCGACTGCTTTATCCCGGCGAGGGTTAAATGACAGGCGTCTAAATCTAGACGCCTGTCATTTTACCTATGCCGGGAGACCGTCGCCCGGCATCCCGATCGAAGGCTTGTTGAGCGTGGACAGCCGCGGGGGAGGGTTAGGTTTAGGGCTCCTGGGGGGACTTAGGGTTAGGCACTCCCCCCCAGGAGATTAGGGTTAGGCTAGGGGGAGGGAGGGTTAGGGTTAGGCACCCCCGGGAGGAGGTTTTGGTAAGGACCCCACCTGGGGGACTTAGGTTTAGGCACTTAGAGGAGGGATTAGGGTTAGGCACTGGGGGGGGAGGTTAGGGTTAGACACCCCTAAGGAGGGTTAGGGGGGGGGGGGGTTAGGTTAGTGAATACTTACATTACGGATGATCAGGATTTTCACCCATGTCGGGCAGCCGCTGTCGGGATTCCGGCGGTAAATCATACCGATTCCCATAGTAACATCTGCCAAAAAGGTCTAAAAACACTGAAGCAGCAAACTTTGTGAAAACCAAAACTTGTGTCATTCTCAAAACTTTTGGCCATGGCTGTAGGTGAAGGTGGGTTCTCTTTGACCATCCAGCTGACGTAACCATCACATCCCTATAATACAGTCTATCTGTACAGATGAGGGAATCTAGGTACAGTATAAAGGAGGGTTCTCTCTGTATTATAGGAATGTGATGTGTTATATTCTCCTGTGTTATTCCAGCTGGTTACACTGATAATACAGATGAGGGAATCTAGGTAAAGGTGGGTTCTCTTTGTATTATGGGAATGTGACATTTCTCCTGTGTTAGTCCAGCTGGTTACACTGATAATACAGATGAGGGAATCTAGGTACAGTATAAAGGAGGGCTCTCTCTGTATTATAGGGATGTGATATGTTATATTCTCCTGTGTTATTCCAGCTGGTTACACTGATAATACAGATGAGGGAATCTAGGTACAGTATAAAGGCCGTTTCTCTCTGTGTTACAGGGATGTGACCCATTCGCCCAGACGCAGCGCAGTAAGTTGCAGCACCGACGAGCTCGCATCAATCAGCAGATCAACAAGGAGATGAGGATGAGAGCTGGAGCCGAAAACCTATTTCGGTTAGTGCCGGACAGATTAATACCTGTATAGCCGGACAGATTAATACCTGTATTGCCGGACAGATTAATACCTGTATAGCCGGACAGATGGCCGCCTTGCTGGCAGAGAGATGCCGTTAGTGGGAGATTTAGCGTACAGATCTCTTTAATGAGAAGGGCGATTCCTCCCCCCCCTCCCTCTCCTATTATTCACCATTAATCCCTCCCAGCAGTGAGTTATGCATTTGCTATATACAGCTGCTGTTTGTGATTGTGACCTCCTGATTATTGTCATCTTAATTTTCTCTTTTGTTACACTTCATACATGGCAGCATTTCCGGATTACCCATATATCCCCTCCCTTCTCCTGTATTTCATTCAGCAATGTAATATATTCTGCACCCACTGTTTCTGTGCTTGTCGTTAACCCATATAGAGGTACACAGGTAATACACGTGTGACTATCCGACTAGTGTGTCACAACGCGCTTACTGGCGTGAAAACCAATGGGTCTATTTTTGTACTTTTCTCTGTCACCTGCCAGTGTCTATCCCCTTGAATTAAAGCCCTTTTTATATTTTTATCTACTATTTTTTTTTTTTTTTTTCATTTCAAAAGACTACACCTAAACTAAAGTGGAGGTTTTGTAAGGATGAGAGACCGTGCTGGTTGCCATATTGCTTGTTCAGTAGATACTAAAGAAGCGTCATACCGTACTTATCTAGGAAACCTCCTGTGTCAGTCGCTGGCTCCATTGTTGGGAGATCTGAGACCGTCCGCAGTGGTGTTTTGGGGAGAGGGACTGGGGATCATTGATAATTAGGTCACATCTAGGGAGCTTTTGAAGGACGATTTGTTATCGCTGCCTATCATGACTATTGGAAATTGTATTGCCACTGCCTCGGCGATACTGGCCAGCTAAGAGTTAACTCACTGCTGGAATGACCTGTGTCTGGGAGTATGGACATGCGTCACCCAGCTGGTAGGTCACGCGTGGATTTTAACTGGAACCTCAGACTAGATGGACTTTCACTTAATAAAAACAAACAAAAAATATGAATAAAAATATAGTTAAAACTGACTATTCTTCTGGTTATTGCCATCCTGAGATGTTATAGGTCCCAGGAGCTCATTCAGACCCGCTCGCTAGATGTGCTCGCTCGCACCCAGCGTGTGCAAAAACTGGCGCACGCCCAGCAAGGCATTAGCACGCTCACTATGTCCTGGCGTGCGATCGCTTTGTGTATGCAGACATCCACCAGCCTGTCTTAAGACGCCCACTTGCGCACGTCATCTCCAGGATGTGTATGAAACCATCGGTACATCGAGGAGCATTGGATGAGGTGACTATACCCTACCGCAAGCACTGCGATCATTTCACTGTGAAATGCAGCCAGGTGACCTGTACTATGACGCTGCCCGTTAATTATGCACACCTCTGAAACGGCGTTAAGACGCTCAGGCACGCCTGCGTTCGCACCTCCACTCCCCCGTTGATAATGGCCAGCCCCCGTCACCACCCACAAACGGCCTCTCCTGTCACTCACTCTGCTGGGCTGTCTATGCACAGGGAGCGAACGCTTCCCCATCTCTCGCACTGGTTTGCGCACTGCGATGCATGCGCAGAATGCCAACATCGGCCGGCAACGAGCGAACGCTTCTTAGCGTCCGGGTCTGAATCCGGTCCCCAGTGCTCACATTCCTCATTTAGTAATGGGTTTGCTAAGAGTTGATGGAAGCGAGGTCCCTCTCACTGCCGCTGTATATAACAAGTTGTTTGTGTGGGTAATCTTTCAGAGTGCCCGGGGGTATAAATGGGGCATGTGTGCTTCCCGAGCACATACGAATGGCCGCCAGCGGATGAGCCTCAGTCTGTCTTGTTTCTCACACCGCGGTTTATTTTCAGGGCAGCGCGGGGGTATAATTAGTAAATATGGGAGTTTTTTCTCTGCCGCTGTAAAGAAAACAGTCCTAGAATCCAAGTTGTTTTCAGTAATTATCTCCCATGGAGTCCCGTCACCCCCCCATATCCCCCCCCGCCCGCCGCTGCCTGCGCACTTTCCTGATTGTTTTGCCAGCTCGGACACTGATTGGCTGCTGATGAGTTACAGTCCCGGAATCTGGGGAAAAAGAGCTCTGTGGTTACTGGCGAGATCATTACTCTGGTCACATTTACCAACCAAGGGCCTGATTCAGACCCACTCGCGAGCGGCTGTCCGCTCGCAAGTGGGTCGATGTTCTGCACTGAGCATGCGCACGACGGAGGGAGCTCCGTCGTGCGCATGCGCCAGACGCGACGAGCGAAGGACTTTCCTTCGCTCGTTGTGTCTGATCAAAGGGGGCGTGCTGTCGATGTTGATTGACAGCACGCCCCCTTTGGTGGGCGTGCCGGGGGCGTGCCTCCCTGACGGAGGCGTTCCTAGGGGAACGCCTACCGTCAGAAGCCGGCCCACTGACATCACTAGTGATGTCAGTGGGAGTGATTTTGGCTCTGATAGAGCCAAAATCACTCCGGGCCTTGTGGTTGAAAACCTCAACCGCAGGCTCCGGCTCGCAGTTTCGATGGTCGCGATGGTCAAGACCATCGCGGCCATCAAACTGCACGCTCGTATAGGCTGTGGGTGGTGACCCACAGCTATACGAGCGTCCAGGAGGACGCTCCATAGTTATGGAGGCCGGCTCTGAATGAGGGCCCATATTCTCTGTGTACTAGGTAAACAATTGTTTTACAGATGCAAATTATTGTAAGGTGTGCCAAGATATATATATAATAATTATTATTGAAAACGTGGAGCGGCCCAGCGGCTATTTATAACTCTGAATTGCCCCATAAATCACTCAATAAGTAACAGTGGTGATTTAAGTACAAATGTCCAGTCCTTTAATAAGGGAACAATAGCTTCAAAGCCTGGAGACCACCCAGTGATCCAGCCCGAGATGTCTGGTCTACTGATAGCTCCTATTTACTTCTCACCGTCCTTTCTGAATCGGTGAATATCTTCCCTGAAGTATTGTCACTAATCATTCTATATAGTATATCTCACAGATACTCCTTCTGGCTTACCGACCACTAGTGGCTGTATACCTCCCCCACTCACAGCTGTGGGCTAGCGCGTCTATACGAGCAGCGGTACATATATCTGTGGGTGTGCTATTACTACATTGCACATGGGATTTGTGTCGGTGACATTAGGCAGCGCTCGGTATAATGTGCACCCCGGCTTTGCCAGTGTGGGGAGAAGCACAGGGTAAGTTGTGCCTCCAGAATAAGCGTTTTTGGATCTGAAGCAATATCCATGATTGGAACAACACCGCTCATCGCCAGTATTCATGATTCAGCCTCACTAATGGTTGGAAATGTGTGATGTCTCTGAGGCACCGCTTCATGCCTCGCACCTCGCAGTGAATTTACAGGTTTTATTATTTTAGGAGTACAGATCCCGGACACATATTGGGGACGATTCAATACTGTGTGATGTAGAATAACGCCGGTTCAGTTGTCCCCATTGCGCTCTATACTTAAGTTGGGAGATGCGGGTTACGGCGCCTAATGCCGGGTGTTTAGTCGCGGTAATTTGCATTCTCCGTCTTAAGGGGTTTATGTAATAAGCTTTGGAGAGAGAGAAAGTGGATGGGGATAAAGGGCTCGATTCAGACCCGCTCGCCCGATGCGTATGCAAATTCGGCTAAGTAACCGCAAGGCAGACGATCGCACGCCCACTATGTCTTGGCGTGCTATTGCCCTGTGTATGCAAACGCCCACCAGCCTGTTTTAAGATGCCCACTAATGCACGTCATCTCCAGGAAGTGTATGCTACCATCGGACGCGAACGCAGCGCTTGTGGTTGACAATACCCTGCCGCAAGCACTGCGAGCACTTCAGTCTAAAATTCAGCCAGGTGACGCGTACTATGGCGCTGCGTCTTAATTATGCACGCCTCTGAAATGGCGTTGAGACGCTCAGGCACGCCTGCGTTCGCATGTCCACTCCCCCGTTTTCATAGCCCAACCTCTGTCCACCCACAAACGGCTTTTCCTGTCACTCACTCGGCTGAGCAGTCTGTGCGCAACGAGCGAGCTCTTCCCGATCGCTCAGACTGGTTCGCTCACGCACACTGCGATGCATGCGCACAATACAAACATCGGCGTTCTGCAGGTGACCGCTTCTTAGCTGGCGGGTCTGAATCGGGCCCAAAGTACCAACCAGTCAGCTCCTAACTGTCGTTTTTCAAACACAGCCTGTAAAGTGACAGTTAGGAACTGATTAGTCTATACTTTATCTCCGTCCACTCTCTCTTTCTCCAAAGCTTAGGGCCTGATTCAGAGCCGAACGCTCTGACCAGAGCGCTTGCTCTGAATCAGGGCCGTCCTCCCTGAAAATGGAGCGTCCTCCTGGCCGCTCGCATATCTGTGGGTGACCACCCACAGCATATGCGAGCGGCCAAAAAGATGGTCGAATTGGTCTTGACCATCGCGAACATCGGACTTGCGACGGAGACCCCGCGGTAGGGTCTCCCTGCCGCAAGCCCTGGAGTGATTTTGGCTCTATCAGACGGCCTCAGACGGTAGGCGTTCCCATGGGAACGCCTCAATCTGGCAGGCATGCCCCCGGCACGCCCACCAAAGGGGGCGTGCTGTCACTCAACATCGACAGCACGCCCCCTTTGGTGCGAGACCCGGAGCGATGGTGAGCCCGTCGCTCGCCGGGTCTTGCGCATGCGCACGACGGAGCTCCCTCCGTCGTGCGCATGCGCAGTGGGGAACATCGACCCGCTTGCGAGCGTACTGCCGCTCGCGAGCGGGTCTGAATGACCCCCTTAATACATAGACCCCTAAGTGTCAGCCGCTATGCTGCTAGCGCACGCGCTAAGCCTGAAACCAACATTGCGGCCCTAGTTTAGTCAGATTTCTGCTTGCGCATCAGGAAGGTGCGAACAGAAGTCCTGTTGTCGGGGATAACAATGCGGCCAATTGAATAGCTCCGGGAACTCCTGGCGCTATTCAACATCGCACTGAATGAAATGGCTCCCTAAGGGGCTGATTCTGACTCAAGTGGAAACGCGGATTGTTCTGGCTGATTCCAGCTTACTGCGCATGCGCCAAAGACCTAAATCGTAGAGTGCGTACAGCTTGTCGGCTGTTCGCACTTTCCGTGAAATAGGCTGTAACTGGACAGCGACCATGCAAACTCCTGATGATGGCGACTGCAGACGTGAGAGGGGCTTCCGCAGGCAGACGCGCGGATTTTTAGTATGCACGGCTGGATTGTTGTCGTATTATCGTAATGTAGTAAGCAGGCATCTGCAGCCAGACGGAAAAGCGGCCACAAATGTGTCCGACGCAGAATCGGCAGCTAAATGCGCCACACTGGTGTCGGTAATGGATGCACTTCCAGTATTTCTAGAAGCAGCTGTTATATTGGATAAAATACTATATGGAAGTTGATTCTCCATCCCTCCATACACTACACCAGCCTTACATAGCACTGAGGTGTCTGTAGTGTCGCTATTCCCAGCACATTTGTCCTGTAGACGTACGTAAATAGAGTATATTATATTGTTGCTGTTCCGCTGGTTTCCCCTCGTTGATGAGATCCATCTTTGCACCACTACAGAGAAGTTTGGCGCTGATTCAGAGCCGGATGCTCTGACAGAGCGCTCGCTCTGAATCAGGGCCGTCCTTAATTTTTAGAGCTGCCTCCTGGCCGCTCGTATAGCTGTGGGTGACAACCCACAGCTACAGCGAGCGGCCAGGAAGATGGTCGCGATGGTCAAGACCCTTGTGGTAGGATCTCGTTGCCACAAGCCCTAGAGTGCTTTCGGCTCAAACAGAGCTGAAATCACTCCCACTGACATCACTTGTGATGTCAGTGGGGCCGGCCCCAGACGGTAGGCGTTCCCATGGGAGCGCCTCCGTCTGGGCAGCCACGCCCCTGGCACGCCCACCAAAGGGGGCGTGCTGTCACGCAACATCGACAGCACGCCCCCTTTGGTACGAGACCCGGAGCGACAGTCGACCCGCTTGCGAGCGCTCAACGCTCGCGAGCGGGTCTGAATCAGGCCCTCTGTTTCCACAGGTTCCGCTGAGGACTTTTAAAAACCTCATTTGGTTGAGTTTGGTAGATGTTGCTGTAATAAATGGCGAATACAATCACATGCTGGAAATAAACTTTTTAGGATCATTCATAATAATAATAAGCCCCCAAAAATCTCATCAGACCTGAGGGCCTGATTCAGAGCCGGACGCTATTTGCGGACGGTCATTTTGGAAAAGGGGCCGGATATTTAAATTAAGCGCTCTCTCTTTGCGGTCTGTTGGCGCCTCTATGTCTGAACGAGCGAACAAAACATGCGCTCGCTATTTTGTAAAGACGCCCCCTGGCCGCTCGCATCATACGTCATCTCCGCTATTTATTAGATTAATCGAGTACATCGAAAGGCGTATGAACTGCTCGCTATTCTTGTGGTAGCAATTTCCTACCGCAATCATGCGAGCAGTTCAGGCTAAAAGACAACCAAGTGACGTGGTCGATGACGCTGCTTTGTTAATTATGCACACCCTTAAAACGCCCTTTTGACCGTTTGGCACGCCTGCGTTCTGATCTCCACTCCCCCGTTTTCAAGCACCTTCCCCTGTTACCACCCACAAACGCCTCCTCCTGTCACTCAAATTAGCAGGCATTCGCTATTTTGCGAGCACACGATTTCCGACCGCACTGACTGGTTGGCGCATGCGCATTACAACCCATACGCATGCGCAGATGTGCGAACATCGCTCGGAGCGAACGAGCAGCCGCTTACGAGCGGCTCTGAATCAGGCCCGAGCCCTGTATGTTGGATTGTGGATTCCTGGTAATTTCCTGGGCTCCAGACACTGATTATACAGCCCCGCACCTGAACTTGGTAACGCACCTTTTGTTTCAGGGATATATTCTACAGATTTACTAAAAATATACCCAGGCCGTCTCTGCTTTGTTCCCCTAATCCCCTCCGATGGTTCCGCCATGTCAGTACTTTGTATTTGGCTCCAGGGAGGGGGTTTTCGGTTACCTGTGGAAAAGGCCTCTGACGGTGGCTGTTATTTCATATCTGCCCATAAAACATTCAGGATGTTAGAGCACATTGTCTGTCACCCGTCTGTTCTGCACACAGATAGCGTCCACACAAAAGCTCCGGGAAATGACTGCTCTCTGCCCAGGGGCTATTGTGTGGCCGCGGTGGCGTTGTGTATGGACGTCGCTCTGTGTACGGGAAGGCTTTGTGTTCTGTCAATACTTCACTCGTACAAAGGACGACAGAATGAGCAATATCTGCCTCAGTACAACAGGAGTCTCCTGCGTGATAAACAGGCACGTCCTAATCTCTGACTGGTGTATATATACGTAAGGAATAAAATTATATACCAACAGTGATACAGCAGAGGCATAGTCAGAACCTCCCCGCCGTAAATACGGGATGTTATTGTCCATGTGATTCTAGTTCCTTAAATCACCTCAATTCCTGCTTCTCTGTCCCCAAAAGAGAATGATAAAGGTGCCACACTAAGTAATATTACCGGGACACATTCAAATAAGAAGTTAATGAAGATGAAACGTAATGTTACAGATCACACACATAAGTATGTAGCATTCATCTCCTGTAGAACAGATACACTAGTTTATATAATTCGTGTAACTGCAAAGAAGGGTCTCTATTCATGGATACACATTTTCTATGTACTCAGAATATTATCGTAGAGATCTGTGACTTCCTATAATCTTATGCTGCATACACACGGTCAGATATTGTTAAAGATCTGAACGATAACTGTTGTAAAAATCATATCTTTGACATGTAGGGCAAGCATCGACCAACGATGTGTGTTCCCGCATGTTAGATAACGATATATGACATCAACTGTGTTTGCAGACCGATTTGGATGATTTCATTCATTGTAATGCTGTCAGAAATCGTTCAAATCGTTAATGAAATCGTTAATCGTTATCGTTCATCTAGCAAATCTGACCATGTGTATGCACCATTACAAGCCAGAAGGAATGTTCTAATCCGCTGTGATGTCATTGCCTGTATTGATGAATAGTGACATAATCGCCTGTCGATAAAACTGAACCAACTTTAGGTAATAGGGATAATTCAAACTCTGCCAAAGTGGGGGAGGTGATGGGGTGTGCTGCCATAAAACGCAAGCTCGTCGCAATCATTTTTGGGGTGTGTTGCTTCTTGCGTCTGCAATCCCGTACGCACAAAACATGACTCCGGCGTTTCAGTTCAAGCGTCCATTCTGCACGACAATAGGGCCACTCGGGAAGACGACTGTTGAAGGATCGGCGTATGCGGCTGGGTATTAGTACGGAGTTGCGATGATATCTGTGGGCGTTTTAAAGACAAATCCCTGCGTCTGCGATATTTGCATATTTTTGCTTATCCTCTGCGTACACGGACGCAGCGGAGGCGGCATTAGCGTACTGCTCTGAATTGGGTCTTGCATTCACTGGTTTTCACCTCTTTTGACCTCCTTAATGAACCCCCTGTAATTTTGTAATAGGCAAATTTCTAATTTGTGACCCTGTACAATAATTTAGGATTTGTTTTTATCAGTGCTTATTCCACCTCCCGACACGTGTTTCGGTCCCCCGCCCCAGCCCTACTTGTTTTCAAGCTAATGTTTTGCAGCGTAATTCTGTGATGGTAAAAGATTATTACAAGCGCAATGTGCAATGACACGTGAGTTTGTGGGCACTGAGCATATCAGAGGCGGAGGGGGGACTGTACCCCTCTTATCCATCGTCAATGTCTGGGGTTACACTGGCTGGCAGAAATAACCACGAGAAGAATCCCAGTTCAGTTCATGTGTTCTTATACATTGTTAGTAAAATTATAGATATTTATCCTAGTTTGATACCAAAACAAAACCTCAACTGTCCTGGAACAAACCAAGATGCAATGTGAGGAACTTCATGTGAATAAGTTATTCCTATTATTCTCAAACGGGACTGCGGAATTACCTCATTATTTCCAGCGAATGATGCTAGGGCTGTAACCAGGGCTGTGCGATCAGTGACGCCAACCAGGGCACCATCAATGCCCCCTTGGCATCTTCATTTGACAAAATTTCAAGGGGCACAATTGATAACGAGTTCCCTCTCCTCCGATTAATGCCTCCAGCGGCTGCTTCCTTCGTGTCCATGTTCTGAAAGTTTACTTGGTACATAGTGCCAGACCGCAGTCCCCTTTGAAAATAATAGGGACTGTAGTCTGAAGCGCTAATTAGCCTTTTCCAGGAGATTACATTTGGCCATTGCTACATAACCAGGATACATAAAAGCATACAGAAATTGTAGTTGCCACATGATGTCATGGGAAATAAAGACTCTAAGGGAGTCGGGGTATAACAGGCAGGTGACCTTGTTAGAATTGAGGTGGGAGGGCAGAGCGTTAATACTGTAAGTAGAGGTACAGGCGCTTTTCAGGGAATGTTTGAAACAATGCAGCCTGGTAGAGAGGCTCATAGGGCAGGAGAGCGAGTTCTCGAAGAGCGGGATAAGTCTTGAATGCGGGAGTGGAAAGAGGTAATCAGCGTAGCGTTAAGGCGACAGTCGGGGGAAGCGCACAGAGAATGAGAGCGGGAGTGTGGATTGAGATGAAGTTGGAGATGTAGGTGAAAGTGAAGGAGCCATGATGTGCATTGAATGTTGGGGTGAGTATCTTAAACTGCTTCCTGTGGGGAATGGAAGCGAGTGGAGTAGAGGACTGGTCTTCTCAAAGTGACCGGAATTGGAAGATAAGTATTGAGGATAGATGTATAAGTGGAGAGTCAGGAAAGAAGAAGACCAGAGAGTAGGAGGTTGCAATAGTCCAAATGGGAAAGGACAATGCCATGAATAAGAGATTTTGTAGACTCATGGGTGAGGAAGGGACGTATTCTAGAGACGTTGCAGTTCCTAAGATTCCTATGGCTCTAAATACTACTCAAAACGTGCACTTTCCATAACTGATGCAAATTGCGTAAAGGCAGATTATTCCCATCTGCATATCTTCTAAATAGCATTACTGTCCGCGAGCTACGTCAGGCCGCCCCCTCCCTCCCCTGCTCCGCCACTCTAAGGATCTCATTCAGTGTCGGTCGTAGCGCCCGCACGGTCGTATGCCACCGATGTTCGCTAAACTGCGCATGTGTAAAGTTCGCAATTCGCGTGCGCTAACTAGCCGCTACTATCAGAAATTTCTCTCTCCTTGAACACAGCCAGGTCGGTAGTTTGAGTGACAGATTGAGGCGTGGTAACAGGGGAAGGTGCTTGAAAACGGGGGAGTGGAGATCCTAACGCAGGCCTGCCTAATTATGCGAACGGCGTTTAATGGGAGTGCATAATTAACAAAGTAGCGTCATGGAACACGTGACATGGGAGGTTTTTACACTGACATGATCGTAGTGCTTAAGATAGGGTATGGGTAACCTTAAGCTCTACGACCAGTTCCGATGGTCTCGATTAATCCTTATATGCCCGGAGATGACGTGTAATGCGTACGAGAAGGGGGCGTATTTTTTGTCTTCCGGCCGCTTCCTCCCCTTGGTCGGCCACCTACCGATCCTATCTTAGGGACGCAACTTGCGAGTGCATCATTTGCATATCCGGCCCCTTTTCCAGTACGACCGTGCGGCCGCAACGACCGACTCTGAATGAGATCCTAAGTGTAGAAAGCTGCAATGGGGATCTACAGTACGGATCTCCATTCTACCGTGTGTGCGCAGTAGGGAAAAAATTTTTTTATGGGGGAAAAAGCTCCAACTCTACATGAGCCCTTTTGCGTAGGAAATCTGGAATTAAGTCATTCATTATACAATGAAACAAGTTTCTATACACAGACAGTGATCACTGTATACCTTACAAAGCATCATAATACAAATACGTATTTCTCCTGCGGTTCTGAGATTGGTCACTGATTATGGACAGAAGTGAAATCGTTTTTTTATTGTTTCCGGCCCTGTAAGAAGGAAGCCGATCGCCTGCTCCTCGGATAGGGGTCTGTGCCGATAACCTTGCTCCATTCCCCATAGTCCTCCTTTCTGTGCTAGGCTGCAGGATACTGTTCCCAGCTGGTGGGCAGTGATGCTTTTCCTGTTTTGGAGCAAAACCGTGTTTTTCTTTTTATCCCTCTCTTCCTGCTGATTTTGTCCTTCTTTTTTTTTTTAATACGATCTTTCAGATTCAGTCAGTACGTCCGCTTACTGTGTGTGTTGCACATATTGAGGGATGAAGGTATAAAAGTAGGATTTTTAAGTTCGATTCTTTTTCTCTACTGCTGCTACAATGTACAGTATATACAGTAATGTACAACAGTGAGGATTGAGGACCTGATTCAGAGATGTATGTTAATCCGATGATGGGGGTCCGATCCTGCTATTTCGCTTGCAGACCCCTCCCCCCCAAGTGGCAGCATGATTGACGTGCTTCGGCATCTGGGGGGCGGAGCGAGCGTCTCCCCCTTTCTCTGGTCGTGATGGTTGCGATGGCGATCCCATCCTGCGACGTCGGTCGCAAATGCAGCAAGGAAGTGTCTGACTCCTCCTCCTGCTTCTGAGATGGACGGGATTGTACAGACGCTTGTGTGCAGCTCGGCAAATCCGCCCATCTGTGACTCAGGCACTAGGTTAGGAGGAGTGTGCATAATACAATATACTATACCATACAAAGGTGTAAATGGTGTACTCCTCAATACAGGTAAATGAAAGTGCTGTTAGCTCACGTGTACAATACCTTTCAAGGGGATGTAGTCAGCATCCCTGCTGACGGGATGGCGACGGTCGAAATACCGGCGCCGGAATACCGACAGCAGCCGGGATCCCGGAATACCGACCGTCGTGTGAGAACACCGCTGTGACCCTAGCTGTATAATACCAAAAAGTAGTGTAGATGGTGTACAGTGCAATATAGATAAGGACAGTGCTGGAACCCTACATGTATAATACAGTACAACAGTGTAGATGGTGTACAGTGCAATATAGATAAGGACAGTGCTGTAACCCTACATGTACAACAGTGTAGATGGTGTACAGTGCAATATAGATAAGGACAGTGCTGGAACCCTACATGTATAATACAGTATCACAGTGTAGATGGTGTACGGTGCAATATAGATAAGGACAGTACTGGAACCCTACATGTATAATACAGTATCACAGTGTAGATGGTGTACAGTGCTGGAACCCTACATGTATAATACAGTATCACAGTGTAGATGGTGTACAGTGCTGGAACCCTACATGTATAATACAGTATAACAGTGTAGATGGTGTACAGTGCAATATAGATAAGGACAGTGCTGGAACCCTACATGTATAATACAGTATAACAGTGCAGATGATGTACGGTGCAATATAGATAAGGACAGTGCTGGAACCCTACATGTATAATACAGTATAACAGTGTAGATGGTGTACAGTGCAATATAGATAAGGACAGTGCTGGAACCCTACATGTATAATACAGTATAACAGTGCAGATGATGTACGGTGCAATATAGATAAGGACAGTGCTGGAACCCTACATGTATAATACAGTATAACAGTGCAGATGATGTACAGTGCTATATAGATAAGGACAGTACTGGAACCCTACATGTATAATACAGTATCACAGTGTAGATGGTGTACAGTGCTGGAACCCTACATGTATAATACAGTATAACAGTGTAGATGGTGTACAGTGCAATATAGATAAGGACAGTGCTGGAACCCTACATGTATAATACAGTATAACAGTGCAGATGATGTACGGTGCAATATAGATAAGGACAGTGCTGGAACCCTACATGTACAATACAGTATAACAGTGTAGATGGTGTACAGTGCTGGAACCCTACATGTATAATACAGTATAACAGTGCAGATGATGTACAGTGCTATATAGATAAGGACAGTGCTGGAACCCTACATGTATAATACAGTATAACAGTGCAGATGATGTACGGTGCAATATAGATAAGGACAGTGCTGGAACCCTACATGTATAATACAGTATAACAGTGTAGATGATGTACGGTGCAATATAGATAAGGACAGTGCTGGAACCCTACATGTATAATACAGTATCACAGTGTAGATGGTGTACAGTGCTGGAACCCTACATGTATAATACAGTATAACAGTGTAGATGGTGTACAGTGCAATATAGATAAGGACAGTGCTGGAACCCTACATGTATAATACAGTATAACAGTGCAGATGATGTACGGTGCAATATAGATAAGGACAGTGCTGGAACCCCACATGTATAATACAGTATCACAGTGTAGATGGTGTACAGTGCTGGAACCCTACATGTATAATACAGTATAACAGTGTAGATGGTGTACAGTGCAATATAGATAAGGACAGTGCTGGAACCCTACATGTATAATACAGTTTAACAGTGCAGATAATGTACAGTGCAATATAGATAAGGACAGTGCTGGAACCCTACATGTATAATACAGTATAACAGTGCAGATGATGTACGGTGCAATATAGATAAGGACAGTGCTGGAACCCTACATGTATAATACAGTATAACAGTGTAGATGATGTACGGTGCAATATAGATAAGGACAGTGCTGGAACCCTACATGTACAATACAGTATAACAGTGTAGATGGTGTACAGTGCTGGAACCATACATGTATAATATAGTATAACAGTGCAGATGATGTACAGTGCTATATAGATAAGGACAGTACTTGAACCCTACATGTATAATACAGTATCACAGTGCAGATGATGTACAGTGCAATATAGATAAGGACAGTGCTGGAACCCTACATGTATAATACAGTATCACAGTGTAGATGGTGTACAGTGCTGGAACCCTACATGTATAATACAGTATAACAGTGTAGATGGTGTACAGTGCAATATAGATAAGGACAGTGCTGGAACCCTACATGTATAATACAGTATAACAGTGCAGATGATGTACAGTGCAATATAGATAAGGACAGTGCTGGAACCCTACATGTATAATACAGTATAACAGTGCAGATGATGTACAGTGCAATATAGATAAGGACAGTGCTGGAACCCTACATGTATAATACAGTATAACAGTGCAGATGATGTACGGTGCAATATAGATAAGGACAGTGCTGGAACCCTACATGTATAATACAGTATAACAGTGTAGATGATGTACGGTGCAATATAGATAAGGACAGTGCTGGAACCCTACATGTACGGTGCAATATAGATAAGGACAGTGCTTGAACTCTACCTGGACAGTAATGTGTCGCAGTGTGGATGATGTACGGTGCAATATAGATAAGGACAGTGCTGGAACCCTACATGTATAATACAGTATACCAGTGTAGATGGTGTACAGTACTGTATCACAGTGTAGATTGTGTACAGTACAATATACAGTAGGAGCAAGGGCTGCAGCCTCTCTGCTCTGGAACTCCCTGTTGCTGGGATCCAGGATGAGGCACATCAGGAGTAAGGCCTTGCAGCCTCTCCATTCTGGAATTTATAAATAAAGGATGATAATAATCTCCTCCTCTTCTGTCAGTCCTACTGAGCATGATTACTCTTGTCACAGTAGAAAAGCTTATCACAACCAGCAGGTTAAGAGCTGCTCCCCTAAGTTTTTTTTGCACCAAACTATGTCCAGCACATAATATTGTCTTGTGCTGAGCACTCTTTATTAAATATGTGATCCTACAATGCCCTCTGATGATCCGACAATAATGTGTCCTAATAGGGCCACTACCAACCACAAAGTCAAGGAAACCGTGGCCCTAGAGCTCAGTTACGTCAACTCCAACCTGCAGCTTCTGAAAGAGGAACTGGAGGAACTGAACAGCTCGGTGGAGGTCTATCAGAATGAGAGGTAACGTGTCTGCTGTGTTCCTTTTACGCACCCACACATATGTTAGATGGAAGCTCCCAGTCATACACACATACATACAGCGGATCCGGTCTCCTTGCCTGAACCAATGGCAGTTATCACCGCATGATTGGTGTAGGTTGAACGCCATGGCTGACATGATGAATTCTTATTGGATGTTGATGCGGATTGTTTGGCAAAATCTGGTCCACACTTAGAGGTTGGGGTCAATTTATTCTAACAATACAGAGACGGCCCCCACAGTGCTTTGTAGGAGAACGCTTCTGAAAGTCAAGATAAGTGATCGGAAAGTGACGTCCTGTTGGTTATTTGTTTTTTAAATTTACAGATTTACCAATTAATATCTGCACATAAATGCAAATATGAATTCCCAGATTTCTGCAATTTATTCTGTAATTTTCCGCATTTGGTTTACACACCGCGGGCAGGGGGGATGGATCCGGTCATTAGGAGCTATCACTGGTACCTGGTGAATGCATCCGTGCTGGAGAGAGCATTATACTGTATATTATGCTTATTATTACATTCGTTGCTGTTGTGGCTGGAGGGACTGGGGGCCATATTTATGACCCCTCTGCTCCGTCCCCGTGGCTTCAGCCACATTCTGCATCTTTATCAGGGTCTCTAACTCTCTAATCCAGAGAACGTCCATGAATTCAGGTGACGGATAATAAGGCTGGATGTGAGGCGTCCGTGCTGTAGATGTGACTCTCATCCCTGTAAATGACTTTGTGGTTTCAGTGACGCCATCAGCGTTCCCATGATCCCGCTCGGCTTGAAAGAGACTAAAGATCTGGACCTGGCGGAACCTCTGAAAGTAAGTTGTAGTGGCCGCGTTACAATGCACTGGGGGACTCTGCGCCCCACGTCCAGGGGAGGTGCACAATATGCGAGGAGGGGGTTTGCTCACGTTACCTAAAGTTTCATAAATCCCATATGTCCAGAATTGTGCTTCCAACAATCGGGGCGGAAAGTGATCGGGACAGGAGTTTAGCTTCTGGTAAATACATTTCCTCTCCGTACTCACAGCATAGAACTGACAACACATCCCCCCTTCCTATTACATAGCACACACACCTCTTACTGCACTGCACGTACACCTCATCCCTTACTACACTGCACGTACACCTCATCCCTTACTACACTGCACGTACACCTCATCCCTTACTACACTGCACGTACACCTCATCCCTTACTACACTGCACGTACACCTCATCCCTTACTACACTGCACGTACATCTCCTTCTCCCTTACTACACTGCACGTACACCTCCTTCTCCCTTACTACACTGCACGTACTCCTCCCTTTGCACGTACTCCTCCTCCCTTACTACACTGCACGTACACCTCATCCCTTACTACACTGCACGTACACCTCCTTCTCCCTTACTACACTGCACGTACACCTCATCCCTTACTACACTGCAAGTACACCTCCTTCTTCCTTACCGCACTGCTCGTGCACTCCCTTCCCTTACCGCACTGTGCGCGCACTCCCTTACCTCACTGCACTGCGCGCGCACTCCCTTCCCTCACTGCACTGCGCGCGCACTCCCTTCCCTCACTGCACTGCGCGCGCACTCCCTTCCCTCACTGCACTGCGCGCGCACTCCCTTCCCTCACTGCACTGCGCGCGCACTCCCTTCCCTCACTGCACTGCGCGCGCACTCCCTTCCCTCACTGCACTGCGCGCGCACTCCCTTCCCTCACTGCACTGCGCGCGCACTCCCTTCCCTCACTGCACTGCGCGCGCACTCCCTTCCCTCACTGCACTGCGCGCGCACTCCCTTCCCTCACTGCACTGCGCGCGCACTCCCTTCCCTCACTGCACTGCGCGCGCACTCCCTTCCCTCACTGCACTGCGCGCGCACTCCCTTCCCTCACTGCACTGCGCGCGCACTCCCTTCCCTCACTGCACTGCGCGCGCACTCCCTTCCCTCACTGCACTGCGCGCGCACTCCCTTCCCTCACTGCACTGCGCGCGCACTCCCTTCCCTCACTGCACTGCGCGCGCACTCCCTTCCCTCACTGCACTGCGCGCGCACTCCCTTCCCTCACTGCACTGCGCGCGCACTCCCTTCCCTCACTGCACTGCGCGCGCACTCCCTTCCCTCACTGCACTGCGCGCGCACTCCCTTCCCTCACTGCACTGCGCGCGCGCACTCCCTTCCCTCACTGCACTGCGCGCGCACTCCCTTCCCTCACTGCACTGCGCGCGCACTCCCTTCCCTCACTGCACTGCGCGCGCACTCCCTTCCCTCACTGCACTGCGCGCGCACTCCCTTCCCTCACTGCACTGCGCGCGCACTCCCTTCCCTCACTGCACTGCGCGCGCACTCCCTTCCCTCACTGCACTGCGCGCGCACTCCCTTCCCTCACTGCACTGCGCGCGCACTCCCTTCCCTCACTGCACTGCGCGCGCACTCCCTTCCCTCACTGCACTGCGCGCGCACTCCCTTCCCTCACTGCACTGCGCGCGCACTCCCTTCCCTCACTGCACTGCGCGCGCACTCCCTTCCCTCACTGCACTGCGCGCGCACTCCCTTCCCTCACTGCACTGCGCGCGCACTCTCCCTTCCCTCACTGCACTGCGCGCGCACTTCCCTTCCCTCACTGCACTGCGCGCGCACTCCCTTCCCTCACTGCACTGCGCGCGCACTCCCTTCCCTCACTGCACTGCGCGCGCACTCCCTTCCCTCACTGCACTGCGCGCGCACTCCCTTCCCTCACTGCACTGCGCGCGCACTCCCTTCCCTCACTGCACTGCGCGCGCACTTCCCTTCCCCTCACTGCACTGCGCGCGCACTCCCTTCCCTCACTGCACTGCGCGCGCACTCCCTTCCCTCTTTGCACTGCGCGCGCACTCCCTTCCCTCACTGCACTGCGCGCGCACTCCCTTCCCTCACTGCACTGCGCGCGCACTCCCTTCCCTCACTGCACTGCGCGCGCACTCCCTTCCCTCACTGCACTGCGCGCACTCCCTTCCCTCACTGCACTAGCACATCCCCCTTCCATTCACATCCATCATTGTGTGGGCTCTTTAGCACAGATTGCTATTGTGCTGTGTTTTTATCCTTAGAGGGGAGTCTGAAAGTGCCGGGTTGCTGCTGTTAGCGTAGTGTCTTTATGGCCCATTCTCTTCTTCCTGCTACCTTGCTGTAGTATGTTGTTGTTGGGGTTTGGGATGGAATGCCCATGAGATTGGTAGATGATACTATGGATGATTGCTACCTTGATGTAGTCTGATATTATTGAGGTTTGAGTTGGAAGATCCATGAGATCTCTAGACGATACTATGGATTATTGCTACCTTGCTGTAGTCTGATATTGTTGGGTTTGGGATGGAAGATCCATGAGATCGGTAGATGACACTATGGATGATTGGTTCCTCTAATGTAGTATGTTGTTGTTGGAGTTTGGGATGGAAGATCCATGAGATCGGTAGATGATACTATGGATGATTACTTCCTCTAATGTAGTCTGATATTGTTGGGGTTTGGGATGGAAGACCCATGAGATCGGTAGATGACACTATGGATGATTGCTTCCTCTAATGTAGTCTGATATTGTTGGGGTTTGGGATGACCCATGAGATCGTTAGATGATACTATGGATGATTTCTTCATCTAATCTAGTCTGATATTGTTGGGGTTTGGGATGACCCATGAGATCGTTAGATACTAGATTGCTACCTCTGATGCAGACTATCTACTTCTATCACCTCTATCCAGGATTTCATTGTTGACCACTATGGTGAAGATGGCAGCCTCTATGACAAGGAGATAAATGAGCTCATGAATCTGCGACAGGTCAGTATCTTCTATATAAAGTATGCTGCGTATCTACTGCATTGATGTCGTGTTGGTATAAGTAGGCCTACACACTTGTGTCATAGCAGCAGACTGTGACTATGTGCAGACCGATCTCTCCCCAGGCCATGAGGACCCCCAGTCGCAGTGAAGCCGGCCTCGAGCTCCTGATGGAGTATTACAACCAGCTCTACTTCCTAGACAACCGCTTCGTTCCCACTAACCGGACTCTGGGCGTCTTTTTCCACTGGTCAGTATGTTTCCAGCTTCTGTCCACATGTGTCGGTGTCGCTCAACAACAAAAACATCAACTCCGTTTATTGAGAACGTGACTGAGATCACTAGTCATTGGATCTGCTGAGTTCTTTGTCTGGAATTAATGCTGCATTTATTAAAGTGAAGATGCCCAACAAGGATGAACGGTGATAATTATAAATGGTTTTGTCTTCAGTAAACTCTTTAATTCAGACCTTTATACTAATAAAAGCTGGGCCATCTGTGAGTGGGTGGGGAGCACCCTCGGATGACTTGATTAATTGCTGTACTTATGATGGGAGCCCAGTCTTGTAAGACCAGTCAGTGTCCATTCTCTTATATTGCAATCTTGTTAATGTTATGGCCGCTGGTATCTCCTTGAACTGTGTCCTAAGAATATTGATGTAGCATTATTGTCTCCATCATATGCCAGATAAAAATTGAGGTGGCACCATTACCCATGGCGACTCTGGGACACACACATTCCTCACCACCAGAGGAACGGTAAAGTCGAGGGAGAGGTTCTCCGCTAGTGTGAAGTTGCAGTAACGCCTGAGGCTGTCTCATATTAGGGAGTTTGTAGCAGAGGTTTGCCAGCATAGGTTGGGTTGGGGTAGAGAATGTTCAGCAGTTGTGAGTGTGAGGCAGAAGCTCCTAAACCATATGAAGTTTGGATAAAGACCTTTAGCAATGTGAGGTCTCACAACGTGTGCTTTTCAGGTACGATTCTCTCACCGGGGTTCCGTCCTGCCAGAGGGCTCTGGCTTTTGAGAAGGGAAGTGTCCTGTTCAATATGGGAGCCCTTTACACCCAAATTGGGGCAAGACAGGATCGCCTGACGGTGCAAGGAGTGGAGACCGCCATTGATGCCTTTCAGAAGGCTGCGGGTGGGTATTGCACACAATGCCGATGTTCATGTAGTTCACCGATTATGTGCACCTGCGCATGCGCAAAAAGTTCTGAAAACCCGTACAATGCATGCGTTACACAGAGTGCTGTGGCGATCAGGTCAGATGGTATCAGAAAGGTGATGGGCGTTCCTGGGCAGTGACTGGGCGGTGGCTGGTAGTGCACGCAAAAATGGTCCATTCAGTAGGCGTATTATGGGAGTGTCGCAGGATTGTCAATGCAAGAGGCTGCGTTCATACACACAGCTGCAGGCATAGGAGCCCGTGGTCAGATGGGGAAACTGCACATACTATAGGGCTGGTGCAAGTTTTGATGGTGCATTGAATGGGTGCGCCGATCGGTATTACCGCGTGCATGGGCGCTAATAGTGGGTGCCCTTATACATTCTGCTGCACGGATGTATACAAGGGAAGGAGTTTGTAGTCCATTTGCATAAACTCGCAGACGGGTGACCACCAATACACGCCGCAACGTGCGCTTTTGTGTATTATCCCATCATGATCTTTGTTACAGTTTTACCTGTGCGCTTTGTATCCTCATTTATTCATGTATCATTATAGTCTATTCTGTTTAATAATGTTCTTGATCTATTACAGACTTGCAGAGCAGCTTTACGGGTCTTTACATTATATGGACTATAGTTTTCTCTTTGTCACACGTAGGACTATGATCACCAGCATGACAGAGTGTATCTCTTGGTAGAATTATCATGTGCCGCCATGTATGGGGCTTATAGAAACCTTACCAGCATTGTCTGCCATAAATGGCGCTTTAACTGGCATTTAGTTCCATTAGGGATAAATTGGGGAGCGGAATGTGCTGGTTAATGAGCAGCTCTCTTCTCCCCAGGGTGCTTCAGTTACTTAAAAGAGAACTTCTCCAACGCCCCGAGCCTGGACATGAGTGCGGCCTCCCTGAACATGCTGGTGCGGCTGATGATCGCGCAGGTCCAGGAGTGCATCTTTGAGAAGTTTGTCTTGGAGAACCCTCAGAATAACTTCACCTCCCAGCTCCATTTGGCTCAGGAAGCAGCCAGAGTAAGTGCTCTCTCCATGGACGTATGAGTAGCTGTTTAGTAGTCTTCCAATGTCCAAACTACATTATATATATATATATATATATATATATATATATATATATATATATATTCAAAACTTGCATTCCATGACTGTAATCAGATTTTCGGTGTTTTTATTTGCTTTGTCTGTGTCTGCCTCTGCTCAGGAAGATCTCCCCTGTCTGTGATCTCCTCTGTCTGTGTCCTCCTCTGCTCAGGAGGATCTTCTCGGTCTGTGTCCTCTGTTAAGGAGATCTCCTCTGTCTGTACCCTCCTCTGCTTACGAGGATCTCCTCTATATGTGCCCTCCTCTGCTCAGGAGGATCTCCTCTGTCTGTGTCCTCCTTTGCTCGGTAGGATCTCCTCTATCTGTGTCCGCTTCTGCTCAGTAAGATCTCCTCTGTCTGTGTCCTCCTCTGCTCAGTAGGATCTCCTCTGTCTGTGTCCTTCTCGGTCTGTGTCCTCCTCTGTCTGTGTCCTCCTCTGCTCAGTAGGATCTCCTCTGTCTGTATACTCCTCTGCTTATGAGGATCTCCTCTATCTGTACCCTCCTCTGCTTACGAGGATCTCCTCTATCTGTGTCCTTCTCTGCTCAGTAGGATCTCCTCTGTCTGTGTTCTTCTCTGTCTGTGTCCTCCTCTGCTCAGTAGGATCTCCTCTGTCGGTGTCCTTCTCTGCTCAGTAGGATCTCCTCTGTCTGTGCCCTCCTCTGCTCAGTAGGATCTCCTCTGTCTGTGTCCTCCTCTGCTCAGTAGGATCTCCTCTGTCTGTGCCCTCCTCTGCTCAGTAGGATCTCCTCTGTCTGTGTCCTCCTTTGCTCAGTAGGATCTCCTCTGTCTGTGTCCTTCTCTGTCTGTGTCCTTCTCTGTCTGTGTCCTCCTCTGTCTGTGTCCTCCTCTGCTCAGTAGGATCTCCTCTGTCTGTACCCTCCTCTGCTTACGAGGATCTCCTCTATCTGTACCCTCCTCTGCTTACGAGGATCTCCTCTATCTGTGCCCTCCTCTGCTCAGTAGGATCTCCTCTGTCTGTGTCCTCCTCTGCTCAGTAGGATCTCCTCTGTCCGTGTCCTCCTCTGCTCAGGAGGATCTCCTCTGTCCGTGTCCTCCTCTGCTCAGGAGGATCTCCTCTGTCTGTGCCCTCCTCTGCTCAGTAGGATCTCCTCTGTCTGTGCCCTCCTCTGCTCAGTAGGATCTCCTCTGTCTGTGTCCTCCTCTGCTCAGTAGGATCTCCTCTGTCCGTGTCCTCCTCTGCTCAGGAGGATCTCTTCTGTCCGTGTCCTCCTCTGCTCAGGAGGTTCTCCTCTGTTCGTGTCCTCCTTTGCTCAGGAGGATCTCCTCTGTCTGTGTCCTTCTCTGTCTGTGTCCTCCTCTGCTCAGTTGGATATCCTCTGTCTGTGTCCACTTCTGCTCAGGAGAATCTCTTATGTCTGTGTCCACCTCTGTGACTGTTTTTGTTTCCATCACTCCAGGTTGAAGATGTATATACGCTGGTATACAGAACCATGATGCATCCCCCTGTTAAAGACTATGTCCCTTTCTCTTGGACCACAATGGTCCGCGTAAAAGCCGAACATTTCAAGGCACTGTCCCACTACCACGCTGCCAATGCTCTGTGTGACTTCTCCAGTGAGTATCTGCTTTCCTTATGCTCCCATAGAGGGGAGTCTAACCCAAATGCTCCACACCTAAACCTGTTTCCACAAGAACCTCTCTCCTCCCACCTAGTAGAACCAATGGGCAGTGTAGCTGATCACATTGTTAGTGCTGCAACAAATGCTGCTTCACTGAGCCGCAGCCAGCCTACCAGTCAGGGTTAGGTCGGGACGTTGGGGAGTTATTGTGGATATATAATTTTAGTTGGCGTTCCTTTATAATATAACAGATGCATTAACCTTCTCATGGCAATTTATATACGTATATTGTGCAGTGTTAGTGATCAGCAGAATACCTCTGCCTGAGATAAGGATTGTGCCCCAAAATGTAACTGCGCAGTTCGGCACCAGTAGCATACGTGTCAGGTGTGCGTCACGTTCCCTTACACCACTCACCATAGGATTTACTTGTGCAATACACCTTTGCTTCTGGGCTTAACAAAACAAAACCAAAGACAAAACGTTTTCTATCGTGTGTGTGTGTGTGTGTGTGGGAAAAACAGATGCGGTTATCTCAGACGTACCTGCTTCTCCGTGCTGGTCTCCGCGTGTTCCCAATCGCTGTGCTCGGCCTATGTGATAACATAAAAGAGAAATACCTCTAATTACATGCTTCTATCACATCTCCCCTCCCCACAAATACAGATGTGTCCTCACTCAGCTTTGCTCTCAGAGCGACACGTATTCACTAACGTGGTGCCAGATCTCGCACTGCCGTCACTGTCCTCAGATGTGTCCTCACTTTGCTCTCAGAGCGACACGTATTCACTAGCGTGGCGCCAGATCTCGCAGTGCCGTCACTGTCCTCAGCTGTGTCTTCACTCAGCTTTGCTCTCAGAGCGACACGTATTCACTAACGTGGTGCCAGATCTTGCACTGCCGTCACTGTCCTCAGATGTGTCCTCACTTTGCTCTCAGAGCGACACGTATTCACTAGCGTGGCGCCAGATCTCGCAGTGCCGTCACTGTCCTCAGCTGTGTCTTCACTCAGCTTTGCTCTCCGAGCGACACGTATTCACTAGCGTGGCGCCAGATCTCGCACTGCCGTCACTGTCCTCAGATGTGTCCTCACTTTGCTCTCAGAGCTACACGTATTCACTAGCGTGGCGCTAGATCTCGCACTGCCGTTACTGTCCTCAGATGTGTCCTCACTTTGCTCTCAGAGCGACACGTATTCACTAACGTGGTGCCAGATCTCGCACTGCCGTCACTGTCCTCAGATGTGTCCTCACTCAGCTTTGCTCTCAGAGCGACGCTTATTCACTAGCGTGGTGAGAGATCTCGCACTGCCGTCACTGTCCTCAGATGTGTCCTCGCTTTGCTCTCAGAGCGACACGTATTCACTAGCGCGGCGCTAGATCTCGCACTGCCGTCACTGTCCTCAGATGTGTCCTTACTCAGCTTTGCTCTCAGAGCGACACGTATTCACTAGCGTGGTGCCAGATCTCGCACTGCCGTTACTGTCCTCAGATGTGTCCTCACTTTGCTCTCAGAGCGACACGTATTCACTAGCGTGGTGCCAGATCTCGCACTGCCGTCACTGTCCTCAGATGTGTCCTCACTCAACTTTGCTCTCAGAGCGACACGTATTCACTAGCATGGTGCCAGATCTCGCACTGCCGTCACTGTCCTCAGATGTGTCCTCACTTTGCTCTCAGAGCGACACGTATTCACTAGCATGGCGCCAGATCTCGCACTGCCATCACTGTCCTCAGATGTGTCCTCGCTTTGCTCTCAGAGCGACACGTTTTCACTAGCGTGGCGCCAGATCTCGCACTGCCGTCACTGTCCTCAGATGTGTCCTCACTCAGCTTTGCTCTCAGAGCGACACATATTCACTAGCGTGGCGCCAGATCTCGCACTGCCGTCACTGTCCTCAGATGTGTCCTCACTTTGCTCTCAGAGCGACACATATTCACTAGCGTGGTGCCAGATCTCGCACTGCCGTCACTGTCCTCAGATGTGTATTCACTCAGCTTTGCTCTCAGAGCGACACATATTCACTAGCGTGGCGCCAGATCTCGCACTGCCGTCACTGTCCTCAGATGTGTCCTCACTTTGCTCTCAGAGCGACACGTATTCACTAGCGTGGTGCCAGATCTCGCACTGCCGTCACTGTCCTCAGATGTGTCTTCACTCAGCTTTGCTCTCAGAGCGACATATTCACTAGCGTGGCGCCAGATCTCGCACTGCCGTCACTGTCCTCAGATGTGTCCTCACTTTGCTCTCAGAGCAACACGTATTCACTAGCGTGGTGCCAGATCTCGCACTGCCGTCACTGTCCTCAGATGTGTCCTCACTTTGCTCTCAGAGCGACACGTATTCACTAGCGTGGTGCCAGATCTCGCACTGCCGTCACTGTCCTCAGATGTGTCCTCGCTTTGCTCTCAGAGCGACACGTATTCACTAGCATGGCGCCAGATCTCACACTGCCGTCACTGTCCTCAGATGTGTCCTCACTTGGCTCTCAGAGCGACACATATTCACTAACGTGGTGCCAGATCTCGCACTGCCGTCACTGTCCTCAGATGTGTCCTCACTTTGCTCTCAGAGCGACACGTATTCACTAGCGTGGCGCCAGATCTCGCACTGCCGTCACTGTCCTCAGATGTGTCTTCACTCAGCTTTGCTCTCGGAGCGACACGTATTCACTACTGTAATTGGCACTTTAAATTGCTCAAAATTCACCCAAATATTTGCGTAAAAGGAGCTTAATTTTCGCCAAAAAGTAGCATCATATTAGGGGAAAAGTAGCAAAGTGCGTGAAGACTAATCCGCATTGTGAGCGGTAGTGTGCGGCTAAACATGGAAAACATGTTGTCATACTGTACATTGATGTACGTCATAGACCTCTATACTGTATGTATGACTACATGAAATACCACGCTTAGCTGCATAGTCAGTCTTATGTACAGACAGCTATGCGGATTAGTCTTCACTCACTTTGCTGCGATTCCCCTAATATGATGCTACTTTTACACAAATAATTGTGCGAATTCTGCACAATTGAAATCTCTATTTTCTAACATATTTAATACAGACAAACAGGCATATTCTTAGAGAACACACATAATAACAACCTATAACATGAACATGCGCCTGTATATCCAATACTGTGGGCTTATTTTAGCGGTAAGGTCACATCTGTATATGGGGTCCCACATATTACAGGAGTGGTTTTATGCTTGTACACATAGGGAAGGTACTGTGTTATCTGCATAACAAAACTATAATGACACCATTGTCCTCTCCATTGTCTGAGCTGGATTCACAGAGCAGCCGCGGCTCGTTTTATAGCCCATTTTATTCCATTCTCTCTCCCCCATGTACAGGGAACACGGCCTGTTAATTATTGATAGTGCTCAGTACCTATTGTTTGCAGCATAGTGAGCAGTGACAGATTGTACAGACTGAGGGAGAGACGGCAGGAAACAGCTGCAGCGCCAATAATAAAGCTTTAATAAAACATTAACAAGTCAGACATATTGTTCCAAATTGTATCCACGAGTGGCCATTGCCTGAGAGCTCCACCATAATGGGCAGCAGAGATGGGATCTGCATGGGTTATCCTCTGGTACATCTGGTCTGATCATTGCATACATTGGGGTATCCTCTGGTACATCTGGTCTCAGATCATTGCATACATGGGGTATCCTCTGGTACATCTGGTCTGATCATTGCATACATGGGGTATCCTCTGGTACATCTGGTCTCAGATCATTGCATACATGGGGTATCCTCTGGTACATCTGGTCTCAGATCATTGCATACATGGGGTATCCTCTGGTACATCTGGTCTGATCATTGCATACATGGGGTATCCTCTGGTACATCTGGTCTCAGATCATTGCATACATGGGGTATCCTCTGGTACATCTGGTCTGATCATTGCATACATGGGGTATCCTCTGGTACATCTGGTCTCAGATCATTGCATACATGGGGTATCCTCTGGTACATCTGGTCTCAGATCATTGCATACATGGGGTATCCTCTGGTACATCTGGTCTGATCATTGCATACATGGGGTATCCTCTGGTACATCTGGTCTGATCATTGCATACATGGGGTATCCTCTGGTACATCTGGTCTCAGATCATTGCATACATGGGGTATCCTCTGGTACATCTGGTCTCAGATCATTGCATACATGGGGTATCCTCTGGTATATCTGGTCTGATCATTGCATACATGGGGTATCCTCTGGTACATCTGGTCTCAGATCATTGCATACATGGGTTATCCTCTGGTACATCTGGTCTCAGATCATTGCATGCATGGGGTATCCTCTGGTACATCTGGTCTCAGATCATTGCATACATGGGGTATCTTCTGGTACATATGGTCTGATCATTGCATATATGGGGTATCCCCTGGTACATCTGGTCTCAGATCATTGCATACATGGGGTATCCTCTGGTACATCTGGTCTCAGATCATTGCATACATGGGGTATCTTCTGGTACATCTGGTCTGATCATTGCATACTTGGGGTATCCCCTGGTACATCTGGTCTCAGATCATTGCATACATGGGGTATCCTCTGGTACATCTGGTCTCAGATCATTGCATACATGGGGTATCCTCTGTTACATCTGGTCTCAGATCATTGCATACATGGGATATCCTCTGGTACATCTGGTCTCAGATCATTGCATACATGGGGTATCCTCTGGTACATCTGGTCTCAGATCATTGCATACATGGGATATCCTCTGGTACATCTGGTCTCAGATCATTGCATACATGGATTATCCTCTGGTACATCTGGTCTCAGATCATTGCATACATGGGGTATCCTCTGTTACATCTGGTCTCAGATCATTGCATACATGGGGTATCCTCTGGTACATCTGGTCTCAGATCATTGCATACATGGGGTATCCTCTGGTACATCTGGTCTCAGATCATTGCATACATGGGGTATCTTCTGGTACATCTGGTCTGATCATTGCATACTTGGGGTATCCCCTGGTACATCTGGTCTCAGATCATTGCATACATGGGGTATCCTCTGGTACATCTGGTCTCAGATCATTGCATACATGGGGTATCCTCTGTTACATCTGGTCTCAGATCATTGCATACATGGGGTATCCTCTGGTACATCTGGTCTCAGATCATTGCATACATGGGGTATCCTCTGTTACATCTGGTCTCAGATCATTGCATACATGGGGTATCCTCTGTTACATCTGGTCTCAGATCATTGCATACATGGGGTATCCTCTGGTACATCTGGTCTCAGATCATTGCATACATGGGGTATCCTCTGTTACATCTGGTCTCAGATCATTGCATACATGGGGTATCCTCTGGTACATCTGGTCTCAGATCATTGCATACATGGGTTATCCTCTGGTACATCTAGTCTCAGATCATTGCATACATGGGGTATCCCCTGGTACATCTGGTCTCAGATCATTGCATACATGGGGTATCCCCTGGTACATCTGGTCTCAGATCATTGCATACATGGGGTATCTTCTGGTACATCTGGTCTCAGATCATTGCATACATGGGTTATCCTCTGGTACATCTGGTCTGATCATTGCATACATGGGATATCCTCTGGTACATCTGGTCTCAGATCATTGCATACATGGGGTATCCTCTGGTACATCTGGTCTCAGATCATTGCATACATGGGGTATCCTCTGGTACATCTGGTCTCAGATCATTGCATATATGGGGTATCCCCTGGTACATCTGGTCTCGGATCATTGCATACATGGGGTATCCTCTGGTACATCTGGTCTTGGATCATTGCATACATGGGGTATCCTCTGGTACATCTGGTCTCGGATCATTGCATACATGGGGTATCCTCTGGTACATCTGGTCTCAGATCATTGCATACATGGGGTATCCTCTGGTACATCTGGTCTCAGATCATTGCATACATGGGGTATCCTCTGGTATATCTGGTCTTGGATTATTGCATACATGGGGTATCCTCTGGTACATCTGGTCTGATCTTTGCATACATGGGGTATCCTCTGTTACATCTGGTCTCAGGTCATTGCATACATGGGGTTCCAGGATGCAAGTGACCTAGGAGATTCCCCCATTTCTAGCGCACTTGGCACCACTTGCTAGCTCATACTGGCAGCATGGAGCCCACCTGTATGACTTTATAAAACAGGCAGCATGTCATCCAATGACAGAGGGCAGCCTCGGAGTTAGGGTCCCCCAGGATTGTGTGAACACCACACCCCAAATATTTCATCTTCTTGGATCTTTTATACCTTAGATAGTCAATTGTTCCTTGCCAATAATTCTGATTACTCTAAATATAGCTTCACATGCAGCCATATGAACAGAGGAACCTGTGGCATAATATTTGTCGAGTCCTGTGCTCATCCCAAATTTAACTAATATCTATAATCTCTCTGCCTCTCCCCCTGGTATATTTCCATCATTATTCAAACATTCACTGATTACTATTCTGAGAGAACTATATTCTATTCCTCTCTCAAATTTCCACCCTATAGCTCAGCTCCCAAATTTCCGTGCTGTCTCTCAGCTCCCAAATTTCCGTGCTGTCTCTCAGCTCCCAAATTACTGTGCTGTCTCTCAGCTCCCAAATCACCATGCTGTCTCTCCGCTCCCAAATTACCTCGCTGTCTCTCCGCTCCCAAATTACCATGCTGTCTCTCAGCTCCCAAATTACCATGCTGTCTCTCAGCTCCCAAATTACCGTCCCATGTCTCCGCTCCCAAATTACATCACTGTCTCTCCTCTCCCAAATTACCGTCCCATGTCTCCGCTCCCAAATTACCGTCCCCCATCAGCTACCAAATTACCGTCCCATGTCTCCGCTCCCAAATTACCATGCTGTCTCTCAGCTCCCAAATTACCGTCCCATGTCTCCGCTCCCAAATTACCATGCTGTCTCTCAGCTCCCAAATTACCGTCCCATGTCTCCGCTCCCAAATTACCATCCCATCAGCTCCCAAATTACCGTCCCATGTCTCCGCTCCCAAATTATCGTCCCCATGTCTCCGCTCCCAAATTACTGTGCTGTCTCTCCGCTCCCAAATTACCTCGCTGTCTCTCCGCTCCCAAATTACCGTGCTGTCTCTCAGCTCCCAAATTACCGTCCCATGTCTCCGCTCCCAAATTACCTCGCTGTCTCTCCTCTCCCAAATTACCGTCCCATGTCTCCGCTCCCAAATTACCGTCCCATGTCTCCGCTCCCAAATTACCTCACTGTCTCTCCTCTCCCAAATTACCGTCCCATCAGCTACCAAATTACCGTCCCATGTCTCCGCTCCCAAATTACCTCGCTGTCTCTCCGCTCCCAAATTACCTCGCTGTCTCTCAGCTCCCAAATTACCGTCCCATGTCTCCGCTCCCAAATTACCTCGCTGTCTCTCCGCTCCCAAATTACCGTCCCATCAGCTCCCAAAGTACTGTCCCATGTCTCCGCTCCCAAATTACCGTCCCATCAGCTCCCAAAGTACCGTCCCATCAGCTACCAAATTACCTCGCTGTCTCTCCTCTCCCAAATTACCGTCCCATCAGCTCCCAAATTACCATCCCATGTCTCCGCTCCCAAATTACCTCGCTGTCTCTCCTCTCCCAAATTACCGTCCCATCAGCTCCCAAAGTACCGTCCCATGTCTCCGCTCCCAATTACCTCGCTGTCTCTCCGCTCCCAAATTACCTCGCTGTCTCTCAGCTCCCAAATTACCGTCCCATGTCTCCGCTCCCAAATTACCTCACTGTCTCTCCGCTCCCAAATTACCTCGCTGTCTCTCCGCTCCCAAATTACCTCGCTGTCTCTCCGCTCCCAAATTACCTCGCTGTCTCTCAGCTCCCAAATTACCGTCCCATGTCTCCGCTCCCAAATTACCTCGCTGTCTCTCAGCTCCCAAATTACCGTCCCATGTCTCCGCTCCCAAATTACCGTCCCATCAGCTCCCAAATTACCGTCCCATCAGCTACCAAATTACCTCGCTGTCTCTCCTCTCCCAAATTACCGTCCCATCAGCTCCCAAATTACCGTCCCATGTCTCCGCTCCCAAATTACCTCGCTGTCTCTCAGCTCCCAAATTACCGTCCCATGTCTCCGCTCCCAAATTACCTCGCTGTCTCTCCGCTCCCAAATTACCTCGCTGTCTCTCCGCTCCCAAATTACGTTGCTGTCTCTCCGCTCCCAAATTACCTCGCTGTCTCTCCGCTCCCAAATTACCATGCTGTCTCTCAGCTCCCAAAGTACCGTCCCATGTCTCCACTCCCAAATTAACTCGCTGTCTCTCCTCTCCCAAATTACCGTCCCATCAGCTCCCAAAGTACCGTCCCATGTCTCCGCTCCCAAATTACCTCGCTGTCTCTCCTCTCCCAAATTACCGTCCCATCAGCTCCCAAATTACCGTCCCATGTCTCCGCTCCCAAATTACCGTGCTGTCTCTCCGCTCCCAAATTACCTCGCTGTCTCTCCTCTCCCAAATTACCGTCCCATCAGCTCCCAAATTACCGTCCCATGTCTCCGCTCCCAAATTACCTCGCTGTCTCTCAGCTCCCAAATTACCGTCCCATGTCTCCGCTCCCAAATAACTGTCCCATCAGCTCCCAAATTACCGTCCCATGTCTCCGCTCCCAAATTACCATGCTGTCTCTCAGCTCCGAAATTACCGTCCCATGTCTCCGCTCCCAAATTACCTCACTGTCTCTCCTCTCCCAAATTACCGTCCCATGTCTCCGCTCCCAAATTACCGTCCCATGTCTCCGCTCCCAAATTACCTCACTGTCTCTCCTCTCCCAAATTACCGTCCCATGTCTCCGCTCCCAAATTACCTCGCTGTCTCTCCGCTCCCAAATTACCGTCCCATGTCTCCGCTCCCAAATTACTGTGCTGTCTCTCCGCTCCCAAAGTACCATGCTGTCTCTCCGCTCCCAAAGTACCATGCTGTCTCTCCGCTCCCAAATTACCATGCTGTCTCTCAGCTCCCAAATTACCGTCCCATGTCTCCGCTCCCAAATTACCTCGCTGTCTCTCAGCTCCCAAATTACCGTCCCATCAGCTCCCAAAGTACCGTCCCATGTCTCCGCTCCCAAATTACCTCGCTGTCTCTCCTCTCCCAAATTACCGTCCCATCAGCTCCCAAATTTCCGTCCCATGTCTCCGCTCCCAAATTACTGTGCTGTCTCTCCGCTCCCAAAGTACCATGCTGTCTCTCCGCTCCCAAATTACCATGCTGTCTCTCAGCTCCCAAATTACTGTCCCATGTCTCCGCTCCCAAATTACCTCGCTGTCTCTCAGCTCCCAAAGTACCGACCCATCAGCTCCCAAAGTACCGTCCAATGTCTCCGCTCCCAAATTACCTCGCTGTGTCTCCTCTCCCAAATTACCGTCCCATCAGCTCCCAAATTACCGTCCCATCAGCTCCCAAAGTACCGTCCCATGTCTCTGCTCCCAAATTACCTCGCTGTCTCTCCTCTCCCAAATTACCGTCCCATTAGCTCCCAAATTACCGTCCCATGTCTCCGCTTCCAAATTACCTCGCTGTCTCTCAGCTCCCAAAGTACCGTCCCATCAGCTCCCAAATTACCGTCCCATCAGCTCCCAAAGTACCGTCCCATGTCTCTGCTCCCAAATTACCTCGCTGTCTCTCCTCTCCCAAATTACCGTCCCATCAGCTCCCAAATTACCGTCCCATGTCTCCGCTCCCAAATTACCTCGCTGTCTCTCCTCTCCCAAATTACCTCGCTGTCTCTCCTCTCCCAAATTACCGTCCCATCAGCTCCCAAATTACCGTCCCATGTCTCCGCTCCCAAATTACCTCGCTGTCTCTCAGCTCCCAAATTACCGTCCCATGTCTCCGCTCCCAAATTACATCACTGTCTCTCCTCTCCCAAATTACCGTCCCATGTCTCCGCTCCCAAATTACCGTCCCCCATCAGCTACCAAATTACCGTCCCATGTCTCCGCTCCCAAATTACCATGCTGTCTCTCAGCTCCCAAATTACCGTCCCATGTCTCCGCTCCCAAATTACCATGCTGTCTCTCAGCTCCCAAATTACCGTCCCATGTCTCCGCTCCCAAATTACCGTCCCATCAGCTCCCAAATTACCATCCCATGTCTCCGCTCCCAAATTACCGTCCCCATGTCTCCGCTCCCAAATTACTGTGCTGTCTCTCCGCTCCCAAATTACCTCGCTGTCTCTCCACTCCCAAATTACCGTGCTGTCTCTCAGCTCCCAAATTACCGTCCCATGTCTCCGCTCCCAAATTACCTCGCTGTCTCTGCTCTCCCAAAGTACCGTCCCATCAGCTTCCAAAGTACCGTCCCATGTCTCCGCTCCCAAATTACCGTTCCATCAGCATCCAAATTACCGTCCCATCAGCTACCAAATTACCTCGCTGTCTTTCCTCTCCCAAATTACCGTCCCATCAGCTCCCAAAGTACCGTCCCATGTCTCCGCTCCCAAATTACCTCGCTGTCTCTCAGCTCCCAAATTACCGTCCCATGTCTCCGCTCCCAAATTACCTCGCTGTCTCTCAGCTCCCAAAGTACCGTCCCATCAGCTTCCAAAGTACCGTCCCATGTCTCCGCTCCCAAATTACCTCGCTGTCTCTCAGCTCCCAAAGTACCGTCCCATCAGCTTCCAAAGTACCGTCCCATGTCTCCGCTCCCAAATTACCGTTCCATCAGCATCCAAATTACCGTCCCATCAGCTACCAAATTACCTCGCTGTCTTTCCTCTCCCAAATTACCGTCCCATCAGCTCCCAAATTACCGTCCCATGTCTCCGCTCCCAAATTACCTCGCTGTCTCTCCTCTCCCAAATTACCGTCCCATGTCTCCGCTCCCAAATTACCTCGCTGTCTCTCACCTCCCAAAGTACCGTCCCATGTCTCCGCTCCCAAATTACCTCGCTGTCTCTCCTCTCCCAAATTACCGTCCCATCAGCTCCCAAATTACCGTCCCCTGTCTCCGCTCCCAAATTACCTCGCTGTCTCTCCGCTCCCAAATTACCTCGCTGTCTCTTAGCTCCCAAATTACCGTCCCATGTCTCCGCTCCCAAATTACCTCGCTGTCTCTCAGCTCCCAAATTACCGTCCCATCAGCTCCCAAATTACCGTCCCATGTCTCCGCTCCCAAATTACCGTTCCATCAGCATCCAAATTACCGTCCCATCAGCTACCAAATTACCTTGCTGTCTTTCCTCTCCCAAATTACCGTCCCATCAGCTCCCAAATTACCGTCCCCTGTCTCCGCTCCCAAATTACCTCGCTGTCTCTCCGCTCCCAAATTACCTCGCTGTCTCTTAGCTCCCAAATTACCGTCCCATGTCTCCGCTCCCAAATTACCTCGCTGTCTCTCAGCTCCCAAATTACCGTCCCATCAGCTCCCAAATTACCGTCCCATGTCTCCGCTCCCAAATTACCGTTCCATCAGCATCCAAATTACCGTCCCATCAGCTACCAAATTACCTTGCTGTCTTTCCTCTCCCAAATTACCGTCCCATCAGCTCCCAAATTACCGTCCCATGTCTCCGCTCCCAAATTACCTCGCTGTCTCTCCTCTCCCAAATTACCATCCCATGTCTCCGCTCCCAAATTACCTCACTGTCTCTCCTCTCCCAAATTACCGTCCCATCAGCTCCCAAATTACCGTCCCATGTCTCCGCTCCCAAATTACCGTCCCATCAGCTCCCAAAGTACCGTCCCATCAGCTACCAAATTACCTCGCTGTCTCTCCTCTCCCAAATTACCGTCCCATCAGCTCCCAAATTACCATCCCATGTCTCCGCTCCCAAATTACCTCGCTGTCTCTCCTCTCCCAAATTACCGTCCCATCAGCTCCCAAAGTACCGTCCCATGTCTCCGCTCCCAATTACCTCGCTGTCTCTCCGCTCCCAAATTACCTCGCTGTCTCTCAGCTCCCAAATTACCGTCCCATGTCTCCGCTCCCAAATTACCTCACTGTCTCTCCGCTCCCAAATTACCTCGCTGTCTCTCCGCTCCCAAATTACCTCGCTGTCTCTCCGCTCCCAAATTACCTCGCTGTCTCTCCGCTCCCAAATTACCTCGCTGTCTCTCAGCTCCCAATTTACCGTCCCATGTCTCCGCTCCCAAATTACCTCGCTGTCTCTCAGCTCCCAAATTACCGTCCCATGTCTCCGCTCCCAAATTACCGTCCCATCAGCTCCCAAATTACCGTCCCATCAGCTACCAAATTACCTCGCTGTCTCTCCTCTCCCAAATTACCGTCCCATCAGCTCCCAAATTACAGTCCCATGTCTCCGCTCCCAAATTACCTCGCTGTCTCTCAGCTCCCAAATTACCGTCCCATGTCTCCGCTCCCAAATTACCTCGCTGTCTCTCCGCTCCCAAATTACCTCGCTGTCTCTCCGCTCCCAAATTACCTCGCTGTCTCTCCGCTCCCAAATTACCATGCTGTCTCTCAGCTCCCAAAGTACCGTCCCATGTCTCCGCTCCCAAATTACCTCGCTGTCTCTCCTCTCCCAAATTACCGTCCCATCAGCTCCCAAATTACCGTCCCATGTCTCCGCTCCCAAATTACCATGCTGTCTCTCAGCTCCGAAATTACCGTCCCATGTCTCCGCTCCCAAATTACCTCACTGTCTCTCCTCTCCCAAATTACCGTCCCATGTCTCCGCTCCCAAATTACCGTCCCATGTCTCCGCTCCCAAATTACCTCACTGTCTCTCCTCTCCCAAATTACCGTCCCATGTCTCCGCTCCCAAATTACCTCGCTGTCTCTCCGCTCCCAAATTACCGTCCCATCAGCTCCCAAAGTACCGTCCCATGTCTCCGCTCCCAAATTACCTCGCTGTCTCTCCTCTCCCAAATTACCGTCCCTTCAGCTCCCAAATTACCGTCCCATGTCTCCGCTCCCAAATTGCCGTGCTGTCTCTCCGCTCCCAAATTACCTCGCTGTCTCTCCTTTCCCAAATTACCGTCCCATCCGCTCCCAAATTACCGTCCCATGTCTCCGCTCCCAAATTACCTTGCTGTCTCTCAGCTCCCAAATTACCGTCCCATGTCTCCGCTCCCAAATTACTGTCCCATCAGCTCCCAAATTACCGTCCCATGTCTCCGCTCCCAAATTACCATGCTGTCTCTCAGCTCCGAAATTACCGTCCCATGTCTCCGCTCCCAAATTACCTCACTGTCTCTCCTCTCCCAAATTACCGTCCCATGTCTCCGCTCCCAAATTACCGTCCCATGTCTCCGCTCCCAAATTACCTCACTGTCTCTCCTCTCCCAAATTACCGTCCCATGTCTCCGCTCCCAAATTACCTCGCTGTCTCTCCGCTCCCAAATTACCGTCCCATGTCTCCGCTTCCAAATTACTGTGCTGTCTCTCCGCTCCCAAAGTACCATGCTGTCTCTCCGCTCCCAAATTACCTCGCTGTCTCTCATCTCCCAAATTACCGTCCCATCAGCTCCCAAAGTACCGTCCCATGTCTCCGCTCCCAAATTACCTCGCTGTCTCTCCTCTCCCAAATTACCGTCCCATCAGCTCCCAAATTTCCGTCCCATGTCTCCGCTCCCAAATTACTGTGCTGTCTCTCCGCTCCCAAAGTACCATGCTGTCTCTCCGCTCCCAAATTACCATGCTGTCTCTCAGCTCCCAAATTACTGTCCCATGTCTCCGCTCCCAAATTACCTCGCTGTCTCTCAGCTCCCAAATTACCGACCCATCAGCTCCCAAAGTACCGTCCAATGTCTCCGCTCCCAAATTACCTCGCTGTGTCTCCTCTCCCAAATTACCATCCCATCAGCTCCCAAATTACCGTCCCATCAGCTCCCAAAGTACCGTCCCATGTCTCCGCTTCCAAATTACCTCGCTGTCTCTCAGCTCCCAAAGTACCGTCCCATCAGCTCCCAAATTACCGTCCCATCAGCTCCCAAAGTACCGTCCCATGTCTCTGCTCCCAAATTACCTCGCTGTCTCTCCTCTCCCAAATTACCGTCCCATCAGCTCCCAAATTACCGTCCCATGTCTCCGCTCCCAAATTACCTCGCTGTCTCTCCTCTCCCAAATTACCTCGCTGTCTCTCCTCTCCCAAATTACCGTCCCATCAGCTCCCAAATTACCGTCCCATGTCTCCGCTCCCAAATTACCTCGCTGTCTCTCAGCTCCCAAATTACCGTCCCATGTCTCCGCTCCCAAATTACATCACTGTCTCTCCTCTCCCAAATTACCATCCCATGTCTCCGCTCCCAAATTACCGTCCCCCATCAGCTACCAAATTACCGTCCCATGTCTCCGCTCCCAAATTACCATGCTGTCTCTCAGCTCCCAAATTACCGTCCCATGTCTCCGCTCCCAAATTACCATGCTGTCTCTCAGCTCCCAAATTACCGTCCCATGTCTCCGCTCCCAAATTACCGTCCCATCAACTCCCAAATTACCATCCCATGTCTCCGCTCCCAAATTACCGTCCCCATGTCTCCGCTCCCAAATTACTGTGCTGTCTCTCCGCTCCCAAATTACCTTGCTGTCTCTCCACTCCCAAATTACTGTGCTGTCTCTCAGCTCCCAAATTACCGTCCCATCAGCTCCCAAAGTACCGTCCCATGTCTCTGCTACCAAATTACCTCGCTGTCTCTCCTCTCCCAAATTACCGTCCCATCAGCTCCCAAATTACCGTCCCATGTCTCCGCTCCCAAATTACCTCGCTGTCTCTCCTCTCCCAAATTACCGTCCCATGTCTCCGCTCCCAAATTACCTCGCTGTCTCTCACCTCCCAAAGTACCGTCCCATGTCTCCGCTCCCAAATTACCTCGCTGTCTCTCCTCTCCCAAATTACCGTCCCATCAGCTCCCAAATTACCGTCCCATGTCTCCGCTCCCAAATTACCTCGCTGTCTCTCAGCTCCCAAATTACCGTCCCATGTCTCCGCTCCCAAATTACATCACTGTCTCTCCTCTCCCAAATTACCATCCCATGTCTCCGCTCCCAAATTACCGTCCCCCATCAGCTACCAAATTACCGTCCCATGTCTCCGCTCCCAAATTACCATGCTGTCTCTCAGCTCCCAAATTACCGTCCCATGTCTCCGCTCCCAAATTACCATGCTGTCTCTCAGCTCCCAAATTACCGTCCCATGTCTCCGCTCCCAAATTACCGTCCCATCAACTCCCAAATTACCATCCCATGTCTCCGCTCCCAAATTACCGTCCCCATGTCTCCGCTCCCAAATTACTGTGCTGTCTCTCCGCTCCCAAATTACCTTGCTGTCTCTCCACTCCCAAATTACTGTGCTGTCTCTCAGCTCCCAAATTACCGTCCCATCAGCTCCCAAAGTACCGTCCCATGTCTCTGCTACCAAATTACCTCGCTGTCTCTCCTCTCCCAAATTACCGTCCCATCAGCTCCCAAATTACCGTCCCATGTCTCCGCTCCCAAATTACCTCGCTGTCTCTCCTCTCCCAAATTACCGTCCCATGTCTCCGCTCCCAAATTACCTCGCTGTCTCTCACCTCCCAAAGTACCGTCCCATGTCTCCGCTCCCAAATTACCTCGCTGTCTCTCCTCTCCCAAATTACCGTCCCATCAGCTCCCAAATTACCGTCCCCTGTCTCCGCTCCCAAATTACCTCGCTGTCTCTCCGCTCCCAAATTACCTCGCTGTCTCTTAGCTCCCAAATTACCGTCCCATGTCTCCGCTCCCAAATTACCTCGCTGTCTCTCAGCTCCCAAATTACCGTCCCATCAGCTCCCAAATTACCTTCCCATGTCTCCGCTCCCAAATTACCGTTCCATCAGCATCCAAATTACCGTCCCATCAGCTACCAAATTACCTTGCTGTCTTTCCTCTCCCAAATTACCGTCCCATCAGCTCCCAAATTACCGTCCCATGTCTCCGCTCCCAAATTACCTCGCTGTCTCTCCTCTCCCAAATTACCGTCCCATGTCTCCGCTCCCAAATTACCTCGCTGTCTCTCCTCTCCCAAATTACCGTCCCATGTCTCCGCTCCCAAATTACCTCACTGTCTCTCCTCTCCCAAATTACCGTCCCATCAGCTCCCAAATTACCGTCCCATGTCTCCGCTCCCAAATTACCTCGCTGTCTCTCCGCTCCCAAATTACCGTCCCATGTCTCCGCTCCCAAATTACCTCGCTGTCTCTCAGCTCCCAAAGTACCGTCCCATCAGCTCCCAAAGTACCGTCCCATGTCTCCGCTCCCAAATTACCTCGCTGTCTCTCAGCTCCCAAATTATCGTCCCATGTCTCCGCTCCCAAATTACCTCGCTGTCTCTCAGCTCCCAAAGTACCGTCCCATCAGCTTCCAAAGTACCGTCCCATGTCTCCGCTCCCAAATTACCTCGCTGTCTCTCAGCTCCCAAATTATCGTCCCATGTCTCCGCTCCCAAATTACCTCGCTGTCTCTCAGCTCCCAAAGTACCGTCCCATCAGCTTCCAAAGTACCGTCCCATGTCTCCGCTCCCAAATTACCTCGCTGTCTCTCAGCTCCCAAAGTACCGTCCCATCAGCTTCCAAAGTACCGTCCCATGTCTCCGCTCCCAAATTACCGTCCCATCAGCTACCAAATTACCGTCCCATGTCTCCGCTCCCAAATTACCATGCTGTCTCTCAGCTCCCAAATTACCTCGCTGTCTCTCCGCTCCCAAATTACCGTGCTGTCTCTCAGCTCCCAAATTACCGTCCCATGTCTCCGCTCCCAAATTACCTCACTGTCTCTCCTCTCCCAAATTACCGTCCCATCAGCTACCAAATTACCGTCCCATGTCTCCGCTGCCAAATTACCTCGCTGTCTCTCCGCTCCCAAATTACCTCGCTATCTCTCAACTCCCAAATTACCGTCCCATGTCTCCGCTCCCAAATTACCTCACTCTCTCTCCTCTCCCAAATTACCGTCCCATGTCTCCGCTCCCAAATTACCTCGCTGTCTCTCCTCTCCCAAATTACCGTCCCATGTCTCCGCTCCCAAATTACCTCGCTGTCTCTCAGCTCCCAAAGTACCGTCCCATCAGCTCCCAAAGTACCGTCCCATCAGCTCCCAAATTACCGTCCCATCAGCTCCCAAATTACCGTCCCATGTCTCCTCTCCCAAATTACGTCCCATGTCTCCGCTCCCAAATTACCTCGCTGTCTCTGCTCCCAAATTACCTCGCTGTCTCTCAGCTCCCAAAGTAACCGTCCCATCAGCTCCCAAATTACCGTCCCATGTCTCTGCTCCCAAATTACTTCGCTGTCCCTCAGCTCCCAAATTACCCTCCCATGTCTCCGCTCCCAAATTACCTCACTGTCTCTCCTCTCCCAAATTACCGTCCCATGTCTCCGCTCCCGAATTACCGTCCCATTAGCTACCAAATTACCGTCCCATGTGTCCGCTCCCAAATTACCATGCTGTCTCTCAGCTCCCAAATTACCGTCCCATGTCTCCGCTCCCAAATTACTGTGCTGTGTCTCCGCTCCCAAATTACCTCGCTGACTCTCCGCTCCCAAATTACCGTGCTGTCTCTCAGCTCCCAAATTACCGTCCCATGTCTCCGCTCCCAAATTACCTCACTGTCTCTCCTCTCCCAAATTACCATGCTGTCTCTCAGCTCCCAAATTACCGTCCCATGTCTCCGCTCCCAAATTACCTCGCTGTCTCTCCTCTCCCAAAGTACCGTCCCATCAGCTCCTAAAGTACCGTCCCATGTCTCCGCTCCCAAATTACCTCGCTGTCTCTCAGCTCCCAAAGTACCGTCCCATCAGCTCCCAAAGTACCGTCCCATCAGCTCCCAAATTTCCGTCCCATCAGCTCCCAAATTACCGTCCCATGTCTCCTCTCCCAAATTACCGTCCCATCAGCTCCCAAAGTACCGTCCCATGTCTCCGCTCCCAAATTACCTCGCTGTCTCTCAGCTCCCAAATTACCGTCCCATGTCTCCGCTTCCAAATTACCTCGCTGTCTCTCCTCTCCCAAATTACCGTCCCATCAGCTCCCAAATTACCGTCCCATGTCTCCGCTCCCAAATTACCTCGCTGTCTCTCAGCTCCCAAATTACCGTCCCATCAGCTCCCAAATTACCGTCCCATGTCTCCGCTCCCAAATTACCTCGCTGTCTCTCAGCTCCCAAATTACCGTCCCATGTCTCCGCTCCCAAATTACCTCGCTGTCTCTCCTCTCCCAAATTACCGTCCCATCAGCTCCCAAATTACCGTCCCATCAGCTCCCAAAGTACCGTCCCATGTCTCCGCTCCCAAATTACCTCGCTGTCTCTCAGCTCCCAAAGTACCGTCCCATCAGCTCCCAAATTACCGTCCCATCAGCTCCCAAAGTACCGTCCCATGTCTCCCGCTCCCAAATTACCTCGCTGTCTCTCCTCTCCCAAATTACCGTCCCATCAGCTCCCAAATTACCGTCCCATCAGCTCCCAAAGTACCGTCCCATGTCTCCGCTCCCAAATAACCTCGCTGTCTCTCCTCTCCCAATTTACCGTCCCATCAGCTCCCAAATTACCGTCCCATGTCTCCGCTCCCAAATTACCTCGCTGTGTCTCCTCTCCCAAATTACCTCGCTGTCTCTCCTCTCCCAAATTACCGTCCCATCAGCTCCCAAATTACCGTCCCATGTCTCCGCTCCCAAATTACCTTGCTGTCTCTCAGCTCCCAAATTACCGTACCATGTCTCCGCTCCCAAATTACCTCGCTGTCTCTCAGCTCCCAAATTACCGTCCCATGTCTCCGCTCCCAAATTACCTCGCTGTCTCTCAGCTCCCAAATTACCGTCCCATGTCTCCGCTCCCAAATTACCTCGCTGTCTCTCAGCTCCGAAAGTACCGTCCCATCAGCTCCCAAATTACTGTCCCATCAGCTCCCAAAGTACCGTCCCATGTCTCCGCTCCCAAATTACCTCGCTGTCTCTCCTCTCCCAAATTACCGTCCCATCAGCTCCCAAATTACCGTCCCATGTCTCCGCTCCCAAATTACCTCGCTGTCTCTCCTCTCCCAAATTACCGTCCCATCAGCTCCCAAATTACCGTCCCATGTCTCCGCTCCCAAATTACCTCGCTGTCTCTCCTCTCCCAAATTACCGTCCCATCAGCTCCCAAATTACCGGCCCATGTCTCCGCTCCCAAATTACCTCGCTGTCTCTCCTCTCCCAAATTACCGTCCCATCAGCTCCCAAATTACCGTTCCATGTCTCCGCTCCCAAATTACCTTGCTGTCTCTCAGCTCCCAAGTTACCGTCCCATGTCTCCGCTCCCAAATTACCTCGCTGTCTCTCAGCTCCCAAATTACCATCCCATGTCTCAGCTCCCAAATTACCGTCCCATGTCTCCGCTCCCAAATTACCGTCCCATGTCTCCGCTCCCAAATTACCTCGCTGTCTCTCAGCTCCCAAATTACCTCGCTGTCTCTCCTCTCCCAAATTACCTCGCTGTCTCTCAGCTCCCAAATTACCGTCCCATGTCTCCGCTCCCAAATTACCTCGCTGTCTCTCCTCTCCCAAATTACCGTTCCATCAGCTCCCAAATTACCGTCCCATGTCTCCGCTCCCAAATTACCGTGCTGTCTCTCCGCTCCCAAATTACTTCGCTGTCTCTCCTCTCCCAAATTACCGTCCCATCAGCTCCCAATTACCGTCCCATGTGTCCGCTCCCAAATTACCTCGCTGTCTCTCAGCTCCCAAATTACCGTCCCATGTCTCCGCTCCCAAATTACCGTCCCATGTCTCCGCTCCCAAATTACTGTCCCATGTCTCAGCTCCCAAATTACCTCGCTGTCTCTCAGCTCCCAAATTACCTCGCTGTCTCTCCTCTCCCAAATTACCTCGCTGTCTCTCAGCTCCCAAATTACCGTCCCATGTCTCCGCTCCCAAATTACCTCGCTGTCTCTCCTCTCCCAAATTACCGTCCCATGTCTCCGCTCCCAAATTACCTCGCTGTCTCTCCTCTCCCAAATTACCGTCCCATGTCTCCGCTCCCAAATTACCTCGCTGTCTCTCCTCTCCCCAATTACCGTCCCATCAGCTCCCAAAGTACCGTCCCATGTCTCCGCTCCCAAATTACCGTCCCATCAGCTCCCAAAGTACCGTCCCATGTCTCCGCTCCCAAATTACCTCGCTGTCTCTCAGCTCCCAAATTACCGCCCCATCAGCTCCCAAATTACCGTACCATGTCTCCGCTCCCAAATTACCTCGCTGTCTCTCAGCTCCCAAATTACCGTCCCATGTCTCCGCTCCCAAATTACCTCGCTGTCTCTCAGCTCCCAAATTACCGTCCCATGTCTCCGCTCCCAAATTACCTCGCTGTCTCTCAGCTCCGAAAGTACCGTCCCATCAGCTCCCAAATTACCGTCCCATGTCTCCGCTCCCAAATTACCTCGCTGTCTCTCCTCTCCCAAATTACCGTCCCATCAGCTCCCAAATTACCGTCCCATGTCTCCGCTCCCAAATTACCTCGCTGTCTCTCCTCTCCCAAATTACCGTCCCATCAGCTCCCAAATTACCGGCCCATGTCTCCGCTCCCAAATTACCTCGCTGTCTCTCCTCTCCCAAATTACCGTCCCATCAGCTCCCAAATTACCGTTCCATGTCTCCGCTCCCAAATTACCTCGCTGTCTCTCAGCTCCCAAGTTACCGTCCCATGTCTCCGCTCCCAAATTACCTCGCTGTCTCTCAGCTCCCAAATTACCATCCCATGTCTCAGCTCCCAAATTACCGTCCCATGTCTCCGCTCCCAAATTACCTCGCTGTCTCTCAGCTCCCAAATTACCTCGCTGTCTCTCCTCTCCCAAATTACCTCGCTGTCTCTCAGCTCCCAAATTACCGTCCCATGTCTCCGCTCCCAAATTACCTCGCTGTCTCTCCTCTCCCAAATTACCGTCCCATGTCTCCGCTCCCAAATTACCTCGCTGTCTCTCCTCTCCCAAATTACCGTCCCATGTCTCCGCTCCCAAATTACCTCGCTGTCTCTCCTCTCCCAAATTACCGTTCCATCAGCTCCCAAATTACCGTCCCATGTCTCCGCTCCCAAATTACCGTGCTGTCTCTCCGCTCCCAAATTACTTCGCTGTCTCTCCTCTCCCAAATTACCGTCCCATCAGCTCCCAATTACCGTCCCATGTGTCCGCTCCCAAATTACCTCGCTGTCTCTCAGCTCCCAAATTACCGTCCCATGTCTCCGCTCCCAAATTACCGTCCCATGTCTCCGCTCCCAAATTACTGTCCCATGTCTCAGCTCCCAAATTACCTCGCTGTCTCTCAGCTCCCAAATTACCTCGCTGTCTCTCCTCTCCCAAATTACCTCGCTGTCTCTCAGCTCCCAAATTACCGTCCCATGTCTCCGCTCCCAAATTACCTCGCTGTCTCTCCTCTCCCAAATTACCGTCCCATGTCTCCGCTCCCAAATTACCTCGCTGTCTCTCCTCTCCCAAATTACCGTCCCATGTCTCCGCTCCCAAATTACCTCGCTGTCTCTCCTCTCCCCAATTACCGTCCCATCAGCTCCCAAAGTACCGTCCCATGTCTCCGCTCCCAAATTACCGTCCCATCAGCTCCCAAAGTACCGTCCCATGTCTCCGCTCCCAAATTACCTCGCTGTCTCTCAGCTCCCAAATTACCGCCCCATCAGCTCCCAAATTACCGTCCCATGTCTCCGCTCCCAAATTACCGTCCCATCAGCTCCCAAATTACCGTCCCATCAGCTACCAAATTACCTCGCTGTCTCTCCTCTCCCAAATTACCGTCCCATGTCTCCGCTCCCAAATTACCTCGCTGTCTCTCCTCTCCCAAATTACCGTCCCATCAGTTCCCAAAGTACCGTCCCATGTCTCCTCTCCCAAATTACCGTCCCATCAGCTCCCAAAGTACCGTCCCATGTCTCCGCTCCCAAATTACCTCGCTGTCTCTCCTCTCCCAAATTACAGTCCCATCAGCTCCCAAATTACCGTCCCATGTCTCCGCTCCCAAATTACCTCGCTGTCTGTCCTCTCCCAAATTACCGTCCCATGTCTCCGCTCCCAAATTACCTCGCTGTCTCTCTTCTCCCAAATTACCGTCCCATCAGCTCCCAAAGTACTGTCCCATGTCTCCTCTCCCAAATTACCGTCCCATCAGCTCCCAAAGTACCGTCCCATGTCTCCGCTCCCAAATTACCTCGCTGTCTCTCCTCTCCCAAATTACTGTCCCATGTCTCCGCTCCCAAATTACCTCGCTGTCTCTCAGCTCCCAAATTACCGTCCCAACAGCTCCCAAATTACCGTCCCATCAGCTCCCATGCCCCTCCAACCTGCCTGAGAGACTTTCCTAGACCTGCCTCACACTCTTTCTTGTCTCTCACAACCTATTGAATCCTCTTAAAAAATCATCCAACGTGCCCGACTGGCACCTGGCCCCCCTGACATTTCCCCTGTTCCTTCATAGGGGAGGAACGCAGATATCGTGTGGCCGGTGATATAGCTTACATTATATGGCCACACTATCAGGCTGTGAGATAATGTCTGTCGGTCTGACAATGTACGTATATACCCAGTGGTGAATGATCTGATCACAGCGAAGTGTAAAGGTCATTAGTCACTTATTCTCCTTGGTCTCTGTGCTGCATGTGACACTCCTCACACACCACATTCCCTGGCTCTTCCTAGGCTTCCAGGTGGCTTCCTTCTGCCCCATAAGTAATGAGCCGGAATATTAGCCTGTGACTGCCTCTAACGTTGATATCTAACCCTATGGTTACATAATCCAGTGTTAATCAGTGTTTCCCTCTCTGTATGCCGCCATTGCTATGATCTACGTAATATAAAATACAGGCCCTGATGTGGGCTGGTGTTGCTGGATGCTGTTTGGTTACATACACAGAATAACGCTCCGCACCGCATCTTCTCATGTTGCGTTTAATGCAGAGCATTGCCACCTCTACTGTCTATAAAGTGGTAACCTCAGAGACGCGTATCTTATTGCTCTATAATTGTACATCATCATCGGTAGCGCATCGTAACGGTTCTCTGTGCTGCACTATTTCTCTGACCGTTTTATCTTATTGCGTCCCGATCGGAAAAATCGCTTGTCTGGGCATACCCAATGCGATGGTCACCCACTCTATGGTTGAATCTATAAATAATCATCCAACGTGTAATCTGCGTTTTACGACTGGTAGATCCGCTGTACGATAGACAGTGGTAGATCTGTTAGCGCCTGGTTACTCGTGCAGTCATGGACCTGCTAAATCCCAGTGTGCCGCAGTCAGTAACCGGTCACCTAACCCCTATATAGATTTCCGCTGATACTTTATGTGGCTTCCATACCACTGCACTTTATTCTGGATGCTGACACTGAAAGCTTCCTGCGCCCTCAGCCCTGAACGGGTTAAAGCGGCTGCCGCTGTGTCATAAACTCAGAGTGAGCAAGTGTGGCCGCTGCCATTCATCCTCCTGTCGTCCCCCAGCTGTAATGCTGACCCCTGGGCAAGAGGCCATTAATAAGGACCATTCTTCAGTGTCCTGAGCCCAACTCCATGCGCTCTGCGCCGCGGTGTAAATCCTCAGATTATCCTCCGCAATCTCTTTATGTGAATTCCTTCCCTGATGATTGTTGCACATGTTATATAATGGTATAATACAAATCTCGGAGGGGGCCGCTGGGTGTATAAGAAAACAAAAGTCTTTTTAGTCTTTCTAGGGGTTTAGTAAACGCGTTGCAATTTTAACTATATAATAATCACAGTAGAAGTACCGTAAAGAGCTAGATACACCAGTAGGATATTACAAATATGTCATTTAATATATGAGGAGTCAACATATTTCGTATATTAAAGGGACTCTTGCTAGGCAGCTGTTCTGTTACCTGCCATGTAAGGCTCTCACTGGCTCCATACACTCTTCTTCCTGGCAGAGATGTAACTAGACTTTTTGGTGCCCTGTGCCAGAAAGAGCATTTGCGCCCCCTCATTTTTCAAAGGGACATAATGCACCCAAAAAAGGGCCATGGCCTCATGGGGAAGGGCCAGGGAAGAGATAGGGGAGGCCAGGAGATGCTGGGGATAAATAGGGACATAATATAGTGCACCTGAGAGAGGGCCATGGCCTCATGGGGAAGGGCCAGGGAAGAGATAGGGGAGGCCAGGAGATGCTGGGGATAAATAGGGACATAATATAGTGCACCTGAGAGAGGGCCATGGCCTCATGGGGAAGGGCCAGGGAAGAGATAGGGGAGGCCAGGAGATGCTGGGGATAAATAGGGACATAATATAGTGCACCTGAGAGAGGGCCATGGCCTCATGGGGAAGGGCCAGGGAAGAGATAGGAGAGGCCAGGAGATGCTGGGGATAAATAGGGACATAATATAGTGCACCTGAGAGAGGGCCATGGCCTCATGGGGAAGGGCCAGGGAAGAGATAGGGGAGGCCAGGAGATGCTGGGGATAAATAGGGACATAATATAGTGCACCTGAGAGAGAGCCATGGCCTCATGGGGAAGGGCCAGGGAAGAGATAGGAGAGGCGAGGAGATGCTGGGGATAAATAGGGACATAATATAGTGCACCTGAGAGAGGACCATGGCCTCATGGGGAAGGGCCAGGGAAGAGATAGAGGAGGCCAGGAGATGCTGGGGATAAATAGGGACATAATATAGTGCACCTGTGAGAGGGCCATGGCCTCATGGGGAAGGGCCAGGGAAGAGATAGGGGAGGCCAGGAGATGCTGGGGATAAATAGGGACATAATATAGTGCACCTGAGAGAGAGCCATGGCCTCATGGGGAAGGGCCAGGGAAGAGATAGGAGAGGCCAGGAGATGCTGGGGATAAATAGGGACATAATATAGTGCACCTGAGAGAGGGCCATGGCCTCATGGGGAAGGGCCAGGGAAGAGATAGGGGAGGCCAGGAGATGCTGGGGATAAATAGGGACATAATATAGTGCACCTGAGAGAGGGCCATGGCTTCATGGGGAAGGGCCAGGGAAGAGATAGGAGAGGCCAGGAGATGCTGGGGATAAATAGGGACATAATATAGTGCACCTGAGAGAGGGCCATGGCCTCATGGGGAAGGGCCAGGGAAGAGATAGGGGAGGCCAGGAGATGCTGGGGATAAATAGGGACATAATATAGTGCACCTGAGAGAGGGCCATGGCCTCATGGGGAAGGGCCAGGGAAGAGATAGGGGAGGCCAGGAGATGCTGGGGATAAATAGGGACATAATATAGTGCACCTGAGAGAGGGCCATGGCCTCATGGGGAAGGGCCAGGGAAGAGATAGGGGAGGCCAGGAGATGCTGGGGATAAATAGGACATAATATAGTGCACTTGAGAGAGGGCCATGGCCTCATGGGGAAGGGCCAGGGAAGAGATAGGAGAGGCGAGGAGATGCTGGGGATAAATAGGGACATAATATAGTGCACCTGAGAGAGGGCCATGGCCTCATGGGGAAGGGCCAGGGAAGAGATAGGGGAGGCCAGGAGATGCTGGGGATGAAATAAGAGGATGCTACAAGCAAGAATGATAATAAACAGAAATGTGACAGGCCCAAACAGCGCCCCCTGACCTGTGGTGCCCTATGCGATGGCACCGGCCGCACTACCCTTGCTACGGCCCTGCTTCCTGGTACTAATAATGCAGATTATATGGGCAGCTTTGACTGTAGCAAGCGTCAAATTGTCTTTCAGCCCTGTGTGACTCTGCAGCCATTGCGTAGACCGCGCAGTTTATAGGCTCCGGTACTGAACAGTCTGTGTCGGCCACTATGCCCAGCGATGTAGAATGTTGTATCGGCAGAATTTATGAATTTAGAACATTCGTAAAATGGAGAATTAAAACTAGCTTCCTCTGCGATTTCCTAATGGTTAAGATGAGCTTAAACATGAAACCATTATGGAATCTGTATGATTTACCGCCGGCCAAACCTAACCCCCTCTTCCACGCAGCCTAACCCTAAGTTTCCCGGGGGGTGCCTAACCCTAACCTCCCCCCGGAGGTGCCTAACCTCCCCTTTCTCTAGCCTAACCCTCCCCAGCCCCCTAACCTGACAAACCGACCCCCCCCCCCCCCCCGCCCCGCGAGGCTGTCCGCGCGCGGATTACCTTCGATCGGTAAGCCGGGTGTCGGGCTACCGGCGTAGGTCAAATGACAGGCGTCGGGATTTCGACGCCTGTCATTAGTACCTTGCCTGGATTAGACAGTCGAGAAGCCGGCGGTCGGGATTACGTCCGTGGACTTCCCGACTGCTTCCCTTTACCTGCGCTGTCATGGCTGACCACATGGCTTGCCGTTGAGTCATTGTAAATATGCGGTCTTATTGAGAGATGTCACAATGCCGATATCTTTTCCTACTGCGCATGCGTATAAGTTGCACTGTGCATGTGCCGCGATGGTCGTGCAACACCTGCCGCAGTGAGGATTTATTTGTAAAGTGATTGACGTGCAGAGGGTGCTTGTGGGGGGGGGTGACTCAAATGCAGGCGTGCTGCGGCCGTTTTCAGGGCGTGTCTCAGTCTGCAACTACGATCCCGTACACCGTTGCAAAGGCTCCGGCGGCTCAGTTTTGTCGGCCATCCTGAGTAACCGTATTGTTAAGCCCCGTACACACTGGTCGATATTTATGAACGATAACGACCTCTTTGATCGATATGTATCATTCAAACCATCCAGTGTGTATGCACTAAGCGATGAACGATGCACACTCCCGCGGGTCGTTGAATTCCCCAGCTGTCTGTACATGCAGTCCAATCCGGGGCGGCTGCCGATCTCGCTCAACACACACGTCGACCAGTGTGAACGGGCCGTTACTCAGAAGTTCAATGATCGACCAACGTGCAGCTGCAGGCAGCATTTGTATATAAAATATCATCTTAATTTCAAATTTTTGCCCCATTGTAGATTGGGGAGGGAAAATCCCCCCTAAAGAAATGACCCTCTACAGTCGGCTGCCTCACTTCGAGTCTCTGGGACTCCCCTTTCCGAACCAGCCAATCACAAGGAGCCGGAGTGCGAAACTGCTTGTGATTGGCTGTTGGGTAGGGGCGCTCCCAGTTCCCCGCTGTCTTAATCATCTCACATCTGACGTGAGCGGGTCGGTCACTAACTTTGGGAATATTTGCCCAGGGTTAGTTTATTGTTTATTCCTTGTGGACTACGTTTATGTTGCTTATACTGTGTCACTCTTTTGGGGCAGTGGGACAGGATTTTAGGGACTTCTGTCATTTATAGAGCACTGGGGTTCCGGAGCTGCCATTACAGGATTCCCAGTCTGGATAATAGACCTGGCCCCACTGCCCAGGGGGCTCAATAAATGCCCCGGCTTGTCTCTGTACGTTACTGCGGCCCCTCTCCCAGTAGAGGCACCAGTGCAGCACTGACCATCCTGGGGCTGGTTACAGGCGGGGACACAGATCTGACCAGCAGACTCAGTGGGAGATAGATCAAACCATCTACAGAGAAGAAATGAAGAATCACCTATAACAACCAATCAGATTGTAGCTACCATTTTATAGACTGTACTAGATAAATGATAGCTAGAAGCTGATTGGTTGATTTGGGCAACACGTCCACTTATCTTTAGAAGGTTTGAGACATGTCCCCCTATGAGTTGTACCTCCGTATTCCCCATGGGGATATGAGGGGGGTGACACTGGGAGATCCCACCTCTTTTCTCTGTTCATTTGAGGTTGTAGTTGGAATTATTTAGCATTTGGGTGAAGGTTTATGGTGGGGAAATTGGGACTGTGTTAAAGACCAAGGGGTATATTTACTAAAGTGAGAGTTATTTGCCCATCGCAATCAATCAGATTCTACCTAACATTTAGGTAGCACCTTCTAGAAGATAATAGCTAGAATCTGATTGGTTGCTATGGGCAACATCTCCACTTCTGAAAACTCTCACTGTAGTAAATTTACCCCCTAGTACCCGGATAGATGCATTGTGTAGTGACCCTTGTAGTAGTGGTAGTAGTAATACTGTGGGCTTCTCATGGAATATAGAATAATACCAGGTTTCACTTCCAGCCTCACCGGGACAGGAGTTGATTGATCATGAGAAGGCAATGTTGCAGTTCCACACCACACCACCAGAGGGCCCCAACATCAGCTTCTTGCTACAAGACCATGAGGAGCGCAGGAAACTAAGTAATGTCCCTGTCTGGAGCTGCCAACCAGACTGCTTTATCCCTGCTTTTATCCCTGAGATTGTCTACTCAGAACATAGCACTGACTGTGTACTGGTATGATCTGTGTGTACCTACAGGTGTGGTGGCAGGGCACTGGTATATAATGCTCTGTGTGTACCAACAGGTGTGGGGGCAGGGCCCTGGTATATAATGCTGTGTGTGTACCTACACGTGTGGGGGCAGGACACTGGTATATAATGCTCTGTGTGTACCTACAGGTGTGGGGGCAGGGCACTAGTATATAATCCTCTGTGTGTACCTACAGGTGTGGGGGCAGGGCCCTGGTATATAATGCTCTGTGTGAGATAGCGGGGCACTGGTATATAATGCTATGTGTGAGATAGCGGGGTACTGGTATATAATGCACTGTGTGAGATAGTGGGGTACTGTTATATAATGCTCTGTGTGAGATAGCGGGGTACTGGTATATAATGCACTGTGTGAGATACTGGGGTACTGTTATATAATGCACTGTGTGAGATAGCGGGGTACTGGTATATAATGCACTGTGTGAGATAGCGGGGTACTGGTATATAATGCACTGTGTGAGATAGCGGGGCACTGGTATATAATGCTCTGTGTGAGATAGCGGGGTACTGGTATATAATGCACTGTGTGAGATAGCGGGGTACTGGTATATAATGCTCTGTGTGAAATAGCGGGGTACTGGTATATAATGCACTGTGTGAGATAGTGGGGTACTGGTATATAATGCACTGTGTGAGATAGCGGGGTACTGGTATATAATGCTCTGTGTGAGATAGCGGGGTACTGGTATATAATGCACTGTGAGATAGCGGGGTACTGGTATATAATGCACTGTGTGAGATAGCTGGGTACTGGTATATAATGCACTGTGTGAGATAGCGGGGTACTGTTATATAATGGGCTGTGTGAGATAGCGGGGTACTGGTATATAATGCTCTGTGTGAGATAGCGGGGTACTGGTATATAATGCTCTGTGTGAGATAGCGGGGTACTGGTATATAATGCTCTGTGTGAGATAGCGGGGTACTGGTATATAATGGGCTGTGTGAGATAGCGGGGTACTGTTATATAATGGGCTGTGTGAGATAGCGGGGTACTGGTATATAATGCTCTGTGTGAGATAGCGGGGTACTGGTATATAATGCTCTGTGTGAGATAGCGGGGTACTGGTATATAATGCTCTGTGTGAGATAGCGGGGTACTGGTATATAATGCTCTGTGTGAGATAGCGGGGTACTGGTATATAATGGGCTGTGTGAGATAGCGGGGTACTGGTATATAATGCTCTGTGTGAGATAGCGGGGTACTGGTATATAATGCAATGTGTGAGATAGCGGGGTACTGGTATATAATGGGCTCTGAGATAGCGGGGTACTGGTATATAATGGGCTGTGTGAGATAGCGGGGTACTGGTATATAATGGGCTGTGTGAGATAGCGGGATACTGGTATATAATGCTCTGTGTGAGATAGCGGAATACTGGTATATAATGCTCTGTGTGAGATAGCGGGGTACTGGTATATAATGCACTGTGTGAGATAGTGGGGTACTGTTATATAATGCACTGTGTGAGATAGCGGGGCACTGGTATATACTGCTCTGTGTGAGATAGCGGGGTACTGGTATATACTGCTCTGTGTGAGATAGCGGGGTACTGGTATATAATGCACTGTGTGAGATAGCGGGGTACTGGTATATAATGCACTGTGTGAGATAGTGGGGTACTGTTATATAATGCACTGTGTGAGATAGCGGGGTACTGGTATATAATGCAATGTGTGAGATAGCGGGGTGCTGGTATATAATGCTCTGTGTGAGATAGCGGGGTACTGGTATATAATGCACTGTGTGAGATAGCGGGGTACTGGTATATAATGCACTGTGTGAGATAGCGGGGTACTGGTATATAATCCTCTGTGTGAGATAGCGGGGTACTGGTATATAATGCTCTGTGTGAGATAGCGGGGTACTGGTATATAATGGGCTCTGAGATAGCGGGGTACTGGTATATAATGCTCTGTATGTACACTGGTATATAATGCACTGTGAGAGATAGCGGGGTACTGGTATATAATGCTCTGTGTGAGATAGCGGGGTACTGGTATATAATGGGCTGTGTGAGATAGCGGGATACTGGTATATAATGGGCTGTGTGAGATAGCGGGGTACTGGTATATAATGGGGTCTGAGATAGCTGGGTACTGGTATATAATGGGCTGTGTGAGATAGCGGGATACTGGTATATAATGGGCTGTGTGAGATAGCGGGGTACTGGTATATAATGCTCTGTGTGAGATAGCGGGGTACTGGTATATAATGCTCTGTGTGTACACTGGTATATAATGCTCTGTGTGAGATAGCGGGGTACTGGTATATAATGGGCTCTGAGATAGCGGGGTACTGGTATATAATGCTCTGTGTGAGATAGCGGGGTACTGGTATATAATGCTCTGTGTGAGATAGCGGGGTACTGGTATATAATGCACTGTGTGAGATAGCGGGGTACTGGTATATAATGCACTGTGTGAGATAGCGGGGTACTGGTATATAATGCTCTGTGTGAGATAGCGGGGTACTGGTATACAATGCACTGTGTGAGATAGCGGGGTACTGGTATATAATGCTCTGTGTGAGATAGCGGGGTACTGGTATATAATGCACTGTGTGAGATAGCGGGTACTGGTATATAATGCTCTGTGTGAGATAGCGGGGTACTGGTATACAATGCACTGTGTGAGATAGCGGGGTACTGGTATATAATGCTCTGTGTGAGATAGCGGAATACTGGTATATAATGCTCTGTGTGAGATAGCGGGGTACTGGTATATAATGCACTGTGTGAGATAGTGGGGTACTGTTATATAATGCACTGTGTGAGATAGCGGGGCACTGGTATATACTGCTCTGTGTGAGATAGCGGGGTACTGGTATATACTGCTCTGTGTGAGATAGCGGGGTACTGGTATATAATGCACTGTGTGAGATAGCGGGGTACTGGTATATAATGCACTGTGTGAGATAGTGGGGTACTGTTATATAATGCACTGTGTGAGATAGTGGGGTACTGTTATATAATGCACTGTGTGAGATAGCGGGGTACTGGTATATAATGCAATGTGTGAGATAGCGGGGTGCTGGTATATAATGCTCTGTGTGAGATAGCGGGGTACTGGTATATAATGCACTGTGTGAGATAGCGGGGTACTGGTATATAATGCACTGTGTGAGATAGCGGGGTACTGGTATATAATCCTCTGTGTGAGATAGCAGGGTACTGGTATATAATGCTCTGTGTGAGATAGCGGGGTACTGGTATATAATGGGCTCTGAGATAGCGGGGTACTGGTATATAATGCTCTGTATGTACACTGGTATATAATGCACTGTGAGAGATAGCGGGGTACTGGTATATAATGCTCTGTGTGAGATAGCGGGGTACTGGTATATAATGGGCTGTGTGAGATAGCGGGATACTGGTATATAATGGGCTGTGTGAGATAGCGGGGTACTGGTATATAATGGGGTCTGAGATAGCTGGGTACTGGTATATAATGGGCTGTGTGAGATAGCGGGATACTGGTATATAATGGGCTGTGTGAGATAGCGGGGTACTGGTATATAATGCTCTGTGTGAGATAGCGGGGTACTGGTATATAATGCTCTGTGTGTACACTGGTATATAATGCTCTGTGTGAGATAGCGGGGTACTGGTATATAATGGGCTCTGAGATAGCGGGGTACTGGTATATAATGCTCTGTGTGAGATAGCGGGGTACTGGTATATAATGCACTGTGTGAGATAGCGGGGTACTGGTATATAATGCTCTGTGTGAGATAGCGGGGCACTGGTATATAATGCTATGTGTGAGATAGCGGGGTACTGGTATATAATGCACTGTGTGAGATAGTGGGGTACTGTTATATAATGCTCTGTGTGAGATAGCGGGGTACTGGTATATAATGCACTGTGTGAGATACTGGGGTACTGTTATATAATGCACTGTGTGAGATAGCGGGGTACTGGTATATAATGCACTGTGTGAGATAGCGGGGTACTGGTATATAATGCACTGTGTGAGATAGCGGGGCACTGGTATATAATGCTCTGTGTGAGATAGCGGGGTACTGGTATATAATGCACTGTGTGAGATAGCGGGGTACTGGTATATAATGCTCTGTGTGAAATAGCGGGGTACTGGTATATAATGCACTGTGTGAGATAGTGGGGTACTGGTATATAATGCACTGTGTGAGATAGCGGGGTACTGGTATATAATGCTCTGTGTGAGATAGCGGGGTACTGGTATATAATGCACTGTGAGATAGCGGGGTACTGGTATATAATGCACTGTGTGAGATAGCTGGGTACTGGTATATAATGCACTGTGTGAGATAGCGGGGTACTGTTATATAATGGGCTGTGTGAGATAGCGGGGTACTGGTATATAATGCTCTGTGTGAGATAGCGGGGTACTGGTATATAATGCTCTGTGTGAGATAGCGGGGTACTGGTATATAATGCTCTGTGTGAGATAGCGGGGTACTGGTATATAATGGGCTGTGTGAGATAGCGGGGTACTGTTATATAATGGGCTGTGTGAGATAGCGGGGTACTGGTATATAATGCTCTGTGTGAGATAGCGGGGTACTGGTATATAATGCTCTGTGTGAGATAGCGGGGTACTGGTATATAATGCTCTGTGTGAGATAGCGGGGTACTGGTATATAATGCTCTGTGTGAGATAGCGGGGTACTGGTATATAATGGGCTGTGTGAGATAGCGGGGTACTGGTATATAATGCTCTGTGTGAGATAGCGGGGTACTGGTATATAATGCAATGTGTGAGATAGCGGGGTACTGGTATATAATGGGCTCTGAGATAGCGGGGTACTGGTATATAATGGGCTGTGTGAGATAGCGGGGTACTGGTATATAATGGGCTGTGTGAGATAGCGGGATACTGGTATATAATGCTCTGTGTGAGATAGCGGAATACTGGTATATAATGCTCTGTGTGAGATAGCGGGGTACTGGTATATAATGCACTGTGTGAGATAGTGGGGTACTGTTATATAATGCACTGTGTGAGATAGCGGGGCACTGGTATATACTGCTCTGTGTGAGATAGCGGGGTACTGGTATATACTGCTCTGTGTGAGATAGCGGGGTACTGGTATATAATGCACTGTGTGAGATAGCGGGGTACTGGTATATAATGCACTGTGTGAGATAGTGGGGTACTGTTATATAATGCACTGTGTGAGATAGCGGGGTACTGGTATATAATGCAATGTGTGAGATAGCGGGGTGCTGGTATATAATGCTCTGTGTGAGATAGCGGGGTACTGGTATATAATGCACTGTGTGAGATAGCGGGGTACTGGTATATAATGCACTGTGTGAGATAGCGGGGTACTGGTATATAATCCTCTGTGTGAGATAGCGGGGTACTGGTATATAATGCTCTGTGTGAGATAGCGGGGTACTGGTATATAATGGGCTCTGAGATAGCGGGGTACTGGTATATAATGCTCTGTATGTACACTGGTATATAATGCACTGTGAGAGATAGCGGGGTACTGGTATATAATGCTCTGTGTGAGATAGCGGGGTACTGGTATATAATGGGCTGTGTGAGATAGCGGGATACTGGTATATAATGGGCTGTGTGAGATAGCGGGGTACTGGTATATAATGGGGTCTGAGATAGCTGGGTACTGGTATATAATGGGCTGTGTGAGATAGCGGGATACTGGTATATAATGGGCTGTGTGAGATAGCGGGGTACTGGTATATAATGCTCTGTGTGAGATAGCGGGGTACTGGTATATAATGCTCTGTGTGTACACTGGTATATAATGCTCTGTGTGAGATAGCGGGGTACTGGTATATAATGGGCTCTGAGATAGCGGGGTACTGGTATATAATGCTCTGTGTGAGATAGCGGGGTACTGGTATATAATGCTCTGTGTGAGATAGCGGGGTACTGGTATATAATGCACTGTGTGAGATAGCGGGGTACTGGTATATAATGCACTGTGTGAGATAGCGGGGTACTGGTATATAATGCTCTGTGTGAGATAGCGGGGTACTGGTATACAATGCACTGTGTGAGATAGCGGGGTACTGGTATATAATGCTCTGTGTGAGATAGCGGGGTACTGGTATATAATGCACTGTGTGAGATTAGCGGGTACTGGTATATAATGCTCTGTGTGAGATAGCGGGGTACTGGTATACAATGCACTGTGTGAGATAGCGGGGTACTGGTATATAATGCTCTGTGTGAGATAGCGGAATACTGGTATATAATGCTCTGTGTGAGATAGCGGGGTACTGGTATATAATGCACTGTGTGAGATAGTGGGGTACTGTTATATAATGCACTGTGTGAGATAGCGGGGCACTGGTATATACTGCTCTGTGTGAGATAGCGGGGTACTGGTATATACTGCTCTGTGTGAGATAGCGGGGTACTGGTATATAATGCACTGTGTGAGATAGCGGGGTACTGGTATATAATGCACTGTGTGAGATAGTGGGGTACTGTTATATAATGCACTGTGTGAGATAGTGGGGTACTGTTATATAATGCACTGTGTGAGATAGCGGGGTACTGGTATATAATGCAATGTGTGAGATAGCGGGGTGCTGGTATATAATGCTCTGTGTGAGATAGCGGGGTACTGGTATATAATGCACTGTGTGAGATAGCGGGGTACTGGTATATAATGCACTGTGTGAGATAGCGGGGTACTGGTATATAATCCTCTGTGTGAGATAGCAGGGTACTGGTATATAATGCTCTGTGTGAGATAGCGGGGTACTGGTATATAATGGGCTCTGAGATAGCGGGGTACTGGTATATAATGCTCTGTATGTACACTGGTATATAATGCACTGTGAGAGATAGCGGGGTACTGGTATATAATGCTCTGTGTGAGATAGCGGGGTACTGGTATATAATGGGCTGTGTGAGATAGCGGGATACTGGTATATAATGGGCTGTGTGAGATAGCGGGGTACTGGTATATAATGGGGTCTGAGATAGCTGGGTACTGGTATATAATGGGCTGTGTGAGATAGCGGGATACTGGTATATAATGGGCTGTGTGAGATAGCGGGGTACTGGTATATAATGCTCTGTGTGAGATAGCGGGGTACTGGTATATAATGCTCTGTGTGTACACTGGTATATAATGCTCTGTGTGAGATAGCGGGGTACTGGTATATAATGGGCTCTGAGATAGCGGGGTACTGGTATATAATGCTCTGTGTGAGATAGCGGGGTACTGGTATATAATGCACTGTGTGAGATAGCGGGGTACTGGTATATAATGCACTGTGTGAGATAGCGGGGTACTGGTATATAATGCTCTGTGTGAGATAGCGGGGTACTGGTATACAATGCACTGTGTGAGATAGCGGGGTACTGGTATATAATGCTCTGTGTGAGATAGCGGGGTACTGGTATATAATGCACTGTGTGAGATAGCGGGTACTGGTATATAATGCTCTGTGTGAGATAGCGGGGTACTGGTATACAATGCACTGTGTGAGATAGCGGGGTACTGGTATATAATGCTCTGTGTGAGATAGCGGGGTACTGGTATATAATGCACTGTGTGAGATAGCGGGGTACTGGTATATAATGCACTGTGTGAGATAGCGGGGTACTGGTATATAATGCTCTGTATGAGATAGCGGTGTACTGGTATATAATGCTCTGTGTGAGATAGCGGGGTATTGGTATACAATGCACTGTGTGAGATAGCGGGGTACTGGTATATAATGCTCTGTGTGAGATAGCGGTGTACTGGTATATAATGCTCTGTGTGAGATAGCGGGGTACTGGTATATAATGCTCTGTGTGAGATAGCGGGGTACTGGTATATAATGCTCTGTGTGAGATAGCGGGGTACTGGTATATAATGCACTGTGTGAGATAGAGGGGTACAGGTATGTAATGCTCTGTGTGAGATAGCGGGGTACTGGTATATAATGCACTGTGTGAGATAGCGGGGTACTGGTATATAATGCACTGTGTGAGATAGCGGGGTACTGGTATATAATGCTCTGTGTGAGATAGCGGGGTACTGGTATATAATGCTCTGTGTGAGATAGCGGGGTACTGGTATATAATGCTCTGTGTGAGATAGCGGGGTACTGGTATATAATGCACTGTGTGAGATAGCGGGGTACTGGTATATAATGCTCTGTGTGAGATAGCGGGGTACTAGTATATAATGTGGTCTGAGATAGCGGGGTACTGGTATGTAATGCTCTGTGTGAGATAGCGGGGTACTGGTATATAATGCACTGTGTGAGATAGCGGGGTACTGCTGTATAAAGCTCTGTGTGAGATAGCGGGGTACTGGTATATAATGGGCTGTGTGAGATAGCGGGGTACTGGTATATAATGCTCTGTGTGAGATAGCGGGGTACTGGTATATAATGCTCTGTGTGAGATAACGGGGTACTGGTATATAAAGCACTGTGTGAGATAGCGGGGTATTGGTATATAATGCTCTGTGTGAGATAGCTGGGTACTGGTATATAATGCTCTGTGTGAGATAGCGGGGTACTGGTATATAATGCTCTGTGTGAGATAGCGGGGTACTGGTATATAATGCTCTGTGTGAGATAGCGGGGTACTGGTATATAATGCTCTGTGTGAGATAGCGGGGTACTGGTATATAATGCTCTGTGTGAGATAGTGGGGTACTGGTATATAATGTTCTGTGTGAGATAGCGGGGTACTGGTATATAATGCTCTGTGTGAGATAGCGGGGTACTGGTATATAAAGCTCTGTGTGAGATAGTGGGGTACTGGTATATAATGCTCTGTGTGAGATAGTGGGGTACTGGTATATAATGCACTCTGTGAGATAGAGGGGTACTGGTATATAATGCTCTGTGTGAGATAGCGGTGTACTGGTATATAATGCTCTGTGTGAGATAGCGGGGTACTGGTATATAATGCACTGTGTGAGATAGAGGGGTACAGGTATATAATGCTCTGTGTGAGATAGCGGGGTACTGGTATATAATGCTCTGTGTGAGATAGCGGGGTACTGGTATATAATGCTCTGTGTGAGATAGCGGGGTACTGGTATATAAAGCTCTGTGTGAGATAGCGGGGTACTGGTATATAATGCTCTGTGTGAGATAGCGGGGTACTGGTATATAATGCTCTGTGTGAGATAGCGGGGTACTGGTATATAATGCTCTGTGTGAGATAGCGGGGTACTGGTATATAATGCTCTGTGTGAGATAGCGGGGTACTGGTATATAATGCTCTGTGTGAGATAGCGGGGTACTGGTATATAATGCTCTGTGTGAGATAGCGGGGTACTGGTATATAATGCTCTGTGTGAGATAGCGGGGTACTGGTATATAATGCTCTGTGTGAGATAGCGGGGTACTGGTATATAATGGTCTGTGGAGATAGCTGGGTACTGGTATATAATGCACTGTGTGAGATAGCGGGGTACTGGTATATAATGCTCAGTGTGAGATAGCGGGGTACTGGTATATAAAGCACTGTGTGAGATAGCGGGGTACTGGTATATAATGCACTGTGTGTACACTGGTATATAATGCACTGTGTGAGATAGCGGGGTACTGGTATATAATGCACTGTGTGAGATAGCTGGGTACTGGTATATAATGCTCTGTGTGAGATAGCGGGGTACTGGTATATAATGCTCTGTGTGAGATAGCTGGGTTCTGGTATATAATGCTCTGTGTGAGATAGCGGGTTACTGGTATATAATGCTCTGTGTGAGACAGCGGGTTACTGGTATATAATGCTCTGTGTGAGATAGCGGGGTACTGGTATATAATGCTCTGTGTGAGATAGCGGGGTACTGGTATATAATGCTCTGTGTGAGATAGCGGGGTACTGGTATATAATGCTCTGTGTGAGATAGCGGGGTACTGGTATATAATGCTCTGTGTGAGATAGCTGGGTACTGGTATATAATGCACTGTGTGAGATAGCGGGGTACTGGTATATAATGCTCTGTGTGAGATAGCGGGGTACTGGTATATAAAGCTCTGTGTGAGATAGCGGGGTACTGGTATATAAAGCACTGTGTGAGATAGCTGGGTAGTGGTATATAATGCTCTGTGTGAGATAGCGGGGTACTGGTATATAATGATCTGTGTGAGATAGCGGGGTACTGGTATATAAAGCTCTGTGTGAGATAGCGGGGTACTGGTATATAATGCACTGTGTGAGATAGCGGGGTACTGGTATATAATGCTCTGTGTGATATAGCGGGGTACTGGTATATAATGCTCTGTGTGAGATAGCTGGGTACTGGTATATAATGCACTGTGTGAGATAGCGGGGTACTGGTATATAATGCTCTGTGTGAGATAGCGGGGTACTGGTATATAAAGCTCTGTGTGAGATAGCGGGGTACTGGTATATAATGCTCTGTGTGAGATAGCGGGGTACTGGTATATAATGCTCTGTGTGATATAGCGGGGTACTGGTATATAATGCTCTGTGTGAGATAGCTGGGTACTGGTATATAATGCACTGTGTGAGATAGCGGGGTACTGTTATATAATGCACTGTGTGAGATAGCGGGGTACTGGTATATAATGCACTGTGTGAGATAGCGAGGTACTGGTATATAATGCTCTGTGTGAGATAGCGGGGTACTGGTATATAAAGCTCTGTGTGAGATAGCGGGGTACTGGTATATAAAGCACTGTGTGAGATAGCTGGGTAGTGGTATATAATGCACTGTGTGAGATAGCTGGGTACTGGTATATAAAGCTCTGTGTGAGATAGCGGGGTACTGGTATATAATGCTCTGTGTGAGATAGCGGGGTACTGGTATATAATGCTCTGTGTGAGATAGCGGGGTACTGGTATATAATGCTCTGTGTGAGATAGCGGGGTACTGGTATATAATGCTCTGTGTGAGATAGCGGGGTACTGGTATATAATGCTCTGTGTGAGATAGCGGGGTACTGGTATATAAAGCACTGTGTGAGATAGCTGGGTACTGGTATATAATGCTCTGTGTGAGATAGTGGGGTACTGGTACAGTTATCATTAGCCCTCTTGGATCTACAAAACCTTCCATACATTGGCATCGGCACAGAGAACACGGAACCCACATAGTCTCAATAGACTATAAGCATTACCTTCTTCTTTTTCTCTTTCATTTTACTTCATCTTATTTTATTTATGTTTCATTTTATATATTTTTTTTCCCTTCTCCACATTAAGACATTTTTAGTAACATATTCACTTACAAGCGCTAATTTTTTATCTATAACAATAATCCCTGTGTTACATGCAGGTAAGTGTGGGGTGCCGGGTAATCCCTATGTTATATGCAGGTAAATGTGAGGGTGCGGATTCCCTGTGTGTACCTACCAGCAAATGGGGGGCTTGGGCAGGTACATGTATAGTAATCCTTGTGCTACATGCAGGTAAGCATGGGGGGGCCGGGTACAGGTATAGTAATCCCTGTGTTACATGCAGGTAAGCGTGGGGTGCAGGGTACAGGTATAGTAATCCCTGTGTTACATGCAGGTAAGCGTGGGGGGCCTGGGTACAGGTATAGTAATCCCTGTTACATGCAGGTAAGCGTGGGGGGCCTGGGTACAGGTATAGTAATCCATGTGTTACATGCAGGTAAGCGTGAGGGGGCTGGGTATAATGATCCCTGTGTTACATGCAGGTAAGCGTGGAGGGCTGGGTACAGGTATAATAATCCCTGTGTTACATGTAGGTAAGCGTGGGGGGCCTGGCTATAGGTATAGTAATCCCTGTGTTACATGTAGTTAAGCGTGGGGGGGCTGGGTATGATAATTCCTGTGTTACATGGAGGTAAACATGGGGTGCCTGGTTATAATATTCCCTGTGTTACCTGCAGGTAAGCGTGGGGGGCCTGGCTATAGGTATAGTAATCCCTGTGTTACATGTAGTTAAGCGTGGGGGGGCTGGGTATGATAATTCCTGTGTTACATGGAGGTAAACATGGGGTGCCTGGTTATAATATTCCCTGTGTTACCGCAGGTAAGCATGGGGGGGCTGAGTATAATATTCCCTGTGTTACATGCAGTTAAGCATGGGGGGCCGGGTAGAGGTATAGTAATCCCTGTGTTACATGCAGGTAAGTGTGGGGTGCTGGGTGCAGGTATAGTAATCCCTGTTACATGCAGGTAAGCGTGGGGGGCCTGGGTACAGGTATAATAATCCGTGTTACATGCAGGTAAGCGTGAGGGGCCTGGGTACAGGTATAGTAATCAATGTGTTACATGTAGGTAAGCGTGGGGGGGCTGGCTATGGGTATAGTAATCCCTGTGTTACATGTAGTTAAGAATGGGGGGGCTGGGTATGATAATTCCTGTGTTACATGGAGGTAAGCGTGGGGGACCTGGGTACAGGTATAGTAATCCCTGTGTTACATGCAGGTAAGATTGGGGTGTCGGGTACAGGTATAGTAATCCCTGTGTTACATGCAGGTAAGCGTGGGGGGCCTGGGTATCATAATCCCTGTGTTACATAGAGGTAAATGTGGCGTGCGTGGGTATAATAATCCCTGTGTTACATTCAGGTAAACGTGGGGGGCCTGGGTATAATAATCCCTCTGTTACCTGCAGGTAAACATGGGGTGCCTGGGTATAATAATCCCTGTGTTACATGTAGGTCAGCATGGGGGGCCAGGTAGAGGTATAATAATACCTGTGTTACATGGGGGTAAACGTGGGGGGCCTGGGTATAATAATCCCTGTGTTACATGTAGGTAAACGTGGGGGGCCTGTGTATAATCCTGTGTTACCTGCAGGTCAACATGGGGGTCCAGGTAGAGGTATAATAATCAATGTGTTACCTGTGGGTAAGCGTGGGGGGCCTGGGTATAATAATCCTTGTGTTACCTGCAGGTCAGCGCGGGGGGCCAGGTAGAGTTATAATAATTCCTGTGTTACATGGAGGTAAGCGTGGGGGGCCTGGGTATAATGATCCCTGTTTTACATGGAGGTCAGCGTGGGGGGGCCAGGTAGAGGTATAATAATCACTGTATTACATGGAGGTCAGTGTGTGGGGCCAGGTAGAGGTATAATAATCCCTGTGTTACATGGAGGTAAGCGTGGGGGGCCAGGTAGAGGTATAATAATCCCTGTGTTACATGGAGGTAAGCATGGGGGGCTGGATATGATAATCCCTGTGTTACATGGAGGTAAGCATGAGTGACTAGGTAGAGGTATGATAATCCCCCTGTTACCTGCAGGTTAGCGTGGGGCCTGGGGATAATAATCCCTGTGTTGCATGCAGGTTAGCAAATGGGGGCCTGGGTATAATAATACCTGTGTTACATGCAGGTAAACTTGGGGGGTCTCTGTATAATAATACCTGTGTTACCTGCAGGTCAATGTGGGGGGCCAGGTAGAGGTATAATAATTCCTGTGTTACCTGCGGCTAAGCGTGGGGGGCCAGGTAGAGGTGTAATAATCCCTGTGTTACATGGAAGTCAGCGCGGGGGTCAGGTAGAGGGATAATAATCCCTGTATTACATCGAGGTAAGCGTGGGGGCCAGGTAGAGGTTTAATAATCCCTGTAGTACATGGAGGTAAGCGTGGGGGGCCTGGTAGAGGTATAATAAAAACCCTGTGTTACATGGAGGTAAGCGTGGGGGGCCAGGTAGAGGTATAATAATCCCTGTGTTACATGGAAATTAGCATGGGGGGCCAGGTAGAGGTATAATAATCCCTGTATTACATGGAGGTTAGCGTGGGGTGCCAGGTAGAGGTATAATAATCCCTGTATTACATGGAGGTAAGCGTGGGGGGCCTGGGTATAATAATCCCTGTGTTACATGGAAGTTAGCATGAGGGGCCAGATAGATGTATAATAAACCCTGTGTTACCTGCAGGTCAGCGTGGGGGGCCAGGTAGAGGTATAATGATCCCTGTGTTACATGGAGGTAAGTGTGGGGGGCCAGGTAGAGGTATAATAATCCCTGTGTTACATGGAAGTAAGCGTGGGGGACTGGGTATAATAATCCCTGTGTTACATGGAAGTTAGCGTGGGGGGCCAGGTAGAGGTATAATAATCCCTGTATTACATGGAGGTAAGCGTGCGTGGGCCAGGTAGAGGTATAATGATCCCTGTGTTACATGGAGGTAAGCGTGGGGGGCCAGGTAGAGGTAGAATAATCCCTGTGTTACATGGAGGTAAGCGTGGGGGGCCAGGTAGAGGTATAATAATCCCTGTATTACATGGAGGTGAGCGTGGGGGGCCAGGTAGAGGTATAATAATCCCTGTGTTACATGGAGGTAAGCGTGGGGGGCCTGGGTATAATAATCCCTGTGTTACATGGAAGTTAGCATGGGGGGCCAGGTAGATGTATAATAAACCCTGTGTTACCTGCAGGTCAGCGTGGGGGGCCAGGTAGAGGTATAATGATCCCTGTGTTACATGGAGGTAAGCGTGGGGGGCCAGGTAGAGGTATAATAATCCCTGTGTTACATGGAAGTAAGCGTGGGGGACTGGGTATAATAATCCCTGTGTTACATGGAGGTAAGCGTGGGGGGCCAGGTAGAGGTATAATGATCCCTGTGTTACATGGAGGTAAGCGTGGGGGGCCAGGTAGAGGTAGAATAATCCCTGTGTTACATGGAGGTAAGCGTGGGGGGCCAGGTAGAGGTATAATAATCCCTGTATTACATGGAGGTAAGCGTGGGGGACCAGGTAGAGGTATAATAATCCCTGTGTTACATGGAGGTAAGCGTGGGGGGACTGGGTATAATAATCCCTGTGTTAGCGTGGGGGGCCAGGTAGAGGTAGAATAATCCCTGTGTTACCTGCAGGTAAGGCCCATCTGAAGAAAGCGGTGATGAAGCATGAGGAAGCTATGCGGGTCCACGGCCTGTGTAAGATTCTGCGTAAGATGGACATCCTGCAGGAAGTCCTCACCCTGGCGCACAAGCGCTCGCTCAGTAACTACTCCGACATCGACCACGAGGAGGATTTCTTTGAGACTAGCGAAGCCCCCGACATCCAGCGTAAGAATGTTTTATTATATTCTTCGCCTATATTATTATACGGCTACATCTGATCAGTGACCAATAATTATCATGTAGCCGATCATTTCATTTCCTTACTCTCAGGTGTGATAGGGAATATATAGTGTAAGCTCTACGTGGGGCAGGGGCTGGTGTGAGATTCTCGCTGTGCAGTATGTGTGCGCTATATAACTAACGGCTAATGAATAAGTATCTTTTCTTCTTTGGGGTCCATGGGGTCCACAGCCATTACTTTGGGGTATGAATCCCGGTCACCAAACAGTTAACGCAAACGAGTTCTCTGCTCCCAGGATGCATCGGGGTTCCTCCTCATATACCCCACCCCCTGCCTCAGGTAGCCAGTTCTTCCTGTTTGGTGTGTTCACCACATAGACAGTGGGACTGCTGGAGCAGTCCTACAGATGAGTAACAAAAAAAAAGGGAGAGTTTTACTCTCTATCTCAGCGGGTGGTCTGAGCTGTCCTGGAAGCAGCCTCGTGCCTGATTGGAGGCGCACCGGCCACGCGCTGCAACTACCTCCTCCGGCGCCGCACCGCTTGCCTTGGCAGGTCCATGGCAGGGGATTTGGCAGGGGCTTTCAGGCCCTGGACCGCAACCGGATCAAGGGGATGGCAGGTAAGCAGGTGGTTGCGGCGGCCGCTGATGCCGGGACCACGTGGCGGTCCGGCCTCCGGCGGTGAGACTGGCCGGAGGCGCGCTGCAGTCAGGCATACGTTTAGGCATACGGCTTGTCTCCTAGCCTAGACCGCCGGGATATGATGTTCCTGACCAGCCGGGGCTTGTGGCGGCGGCCAGGTCAGTTTACCGGGCAGGTCCAAGCAGCATAGGGGAGGTACGCTTCCCCGGCGGCCCCTCCCCCAATCCACACACTAGTTCAGTACTCTGGCGCAGTGATTGTGGGTTGCTCCTCCCAGCCTCCATATAAGGCAGCCAGAGTGTATGTCAGTTGCTCTCTGATCGCTGCTCCTAACAGGACGCTGGGCAGTCTCCCTGTATACCTTGCCTACTGCTGGTCTAGGTTTTTACAGGGCTCTATCCTACCTAAGCTTAGGCTGATTGTGGTAGTGAGAGCTTATATGCATATGGCTCGCAGAGTATTTATGCATGACATGTGATTGTTGTTTATGGATACTGTTTCTTCTGTATAAGAACTGTAATTCCTGTATACTGTCACTGTCTCTCCCCTTCCCTTGCTACGGGTGTGTGGGTTGAGAGTAGAACGCAGCACATATACGCTCAGAACCAGTGGCGTAGTGTTATGTCTAAGGAGTCTGAGGGTCAGGTGGTGGGAGCCCCGTTGCTGATATCCTGTGTAGCCTGCAAGGCAGGATTGTCCCCACAGGACTTTCTACAAAATGGGCTTTGTGGGAACTGTTTCAGACAGCCACCACACCAATTAAGTTTGCCAGTTTCAGGCCCTGAGCCCCCTTGGGCGTCATTTTCTCAGGTTATGGCTCAGGTGGCGGAACGGCTGGCTGCCCCGGTACCACCGGTTTGGGGTTTGCCTCAGCAGATGCATCCTATGCCCATGAGGTGGCCGCCTTGGATGGACCCTGGTGCTGGTAAGGTTATGGCATCATCCTCGGGGGTTTTTCAGCCTCAGGCTGTCAAGCCAAAGCAGCCTAAATCTAGGCGCCATGTATCGCCTCATATGGGTGAGTACTCCAGTGCCTCCTCCGAGGAGGAACGGGCATAGAACTCTTCACAGGAGTCTAGCTCCGAGGAGGGTGATGATCATTTCCCAGAAGCCGATGTCCCCTTTCTGATAAAGGTGGTAAAATCGGTGTTAAATATCGAGGAAGGGGATCTTCCGCCTAGGAAAGCCCCCCTGTTTAAGTGCCAGAAAGTGGTTAAGGCAGAATTCCCAAAGTCTGAACATTTATCAGAACTTATGGAGGAAGCCTGGGTCCGTCCGGATAAGATAAGCCATTCTTCTAAAAGAATGGCGCTTCTATATCCTTTTCCAGCAGAGGACTGTGCCAAGTGGGAGAATCCACCGTCAGTTGATGCGCATGTGGCACAGCTGATTAAACGTACCACTTTGCTAATCCCAGCAGTTTCGCTGAAGGAAACCACGGATAGGAGACTGGAGACTTGTCTCAAATCAATTTTTTCGCTGGCAGGAACGGCCACCCGCCCAGCTATGGCCACTGCCTGGGTAGCAATCGCTATTGAGTGGGCCAAAACTCTAACGGAGTCTTTACCAGATGCCTCTAAGGAGCAACTGGATATGATCTCCTTTATTAGAGAAGGGGCCTCTTATTTGGGAGATTCCGCCTTGGATGCAGGGATCCTTTCTTCTAAGGTTTCAGCAGAGTCCGTGGTGGCACGTAGGATCCTCTGGTTGAAGGATTGGAAGGCAGATGCCGAGTCCAAAAAGGCCCTAGAATTCCTTCCATTCACAGGAGGTGTTCTCTTTGGTCCAGAATTGGACAAAATTGTAGCCTCCATGGCAGCCTCAAAGACGGCAGGTTTGCCATCAGCAACCTCGCCTAAATTGAGGAGGGCGTCCTTTCGGGGGTTTCGGCCGCAGTGCAAGGCCAAAGGTCAGCCCTTAGCAAGATTTCCACCAAAAAAAGGCAGGACCCAGGAAGCCCTGGCAGAACAAACATCCAGGATCTAAGGTCCAGGATAAACCAGTGGCCTGATGGGACGGGCCTACCCCTGGGGGATCCCAGGGTGGGGGGCCGACTACTTCGGTTCTCAGAGCCCTGGCACCTCACGATGGAGGATGCCTGGGTTCGAGGAGTTGTTTCCCGAGGGTACGCCCTGACGTTTGGAGGACTCCTCCGCAAAGGTTCTTTTGTGTAAACCCGCAGGTGGGTTCAGAAAAAGCTTTGGCCCTTCAGAAGGCTGTTCTTGCCTTGCTAGCATCAGAAGTAGTGATTCCGGTGCCAGAGAATCAGTTCCGAGAGGGATTTTACTCCAATCTGTTCTTGGTTCAGAAACCGAATGGGTCATACCGGCCTATTCTGAATCTGAGAGAGCTCAACAAATTTGTTCGAGCCCCCGGGTTCAGGATGGAAACATTGCGATCGATTGTGTTGGCAATGGAACAGGAGGACTATATGGTGTCCCTAGACATACAAGATGCCTACCTTCACATCCCAATCACACAGGCTCATAAAAAATTTCTTCGTTTTGCGGTAGGGGAGGAACCTTTTCAGTTCCAGGCCTGCCGTTTGGCCTGTCCACAGCCCCTCGGGTATTCACCAAGGTGATGGCGGTGATGATGGCATGCCTCAGACGCCAAGGCGTCAGGATTTTGCCTTACTTGGACGACCTCCTGTTGCTGGGGCAGTCCCCACAGCAGGTACAGGATCATTTGAGGCTGACAGTATCATGTCTGTACAGTCACGGCTGGATCATAAACTGGCAAAAGTCGTCACCCTGTCCGGTACAGCAGATGTGTCATTTGGGAGCGAGATTGGACTCCGTGGTGCAGAAAATATATCTGCCGGAGGAGAAGATCCTTTCCCTACAATCACGAATACGCAGGTTGCTTCGCAACAGGCAGATATCCGTTCTAGTAGCCATGCAGGTCCTGGGGTCGATGGTGGCCACCTTCAGGATGGTGGAATACGCTCAATTCCACTCCAGACCACTGCAGCAATTAGTTCTGTCTCGCTGGAACAAGGATCATCGCACGATCAGGTCTCAGCTGCTGCGTCTCTCTCCAGAGGTACGGTTGTCCCTGACCTGGTGGTTGCAGACAAAGCATCTCAGGCAGGGTCGCCCCTTTTGGGTGCCGGATTGGACATTAGTCAAAACCAACACCAGTCTTCAAGGTTTTTTATGGGCGATGACCGGGTCACAGACTTTCCAGGGAAAGTGGTCAGTGGCGGAAAGCCGGCTACCGATAAACATCCTGGAACTAAGAGCTATATTCAAAGCTTTAGTGCAGGCTCATGAAATCTTAAAGGGCAGGTCGGTGCAGATACAGTCGGACAATCGCACCGCGGTCGCCTACCTAAATCATCAAGGGGGCACAAGGAGTCGGGCTGCCTTGGCAGAGGTATCAAAGATCCTGGTATGGGCAGAGACTCATCTGCCCACGATATCTGCCGTGTTCATTCCAGGAATCCTGAATTGGGAGGCCGATTTTCTCAGTCGGCAAGAGATAAATGCAGGAGAATGGGCCCTACATCCACAGGTTTTTCGGAACCTTGTGGACAGGTGGGGTCTACCAGAAATAGATCTGATGGCATCAAGAAGGAACAACAAGGTTTCCAGGTACGGATCCTGGACAATAGATCCAAGAGCCGAGTTTGTAGACGCACTGACAGTAAAGTGGCGTTACAAGCTGGTATATCTGTTTCCCCCGTTTGCTCTTCTGCCCAGAGTTGTCAGAAAGATCAAACAAGAGGGCATCGCCGTCATATTAATAGCTCTGGCATGGCCGAAATGGCACTGGTTCACAGATCTACGGTCTCTCTCCATAGACACTCCATGGCCTCTGCCATTGAGACCGGATCTGTTGCTACAGGGTCCCTGCTGGTACCCGGATCTTCATCGGCTATCGCTGACGGCATGGGTCTTGAGGCCTCCGTCTTGAGGAAGAAGGGGTTTTCCGAGTCTGTTATACGGACGATGTTGAAGGCACGGAAACCATCCTCAGCCCGTATATACTATAGGCTTTGGCATACTTTCTTTCAGTGGTGTGAACTGAAAGGGTATGATCCACAGAAGTTCCTGATATCCAGAGTGCTTGATTTTCTTCAAAGCAGTCTGGAAAAAGGGCTCCGCCTGGCCTCTTTAAGGGTACAGGTGTTAGCTCTTTCAGTCTGGTTCCAACATAAAATTGCTCTGAGACCGGATATAAAGACCTTTTTTCAGGGGGTGTTGAGGATTCAGCCTCCCTTCGTCTCCCCGGTTGTTCCGTGGGACTTGACTCTAGTTCTGAAGGTTTTACAGGCTCCTCCCTTCGAGCCTTTAAATTCAATAGACATCAAGTGGCTAACAGCAAAGACGGTATTCCTCCTCGCTATGGCATCTGCACGTAGAGTGTCGGATTTAGCTGCGCTTTCCTTCCGGGAGCCGTTCTTGGTATTTCATCAAGATAGAGCAGTGCTACGTACTAGGGAGGGTTACCTTCCGAAAGTGGTGTCTAACTTTCATATTAATGAAGAAATAGTAGTTCCAGCATTTCAGGGCACAAGTCTCTCACAAGGTGAGGCTTCCCTGGATGTGGTCCGTGCGTTGAGAATTTGTTAAACGCACGAGCAAATGGAGGAAGTCCGATTCACTTTTTGTGCTTTATGGTTGTCATAAGCATGGCTGGCCAGCCAGTAAACAGACACTGGCCAGGTGGATTCGCATGGCAATTTCATTGGCTTATACACAGGCTGGTATGCGGGTGCCGGATTCAGTGACGGCACATTCTACTAGGGCGGTAGGTCCATCATGGGCGGCCCGCCGGGGTGCTTCTTTTGAGCAATTATGCAGGGCACCCGCATGGTCTTCCATCCATACCTTTGGCAAATTTTTTTCCTTTGACACCTTTGCCTCTCAGGATGCCTCCTTCGGGCGTAGGATTCTCCTCTCTTCCGAGAGCCAGGAGAGTCCCCGCCCGTAGGGTTAGTGCTTTGGGATTTCCCCAACGTAATGGCTGTGGACCCCATGGACCCCGAAGATGAAAATAAGAGTTATGGTATGACATACCTTTGTTAACTCTTTTTCTTCGAGGTCCATGGGGTCCACAGGACACCCACCCAGACGCACCTGTAGTTCTGGGGGAGGTTTTTCTTCTCTTGAGAGTCTGGACCCGTAAGTATGGGTCTTTTCTTTCTTACCCTTTGTTTGTCTCTGCCTGCTTGAGCTTGGTAACGAAGTGGCTAGCTGAGGCAGGGGGTGGGGTATATGAGGAGGAACCCCGGTGCATCCTGGGAGCAGAGAACTCGTTTGCGTTAACTGTTTGGTGACCAGGATTCATACCCCAACGTAATGGCTGTGGACCCCATGGACCTCGAAGAAAAAGAGTTAACAACGCTATGTCATACCATAACTCTTATTTTTTCCTTTTCAGCCAGGACCCAGCAGAAGCCGGAGATAAAGATCCCAGTTTTCTCTAAGGTGAAAGTGACGGACATTTTCCAGCGGCTGGTAAGTGGGCGGGTACCAGAATCGCGCGCTATACGGTGTAGGGTTAATGCAGGATAACAGCAGAAAGTTGTTACTGACTCGTGGAGTTTGGTAAGAGGAGGCCACCGTACTATTACCGCTCCGCTCCCGTGTCACTCCTGAGTATTATATATCGAGGTGTGTTTGGGATTCACACACAGAGCGACATGGGAATCCCTGAATTTAGCCCCTAGAGTGCCCCCCTCCCCCCCCGCCACACAACAGACTCCAGCCGGGGTTTCTGCACCGTACACGGGAATCTGGGAGTAATTATTTTACCCTCAGATAATGTATATTCTCATTTACCAAACTGTTTGTTTTATGTGTAATGTCCTGAAGGGAGACTTTGGACTCATTTATCAACGACTGATAGTCTTGTCGTCGCTCGTTACTAATTTTAAATGGCGCTCCAATCAATCAGCTCCTGTCATTTTTCCAGAACACGACAGTTAGGAGCTGATTGGTTGGAGCACCATTTAAGATTAGTAACGAACGATAACAAGAATGTCAGTCGTTGATAAGCGAGGCCCTTTATATCATTATTATGTAACGGAGGCAGCGCTGCTACCAGTTGTATATCGGTATAAATCACTGAGGGAAGCGGAGCAGATAGAGGGCGATGCTAAAGACAGAGGGCCTGATTCAGAGGTGGACACTAATAAATGCGCGGCTGCGACTTTTTGTGCAGTCGCAACGGAGGTAATATGCAAATGCTACTTTCAGCCCCTCCCCTTGTGTATGCCGGTCTGTGCAAGCCGTGAGACATTGGATTATTTCTGGGGCATTCCATTCAGGAAACCACCCCCTAGTACAGGCTGAGTGACCCCCGCCACCACCTGTCAGTGGTACACTCCTTGTCCCTTACAGTATAAACTCTATAGAACTTTCTTCTTTGGTGAGTTACACAGAAAAGCACACGGCATGTCCCATACATGATTCACAGCAAGGACAGTACAGAGCGAGAGGTGACACGGACCAGTGACTCTCCAACCAATGTGCTTTCTACATTAGTGACAACCTGTACAAATGGGCTATAAGAAATGGGCCAGGGGTAATACAGGTCTGTAAGTCATCTTTATATTGTGTGTGTGTGTGTGTTCAATGTTTTAATGATGTAGCCCTGATGAAGTCATCTCTTGGACGAAACGCGTTGGGTCTCATCAATGTACAGTCAGGTTCATAAATATTGGGACATTGACAGAATTTTCAGATTTTGGCCTCTATTCACCACCACAATGGTTTTGAAATGAAACAAACAAGATGAGATCCAAAGAGCTGTCACTATTAGTGAAGCAAGCCATCATTAGGCTGAAAAATCAAAACAAACCCATCAGAGAGATAGCAAAAACATTAGGTGTGGCCAAATCAACTGTTTGGAACATTCTTAAAAAGAAAGAACGCACCGGAGAGCTCAGCAACACCAAAAGACCCGGAAGACCACGGAAAACAACTGTGGTGGATGACAAAAGAATTATTTACCTGGTGAAGAAAAACCCCTTCACAACAGTTGGCCAAATCAAGAACACTCTCCAGGAGGTAGATGTATATGTGTCAAAGTCAACAATCAAGAGAAGACTTCACAAGAGTGAATATAGAGGGTTCACCACAAGATGCAAACCATTGGTGAGCCACAAAAACAGGAAGACCAGATTAGAGTTTGCCAAACAACATCTAAAAAAGCCATTACAGTTATGGAACAACATCCTATTGACAGATGAGACAAAGATCAACATGTACCAGAGTGATGGGAAGAGAAGAGAAGGAAAGGAACTGCTCATGATCCAAAACATACCACCTCATCAGTGAAGCATGGTGGTGGTAGTGTCATGGTGTGGGCATGTATGGCTGCCAATGGAACTGGTTCCCTTGTATTTATTGATGTGACTACTGACAAAAGCAGCAGAATGAATTCTGAAGTGTTTCGGGCAATATTATATGCTCATATTCAGTCAAATGCTTCAGAACTCATTGGACAGCGCTTCACAGTGCAGATGGACAATGACCCGAAGCATACTGCAAAAGCAACCAAAGAGTTTTTTAAGGCTAAAAAGTGGAATGTTATGCAATGGCCAAGTCAATCCCCTGACCTGAATCCGATTGAGCGTGCATTTCACCTGATGAAGACAAAACTGAAGGGAAAATGCCCCAAGAACAAGCAGGAACTGAAGACATTTGCAGTAGAGGCCTGGCAGAGCATCACCAGGGATGAAACCCAGCATCTGGTGATGTCTATGCGTTCCAGACTTCAGGCTGTTATTGCCTGCAAAGGATTTGCAACAAAGTATTAAAAAGTGAAAGTTAGATTTAGGATTGTTTAGTTTGTCCCATTACTTTTGGCCCCTTAAAAAGTTGGAGGCACATATAGAAACCGTTGTAATTCCTACACCGTTCACCTGATTTGGATGTAATTACCCTCAAATTAAATCTGAAAGTCTGCAGTTAAAGCACATCTTGTTTGTTTCATTTCAAAGCCATTGTGGTGGTGAATAGAGGCCAAAATATGAAAATTCTGTCAATGTCCCAATATTTATGGACCTGACTGTATATGAATAACATTTGATGTAAGCAGTCTCTGTTGGAATCTGTTGTTTTTATATGAAATAAATATTTGTTTTTTTAAACAAATTGTGATCTTAAAATATTTGATCTATTATTAATAGTGGCCCTTGTGACCTGTTATATCTGGGTGTTTCTTGGTGTAAGGGGATTTTGCAGTGAAGCTACAAGGAATAAGTGAACTTCTTGGTATTCACCATTTCATTCTCCATTCCAAGCTGGAAAGACCAACAAAAGAATTTTCCTGAAGAAGTCTCTGTTATCCATCCTCCCATTTAGGGCTAATCAATTGAATATTAAGACCGCCATTTTCATTATTTTGCATTCTATTTTATTATTTAGTTTTTTATAAACCTTTTTATAAGTATTTATTTGTGAGCGCCCTATCACTTCCTTTTTTGATAGATATATATCTATCTCTATATTACGTCTCACGCTAACGTATTGGAGGCTCATTTATTTGGTCATCTTGCAGGGTCCGCTATCGGTGTTCTCGGCAAGGCACAGGTGGCGGCCGGCACAGAAGGTTCACCTGTCCCGGGGGGACGATGGCTTTGGGTTCACGCTGAGAGGAGATTCCCCGGTACTGATCGCAGGAGTGGTCCCTGGAGGCTGCGCAGATGTACGTATATATAACGCCGATCCCGTAGTCGCAGAAACCATAGCACAAGATGTAACCTCACCTACATTCTGCAGCGCTCATTGTGTTACCGAGGGACTAATATCAGAGGTTGCTGGAAAAGGTGCCGCGGTGATAGAATCTAAACCTGTATAAGATGACGCCATCCCCCCTTTGAGTACTAACCATTATGGGGTCCCCTCCCTGTTACCTGGAGCCCCAGAGCTGCAGCGCTGATTCAGGTTAGCCTTCGTTGCAGGGTGATTGGTGCCTTGCCGGCCCCCACTATACCTAAAGTTGGGCTCTACTGAGACCTATAGACTGACGCTTTGCGGCCAAAGCTGAGAACCGGCTCTCGCCGTTAGCTAATGGCCTTCTCCCGGAGGGAAACCCCCATCAGATATTTATATATTGGAAAGGTCAATTTAGGTACAGGACACTTTTACGGAAAATTAAAGATAGTGGATACCACCGAATCCCGGTATTTATTGTAATCGGCGTGGGAGGTTTTGGTGGCAGCGCAATGTACCTGGAGGAATTAGGGCGTCATGTGAACGCTGTGTGATCCTGCAGCTGCGAGATAAACTCGCAAGATAATGACACCCGGCTACCTGTTATATCTTATGTTCAAATAACTTGTAATTATCTATTATAAAATATTAATATTCTAGGAATGCCTATAATAAGTATATAGCTCATGCTTGTGTCTGTAATAGTGTGTGTGTGTGTGTCTGTAATACTTAGTGTGTGTGTCTGTAATACTTAGTGTGTGTGTGTGTCTGTAATACTTAGTGTGTGTGTCTGTAATACTTAGTGTGTGTGTGTGTCTGTAATAGTGTGTGTCTGTAATACTGTGTATGTGTGTGTCTGTAATACTTATGGTGCATACACACGATCAGATTTTTCCTTCAGATATGAACGATAACGATTTAAAAATCGTTCAGTCGTTCATATCTGAAGGAAAATCGTTCATATCTGACATGCCTGAACGATGGACGATCAACGATGCGCGTTCCCGTTTGTCAGATAACGATATCTGACATCTGATGGGTTTGCCGTCAGACTTGGACGATTCCATTCATTTTAATGCAGTCAAAAATCGTTCAATCGTTCAAATCGTTCAAAACTTTGGTAAAATCGTTCAGTCGTTCATCTGACAAATCTGACAAATCTGACCGTGTGTACGCTCCATTATGGAGCGTACACACGGTCAGATTTGTCAGACTTGTCAGATTTGTCAGATGAACGACTGAACGATTAAACGATTTGAACGATTTGGACGATTTGACCAAAGATTTGAACGATTTGAACGATTGAACGATTTTTGACTGCATTAAAATGAATGGAATCGTCCAAGTCTGACTGCAAACCCATCAGATGTCAGATATCGTTATCTGACAAACGGGAACGCGCATCGTTGATCGTCCATCGTTCAGGCATGTCAGATATGTCAGATTTTCCTTCAGATATGAACGACTGAACGATTTTTAAATCGTTATCGTTCATATCTGAAGGAAAAATCTGATCGTGTGTATGCACCATTAGTGTGTGTCTAATACTTAGTGTGTGTGTGTGTCTGTAATACTTAAGGTGCATACACACGGTCAGATTTGTCAGACTTGTCAGATTTGTCAGATGAACGATTGAACGATTAAACGATTTGAACGATTTTACCAAAGATTTGAACGATTTGAACGATTGAACGATTTTTGACTGCATTAAAATGAATGGAATCGTCCAAGTCTGACTGCAAACACATCAGATGTCAGAAATCGTTATCTGACCATCGGGAACGCGCATCGTTGATCGTCCATCGTTCAGGCATGTCAGATATGAACGATTTTCCTTCAGATATGAACGACTGAACGATTTTTAAATCGTTATCGTTCATATCTGAAGGAAAAATCTGACCGTGTGTATGCACCATTAGTGTGTGTGTGTGTGTCTGTGATACTTAGTGTGTGTGTGTGTCTGTAATACTTAGTGTGTGTCTGTAATACTTAGTGTGTTTGTGTGTCTGTAATACTTAGTGTGTGTCTGTAATACTTAGTGTGTGTGTGTGTCTGTAATACTTAGTGTGTGTGTGTGTGTCTGTAATACTTAGTGTGTGTGTGTGTGTCTGTGATACTTAGTGTGTGTGTGTGTCTGTGATACTTAGTGTGCGTGTGTGTCTGTAATACTTAGTGTGTGTCTGTAATACTTAGTGTCTGTGTGTCTGTAATACTTAGTGTGTGTGTGTGTCTGTAATACTTAGTGTCTGTGTGTCTGTAATACTTAGTGTCTGTGTGTCTGTAATACTTAGTGTCTGTGTGTGTCTGTAATACTTAGTGTCTGTGTGTGTCTGTGATACTTAGTGTGTGTGTGTCTGTGATACTTAGTGTGTGTGTGTGTCTGTGATACTTAGAGTGTGTGTGTCTGTAATACTTAGTGTCTGTGTGTCTGTAATACTTAGTGTGTGTCTGTAATAGCGCGTGTGTGTGTGTGTCTGTAATACTTAGTGTGTGTGTGTCTGTAATACTTAGTGTGTGTGTCTGTAATACTTAGTGTCTGTAATACTGTGTGTGTGTGTGTTCATACATGTGTATAAATACATTTCTCCAGACTTCCTTCCACACAAAGTTCCTATAATACTTTTTTTTTTCCATTTTGCTGCAGTGTGTCGGCGTGAAGGAGGGCGCCTACATTGTGTCGGTGAATGGGGAGGACTGCAAATGGGCAAAACATTCTGACGTGGTTCATTTGTTGAAGGACGCAGGGAAAGAAGGCGTGGATATAGAGATTGTGACCTTCCAGAGTGCCGACATGCACAACATGGTAAGCAACTACTGTCTGACCTATAAGCATACATACATAACATACATACATAACATGCATACATACATACATACATAACATCCATACATATATTACTTACATACATAACATACATAACATTACATGCATACATACATACAGTATATAGTTATGTGACTGGCGTCCGCAATGCTGCTGGTCATAATCCCAACTGTAGACTGGAGATACCGACGCCTATCATAATCCCGACGCCAGCAATCCAGGACAACGTGGGCCTGAACGAGGTAAGTCCGGGGCGCCCGTCCTCTTAGCCGCAAGGGGGGGAGGGTTAGGCTAGAGGAAGGGGGGGGGTTAGCGTTAGGCACCCCCTGGGAGGGTTAGGTTTAGGGTTCCCCCGGGGGGGACTTAGGGTTAGGCTAGGGGAAGGGGCGGGTTAGGGTTAGGCAACCCCTTGGGAGGGTTAGGTTTAGGGTGCGGGGAGGGGGGGGGGTTAGGTTTAGGCACCCCTGGGGGGAGGTTATGGTTAGGCACTAGGGGGGGATGTTAGGGTTAGGCACTAGGGGGGGATGTTAGGGTTAGGCACTAGGGGGGGATGTTAGGGTTAGGCACTAGGGGGGGATGTTAGGGTTAGGCACTAGGGAGGAGGTTAGGGTTAGGCACTAGGGGGGGATGTTAGGGTTAGGCACTAGGGGGGGATGTTAGGGTTAGGCATCCCTAAGGGAGGGTTAGGGCTAGGGGAGGGGGGGAGGGTTAGGTTACTTGTGTGCCACCGCCCGCATTTCAATCCCATACATACATACATACATACATACATACATACATACATGCATGTGTGGTCTCCTCCAGTCTGTCAGCTGCTGTAATAATACATTATTTCATGTGGGACCCAACTTATTACACACTCACTGTATGCTATGTGACTAGATTTTGTTGATGCTGAGGTGGAACTACAAGTCCCAGCTGAAGTTGCCGGTTTGTATTTACGAGAAAGTGACTTGTCATGAATAATTTAGAGTATTATACAACCCTGCAGCAGGCCTGGGCTCTCAGCCACAAGGTTATATATTATTATGATATATATCTGGAATATATTAATGGAATATTGATTGACTATTGATGTGGAGAACAGAACTTTCATTACCGTTAATTGCTGCTGTAGTGTTATAAAATAGCACCCGTATACAGCCACGGTATAATGGCACCTTACTGTACCTTCACCTACACGATTCCATGCTGTTCCTGTAAGATAAATAAATACTGACCAGTGTGAGCCCAGAGATGGCTGATCCCCACATATACTGACCAGTGTGACCCCAGAGATGGCTGATCCCCACATATACTGACCAGTGTGACCCCAGAGATGGCTGATCCCCACATATACTGACCAGTGTGACCCCAGAGACTGCTGATCCCCACACATACTGATCACTGTGACCCCAGAGACGGCTGATCCCCATATATACTGATCAGTGTGAGCCAAGAGACGGCTGATCCCCACATATACTGACCAGTGTGACCCCAGAGACGGCTGATCCCCACATATACTGACCAGTGTGAGCCAAGAGACGGCTGATCCCCACATATACTGACCAGTGTGACCCCAGAGACGGCTGATCCCCACATATACTGACCAGTGTGAGCCCAGAGATGGCTGATCCCACATATACTGACCAGTGTGACCCCAGAGATGGCTGATCCCCACATATACTGACCAGTGTGACCCCAGAGACGGCTGATCCCCACATATACTGACCAGTATGACCCCAGAGACGGCTGATCCCCACATATACTGACCAGTGTGAGCCCAGAGACTGCTGATCCTCACATATACTGACCAGTGTGAGCCCAGAGATGGCTGATCCCCACATATACTGACCACTGTGAGCCCGGAGATGGCTGATCCCCACATATACTGACCAGTGTGAGCCCAGAGATGGCTGATCCCCACATATACTGACCAGTGTGAGCCCAGAGATGGCCGATCCCCACATATACTGACCAGTGTGACCCCAGACACTGCTGATCCCCACATATACTGATTAGGTTCTTTCAGATCTATTGGGATATTAGAAAATGTGGTAAAACTATGGCATCATCCGACTAACTGGGCCCTATGAGATGTTGGCATTGGGCACTCATCAGCCGCAATCTCTGGGCACATTTATGACACGATCCTGAGCTTTTCAGTACATTACTGAGCAGCAGATGGGATGAATTTATTGGCTGTCTGAAGTCCGTGTTTTATGGTTTTACGTCTGTCTCATTGCAGTGTCTGTCTCATTGCAGTGTCTGTCTCGCTTTGGTGCCGCTGATGTCCCTTTATTTACAGAAGGCTTTTCATTAATATTCTAATTATAACCCTTTTATTTTATCTGTGTGACAGGTTCTGGACAAGAAGTCGTCTATGCTGACGTCCAGCGAAATCCTGAGAGGTAACAAGGAGAACGGCAGGAAGACCATCGTCGTCAGTAAACACTCCAGCACCCTCTTCCTCTGGAATAGAAAAAATAACGGCGGAAAGCGGAACCCGAACATCCCGAATATGGGCGCCCTCCAGCTGCCGTTCAGTGCCGTGCAAAGCAACGAGTCTATGTACTGAATCCAGACTGTACCCCCACTGCCAGAAACACCCCCGTAACATGAGCGGGACCCCGATTCCCGGCCTACAGCCGCGCTCACTGTAACGCAGACTCCCAGGCTGAGATGATCATCCTTCCTGTATATAGTTGTAAAAGATAATTTATAAATCGCTCTGTGACCTAAATGGACACGTGAGGACCGGAGCTAAGAGAGATATTTTCTGTTACCTAAATGAATTGTTTAGAAAATAAATAAAACCGGTTGTTACTAATCCAGTCCTTATGTCACTGCGCATGTTACCTCGCTGAGTGGGTGGAGCCTGGTGTATGAGCGCATACAGACGGATCAGACAAGTGTCTATATTTATCTAATAACCTCTTTCCACAGCAATGCTAATACTGCAATGTCAGCAGCCAGCAGCCCGTGGTTCTAGGGGAAAGCAGGTCTAATCTGATAATAGTGATTTAAAGCATGTTATCACATACACACTCACTCACACACACTCACATACTCACATACACTCACACATACACACACTGATTCTGTCACACCGACACTCGGGGATCTCATTATCTCTGTCACACGCACACTCTGAGATCCTGTCATCTCTGTCACACGGACACTGGTGGGATCCCGTCATCTCTGTCACACGCACACTCGGGGATCCCATCATCTCTGTCACACGGACACTGGGGGGATCCCGTCATCTCTGTCACACGGACACTCGGGGGATCCCGTCATCTCTGTCACACGCACACTCGGGGATCCCATCATCTCTGTCACAGGGACACTTGGGGATCCCATCATGTCTGTCACAGGGACACTCGGGGATCCCATCATCTCTGTCACACGCACACTCGGGGATCCCATCATCTCTGTCACACGGACACTGGGGGGATCCCGTCATCTCTGTCACACGCACACTCGGGGATCCCATCATCTCTGTCACACGCACACTCGGGGATCCCATCATCTCTGTCACACGGACACTGGGGGGATTCAGTCATCTCTGTCACAGGGACACTCGGGGATCCCATCATCTCTGTCACAGGGACACTTGGGGATCCTATCATGTCTGTCACAGGGACACTCGGGGATCCCATCATCTCTGTCACACGCACACGCGGGGATCCCATCATCTCTGTCACACGGACACTCGGGGATCCCATCATCCCTGTCACACGGACACTCGGGGGATCACGTCATCTCTGTCACACGGACACTCGGATCCCGTCATCTCTGTCACAGGGACACTCGGATCCCGTCATCTCTGTCACACGGACACTCGGGGGATCCCATCATCCCTGTCACACGGACACTCGGGGGATCCCATCATCCCTGTCACACGGACACTCGGGGGATCCCATCATCCCTGTCACACGGACACTCGGGGGATCCCATCATCTTTGTCACAGGGACACTCGGGGATCCCATCATCTCTGTCACATGGACACTCGGGGATCCCACCATCTCTGTCCCAATAATTTCAGTCACACGGACACTTGGGATCCTGGAATCTCTGGTTTGTTGGATTTGGGGTCACAATCTCTGATCTGATGAGAATGGGGGTCCCATCTGTGAAAGTCATGCAGAATATGTTTACACTATATAAATAACTTCAGTAAAAAAATCTGCGAGCACCTGAATATCCAGTGTATTCCGCATTACCTGCAAGAACCAGTAGGTGGCGGCAGCATTAAGTGTTTGAGTCTTCTCTGATTATCTACTTCGGTAAGAACATTGTATTTAATTAATATTTATTATGTAAAACATATAGATTATTATTATTATGATGCTTTTGTATGGCATAACAAGGGGTCCACAGCGCCTTACAAAATACAAAAACACAAACAGTACGAACAGATAACACAGGAACGAAAGTGACATACAGTACAATACAGAGCATTGCAGAACATGGTTGGGTGCTGTAGTAGGCAGTGGGAGGATATGGTGGTAGAAGCAAGGGAAGGAAAAGCATATGAAGAAAGAGGCCCTGCTTGTGAGAGCTTACAGTCTAAAGGAGGAGGCAGACACATAGTAGAGAGTGAGTAAGGAACATGTTGTAGTGAGTTAGGATGAGAGCTGGAGGGCTTTGATGAAGTAGTGAGTCTTGAGAGTCCCTTTTTAAATTTTGTAGAGAGGTGGAGAGTCTGATAGGAAGAGGGAGAGAGTTCCAGAGGTAAGGAGCAGCACAGGCAAAATCTTGGAGGCGAGAGTGGGCGCAAGTGATCAGTTGGGAGGAGTTGCGGCATTCATGGATGGATGGAGTGAAGTGGGCGGGCAGGAGTGTGGAGGGAGATGAGGTCAGAGATGTAAATAGGAGAGGAATGCGGGAGGGCTTTGTAAGAGAGTGTGAGAAGCTTGAATTGGGTTATGAAGGGGAAGGGCAGCCAGTGGAGGGCTTGTAGGAGAGGGAAGGCCAATGTAGCGCTTTTAGAGAGGAAGATGCGCCGGGCAGCAGCATTAAGGACAGATTATAGCGGAGACAGGTTGGAGTCAGGGAGGCCAGATAAGAGGCGGTTGCAGTAGTCCAGTCTGGAGAGGATCAGTGAGTGGATTAGGGTCTTGGTTGACTCCAGGGTGTGAGAGGGTCTAATCCTGGAAATATTTTTGAGATGGAAGCGGCAGGACTGTGAGAGATACTGAATGTGTGGTTTGAAGGAGAGTGAGGAGTCCAGGATAACTCCAAGACCACAAACTTGCAGGCTAGAGGAGATGGTGGTGTCAATAGATAAAGAAATTGTAGGAGGCAAGGGTATTCGGGAGGGTGGTAACATGTTCAAGACTGAGATGAAAATCTTAAGTTTAAGAAAGCGCTGGGACATCCAAGAGGAAATAGCAGAGAGACAGTTGAAGATTTGAGTGAGGAGAGAGGGATCTAAGTATCATCAGCATAGAAAGATCGGTCAGAGAGGTGGGAGGACAGCCATGAGAGGGCAGTATCACGCAGACCAAGGGAGAAGAGGATTTGCAGGAGGAGAGGGTGATCCACCGTGTCAAAAGCAGCTGAGAGGTGAAGGAGAATGAGCAGAGAGTAGAGGCCCTTGGATTTGGCAGAAAGGAGGTCATTGCTGACTTTAGTGAGGGCAGTTTCAGGTGTGAGGAGAAGACGAAAGCCAGACTGAAATGGGTCGAACAGGGAGTGAGAAGAAAGAAAGGATGTGAGGCGGTTGTAGACCATACGCTCACGGAGTTTGGAAGTAAAAGGGATGAGAGAGATGGAGCAGGAGCTAGAGAGAGTGTCAGGATCAAGGGTAGGTTTTTTTTAAGAATGAGGGAGAAAAGGGTATGCTTGAATGTGGAGGGGGCAGTGCTTGATGAGAGAGAGGTTGAAGAGATGGGCAAGGTGGGAACAGGCAGCCGGAAAGAGGGAACGGAGGAGGCGAGAGGGGATAGGGTCAAGGGGGAGGTGTATGGTGGAAGAACTGGAGTAGGGCCATGACTTTATCTGCAGATACTGGGGAGAAAGAAATCAATGTTGGTAAAGGGGAGGGATGGGGAGAGGCAGGGTGGGAAAAGATGGGATAGGGTGCTAAGGGTCTGGTGGGATGTGATATCCTGACGTATTGTTCCAATTTTAGAGGTGAAGTGAGTGGCATAGTCAAGGACAGAGAGTGGAGGGGGTGAAAAGACGACGGTGATGGAAGACTTTCAGGAGATAAGGGCCTTGAAATAAGACTGTTTAGAAAGGGAAAGAGGAAGTCCGCATTTGAGCACGATTTCCTCCACTGACGCTCTGCGGTACGTGAACACTTTCGCAGGTATCTGGTGCATTCGGAATGCCAAGGTTGAGGTTTGGCCACAGAAGCAACAGAGTGGAGAGCAGAAGATGTTGTATAGGGAAACCACTTGGTCAGTGCAGGAGAGAGAGAGAGAGAGACACCATGGGAGAGACAAGTGATCAGGGAGGATAAAGATTCAGGGGTATATTTAAAGGTCGATTTTAATCGATGTTGTGTTTCTAGGGCTAAATCACACTTTTACTAATAATTAAAAAAAATAAATGTTTCTTAGTAAATGTGTGATTTAGCTTCAGAAACACAACATCGATTTTTATTGATTCAATATTGACCTTTAGTAAATTTACCCCTCAGTATCAATTGCCTCAACGTTATGCTTAGTGATGATAGTCTTGGGAGGATGAGGTGGAGAGGGAGTGAGGGATAAGTTGAAAAAGAGAAGATGGTCAGAGAGAGGGAATTGGTGAAATCAGAAATATCAAATCGGTGGCCACTCACATGGGAAGGTGAGCAGGTCCATTGAGAGAGACCAACTGATGTCAGGGTAACGAGTTTAGAGGCAGAGTGGTCAATAGGGATATTAAAGTCACCAAAGATGATGGAAGGAAGGTCTGAAGAGCAGAAGTGGGGGAGCCAAGAAGCAAAGTTGTCAAGGAATTTGGAGTGTGGGCCAGGGGGACAATAGATGACAGCTCCATGAAGGTGAACAGGTTGGAAGAGGTGAATAGCGTGTACCTCAATGTAGAGAATGAAAGGAATGGTACTGAGAGTAAGATTTGGTAGGCGCACCTGGAGGATAGAAGGACCCCTACACCACCACCATGACGGCCAGTAGGTTCAGGCAGTTGGAGACGAAGAGGGCATGGGTGGAGGTTAGTTTATTACAGACAGATCTGGCATTCTAGAGGGCATAGGAGAGAGGGACATAGCTAGAGGGAGAGCTATGAATAAGATTATTCGGGTTGCTGTAACGTGGAGTTGAGATTAATCTGGTGGATAGAGGTGAAGAGAGTGTATTAATGGTGTGGACTCCTGAGCGAGAAAGGGAACCTGCAGGTGATGGGTAAGGAGGTAGTTTAGTGTGATGCGAATGGAGGTGTGGGGAGGAGACAGGTAGAGGCAGGAGGGAGTGGGGCTTAGTGTTGGGGTAGCAAGGCCATGGAGGGAGGTGATTGAGAATGGAGGAAAGGTGGGGGAGAGAAGCAGAGGGTTGGAAGGGAGACTGAGGAGAGAAGAAACGGGGAACAACAAGTGAAGGAGACTAGAGGGGGAGGATAGGGGTGGAAAGAGCATGTAAAGCAGAGGATTATCAAGACACTGAAAAAAGGGGGTGGATGAGGGAATTGGGGATGTACACTGGAGTGGAGACTGTGTGATATAGACAGTGTAGTTACAGTTGCAAAAATACAGGTCAAAGAACAGAGGCCCTGATTCAGAGCCGGACTCTCTGAAAGAGCGCTCGCTCTGAATCAGGGCGTTTTTGTTTTTATTTTTGGAGCGGCCTCCTGGCCGCTCGCATAGCTGTGGTGACCACCCACAGCTATAGCGAGCGGCCAGGTTGATGGTCAAGACCATCGCGACCATCGGGCTTGCGACTAGACCCTTGAAGGGTCTCGTGGCCGCAAGCCCCAGAGAGCTTTCGGCTCTAACAGAGCCGGAAGCTCTCCCACTGACATCACTGGTGATGTCAGTGGGGCCGCCCCCAAACGGCAAGCGTTCCGTTGTGAACGCCTCTGTTTGGCCGGGTCACCCCTCCTGGCCCGCCCACCAAATGGGGCGAGCTGTCACTCACCATCAACAGCTCGCCCCCTTTGGTGCAATACCCGGAGCGATGTAGCTCCGTCGTGCGCATGCCCAGTGGCCAAACATCGACCCGGTTGCAAGCGCTCAGCGCTCGCAACCGGGTCTGAATCAGGCCCAGTGCTGCTAAATATAAGAGCACAGCTACAACAGTGTTTAAGAGGGTGTGCTAAGACATACCAGCAGAATATTAATAAGAATCATTAATAAGTATAGCTGCAAACATGTGTCTGTGTGCCCACTGATTGAGACCCCTATCCCAGTACTCAACACACACTAGATTGGGATACACTTAGGACCTCATTCAGAGCCGGACGCTATTTGCGGACACTCATTCAGAAAAAGGGGCTGGCTATTTAAATTAAGCGCTCGCTCTTTGCGGTCTGTTGACGCCTCTATGTCTGAATGAGCGAACGAAACATGCGCTCACTATTTAGGAAAAAATGCCGCCTGGCCACTCGCATCATACGTCATCTCCGCTATTTATTTGATTAATCGAGTACATCGAAAGGCGTATGAACTGCTCGCAGTGCTTGTGGTTGGATTTTCCTACCACAATCATGCGAGCAGGTCAGGCTAAAAGACAACCAAGTGACGTGGTCGATGACGCTGCTTTGTTAATTATGCACACCCATTAAACGCCCATTTTGACCGTTTGGCACGCCTGTGTTTGGATCTCCACTCCCCGTTTTCAAGCACCTTCCCCTGTTACCACCCACAAACGCCTCATCCTGTCACTCAAATTAGCAGGCATTCGCTATTTTGCGAGCACACGATTTTCGACAGCACTGACTGGTTTGCGCATGCGTACTAAAACCCATACGCATGCGCAGATGTGCGAACATCGATCGGAGCGAACGAGCGGCTGCTTACGAGCGGCTCTGAATCAGGCCCTTAATTCTAAAGCTGCATACACACGTAAAGATTTTCTGTCCAACCATCCAACTAGTTGATTGGTTGGAATGAAAATCTGGTAACGTATGGGAGTAACTGATGATCAGCAATTTGCTCCTAAATGCCAGAAAACAGATGAAAATGACGTCAGACAAGTTTGTTAAATGATTGATCTAAACAATTTATTCAAACAACAGTTTTTGTCCATTTTCCGGCGTTTGGGAGCAAATTGCTGATTGTCATTTGCTTTCATACCTTACCAGATTTTCATTCCAACCAATCAACTAGTTGGATGGTTGGACAGAAAATCTTTACATGTGTACCCAGCTAGAGTTAACCAATTGGTGAGAGGGGAGAAGACCATCACAGATTTACAATAAATTCCTATCTTAATACAGAGTAATGGCTGCAAATATAACAGTATTGGAAAATGACCTAAAACACTTTTCAAAGCTGTGCTACTGGAATAAAGCCATCAGCATCTGATGGGAGCAGTAGTGGTAAATTACCTGTAGATGAGAAGGGGGCGGTCACATCAGTCTTTGCATGGCGTGCACATGGCTTATAACTCCGTCATAGTTATTCTAATAACACATATTCTAACACTTTGAATCTAGCACTGACTATAGCAGCCTATGGCTATGCAGCCTGCCCGATCACTAGATGTGCGTTTATATACTATACAGTATGTTTTATTCCCCATTTTGATTGCTTTTTATTGTACACGTCACAAAGAGCAGACGGGTGCTTTATACACCCCCCCACGCACTGCAAACCAATCACAGGAAACGACACATCAATGCGGTGCACCTGTGCGAGGAACCCAGCCTGTTCCTGCAAGCTCCTTGGGTTCTTACCCATCCCTGTAGGAGAGGTGTGGCAAATAAGCCTCTTTGCCACAATATACATATATTATACAGTATATATTATACTTTATAATACATGGTGTGATTTGCTGTTACTACGGCATTAGAAACGGTTATTTTTTTCCTGTTGCTTTCCTGGTTATTGTTGGTGTTTTTGACTATTTTTTTTTTTAGCTAGCCATCTTTTCCAGACTGTATATACATCTCAGAGCTGTGATTGTGCTTTATAACCCATGTTCCTAGTGTTGCTTATTCTGGTGTTATATCTATAGTACGCGTTATAGAGTGGGGCTCGGAGTACAGTCCTTGGGCCCCCGTTTATTAATGATTGCAATTGCAATGCGATCTCGGCGTGACATTACCGCCCATTTGCAACATGTGATCCTATCGCCGCAATGTATCATCCGGCACATGCAGCGAAAGGGGCCCGTCCCTGTGACGTGCCCGGAGAGCTGCCGGGGGCTGCTGCCCATGCACGGAGGAACCCTCTGCCAGCTAATTATGCAATGTGTAGCCCATAGACTAAAGCGTCTAATGCCATCTTCAGATGGCGTTCGCTGCGGAATGCATCGCATTCTGGATGTCGGTAAAATTGGGGGATGCAGCTGCCTGCGGGAATGGAGGCAGATACCTGCTGCGGTCCCTCCTTAATACATCCGGTGGATACTATATATTTGCGGTTAACCCCCGAAAACACCCGTTACAGCCGCAAATATAGAATGATAAATGGGCCCCTTTGTGTCTCACGTTACTGAAATCTTCTGTCCCCTCCTTAGCTGTGAAGTCTGTATTAGGGGTCTATTTACTAAGGCTTGGATGGAGATAAAGTGAACGGCTATAAAGCACCAGCCAATCAGCTCCTAAGTGCCATGTCACAGGCTGTGTTTGAAAAATGACAGGAGCTGGTTGGTTGACATGTTATCTCCGCTCACTTTACTCTATCCAAGGCTTAGTAAATAGACCAGTTATAGTTCTTTGAAATCTTCTGTCCCCTCTATAGCTGTGAAGTCTATCAGCTCTGTATTCGTTAAATTATACATATAGGGGTCTATCCATCATCATATAAGTAACGGTTTTAACACAGTTTTTACATATATATGTAGTCAGCCCTATCCATCAATCTTGTAATGCAGGATATATCACAGATATCACTGGTTACAGTCCTCACACTATCATTTACATACTTTAGCATGGGGATGTAGAAATTAAGCTACTCATCAACTTCTGAAAATCATATATTTTCGGAAATAGACTGTGTAACTGTACGCCATTCTCAGATGGCATACAGCTCCCGAATCACATCACAAGCTGGCTTTTACACTGCAGCTTGTGTGGGAAAGGGATCTTTTCAGATCCCTTTCCACTGTCTCCCCGCTGCCCCCAGCTCAGGAACCAGAGTCTGCAGCCCCCTCTGCACAGCTTGCACTGGTAGTCCGCAGCCTTCATCCTGCAACATGTATATGACAGCCGGGCAAAGGGGGTGGGGGGTTCGCTGGGTGCTGAGGACAGAGGATGTGGGTGGCACATTGGATGAAGCGAGCAGCAGGGGGAGCCAGTCGTACACGCTGCTGGGGGACAGATCCCACGGCAACTGCCTTCCAGACGGGGCAGATCAGAGGCGGCAGCATCTCCATAACAGCCGGGAAAGAACAGCAGCCAGCTGTGTGGGGAGCCAAGGAATAGGCAGCAGTCAGCTGTACAGGGTGCCCGGGGAAGAGGGTGCCAGCAGTCAGCTGTGCGGGGAGCCGGGGAATAGGCAGCAGTCAGCTGTACAGGGTGCCCGGGGAAGAGGGGGGCAGCGGTCAGCTGTGCGGGGAGCCGGGGAATAGGCAGCAGTCAGCTGTACAGGGTGCTTGGGGAAGAGGGGGCCAGCAGCCAGCTGTGCGGGGACCCGGGGAATAGGCAGCAGTCAGCTGTACAGGGTGCCCTGGTAAGAGGGGGCCAGCCGTCAGCTGTGCGGGGAGCCGGGGAATAGGCAGCAGTCAGCTGTACAGGGTGCCCGGGGAAGAGGGTGCCAGCGGTCAGCTGTGCGGGGAGCCGGGGAATAGGCAGCAGTCAGCTGTACAGGGTGCCTGGGGAAGAGGGGGCCAGCGGTCAGCTGTGCGGGGAGCCGGGGAATAGGCAGCAGTCAGCTGTACAGGGTGCCCGGGGAAGAGGGTGCCAGCGGTCAGCTGTGCGGGGAGCCGGGGAATAGGCAGCAGTCAGCTGTACAGGGTGCCCGGGGAAGAGAGTGCCAGCAGTCAGCTGTGCGGGGAGCCGGGGAATAGGCAGCAGTCAGCTGTACAGGGTGCCCGGGGAAGAGAGTGCCAGCAGTCAGCTGTGCGGGGAGCCCAGGGCTGCAGGAGGAGAGTCTCTTTTCTGACAAACTGTATTCGCAGAAATTACAGTTTTTCGGAAGAGATACTTATGTACAGGAACAATGATAAATTGCTCTGTTAATTAGGTAGAACTCAATGCGAGTTTTAACACTGCATAATTTTTAGTGTTGATGAATAGAACACATAATCCCACAATGAATTGTTCTCGTCATAAAAACGTGACTCTGGCTTTGCTTATAAGAGCTTGCAATCTGTTGGACAGCACTAAAAGGAAGCTGGTTTACGGTATCTTCCATAACTGGCAGGTGTTTTACACTAGAGGGCAGTATTGGTGCAGGCAAGATACACAAGTTCTATTACTAATCTAGCGCACACCTTGTGCAGAAACTACAATCCTGTGTTATATGATATTCTGCTTTTTGTCCATAATTATATTAAGGCAAACAAAACAAAATGATAGTATTTAGAATGCAACTTTCTGTCACCATAGAAAAAGCATTTATAAAATGGTAAATATACTGTATATATATATATATATATATATATATATATATATATAGTTTTTTGTAAATGAAGCAAGAATGTGGAACTACATAGCCCAGCAGACAAGGCACTCTGAGAGTTGCAGCTCCAAAGGCACAAGATGCAGAGGTTACCCTATTTATTGTTATTATCATTTTGTCCTGGGTGTGATTATTACCTATTGTGTTTAAGGTTTTTATTGTGTTTATGGATTTTGGAATATAATATAGGTCTGTGGCTAAATTGTTGTTCAGAGCTGGGGCCGAGCGTCTGGATCATTACCGGTGACTGTGATAGGAAGATAACCAAACGCACAGACTGATAGTGATCCACCCACTGCCTGGTAAAGATCTGATTCTATTTCATTCAGATTACTAAATCGGTATGGCGATCATCCTGGAGTCAGTATAGCTGTGTATACGCCAGGGGTGTGCAGCGCTCCTCCCTGTCTAGTATACGTGAATACGTTATTACGCAGAGCTTCTCATACTCAGAAATCATTAGCCTGCTCTCACCTGGGCCGACCTTTGCAGTGCATGAGGTGTCCTCCGTACCTTTAAATAATTCACAACAGGCACGGCGTACATTCTGCAAACACCTTGCACCTCCCTCCTCCAAGATCTAATGGCAAACTGTATGCTGGGCAGGTGCTGTGCAAATCAGAGGGTTCTAGGCTGCAATATAACATAACGCTACATCCCCCAATATAACCGCGCAATGCATCTCCACAGTTCACTTCTATTGTGTTTCTCACTTCTACACAGATGCTGAGTCACTAATGATGTGAGTTCACCATTGTTGTGCCTGCCCTGATCTTACTGCTGGATGATGCATAAGTAAGCCGTGAATTTGATGGGGCACAGGAGAAGTGTGAAAATAAACTGTTTCCACTAATCCCCAAGCGCCCGACCAGTGCTCCTAGTTACACTGAAGCAGGGTTGGACTGGCCCACAGGGGTACAGGGGAAATCCCCGGTGGGCCCACACTTCTTGCTCTAGGTTTCAGGTTCCAGACCTCATATTATAGATTGTCACTCTATTAGATGGTCAGTTACCTGCTGGAGCAGGACCACTGATCAGCATGGTTCCCTTCTATAGAAACTACACCACAATGTGCCTAATGGTTAGCCAAGCATCTGTGATGGATGACCACACCCCCTCTGGTGGAAAACCACTCCCCTTAAGCATGGGCCCCTACCTCTGCATTTCCCCAGTGGGCCCTTCATGTCCCAGTCCGACACTGCACTGAAGGCTCTCCAGCCGCCTGGTCCTGCTTGTTAGGCCCTATAAGCTGTGGTTATTCTATTCACAGGGAATAAAGTTGATTATACGTTTCTCTCTTATAGACCTGTGCGCGTTGGCATTGGCCAGGTTACTTGTCTTCCCTGTAGTTGGGAATTTGGCAATGGCCAGGTTACCCGTCTTCCCTGTAGTTGGGAATTTTGTAACTTTGTGACTGGCGATATCACAATTGCTGGGAGGTAATTGGGAGAAGATCATCATTTGCTGAAGAGCTGGCGCTCGGCCGCAGCGGCATCCCTAGTTCTATCCCTAGCCATTATGGCAGCCAGGGCGGCATGAAGCATTATTACGTCACATACTCTTGTATCATCCTTTGTACAGTTCTCCTTCCTTCACACCCAGTATTAATGCAATGCTGCAGGTATCCAACGCTCATCCTGTCTAGACACCTTGGCCCAAAATCACTTGGCTGAGCCGCCCAATTTAACAAGACGCTGATCATAAAAGTGTATTCACTGGAACAAACCAGTGATCTATTATTTAAGTGTTCATTATTGTAAATGCAATGCCCGCCAGCCGTCTCTCTCAGCGCTTGGCATGGCTGGCAAGAAAAGGGTTAATGTGGTCTTACTATGGCGCGGGGGTCATATATGGCCGAATAGGACTGGGAATATAGACAAAGATGTAGCAGATGTTTCCTCAGCATTCTATGAATATGTGTAGAGGGAACGTATAAGTGTCATCCGAAGCAATGGTTATTCCACACTGACCATCTCAGATGATTATTTCGGATTTACAGAGGACCTGTAGTTCCCAGGTGCTAGATATATAACGATAGAGGAAAATACGCTGATTGTTTATTGGTAAAAAAAAATTATTCCTTTGCAATTTCCTTAAATAATATATTTTGGTGATGCTTCATATATTCATTTCTTTATGTCACATCAATCTATTGAGCTTGTGGGAAATAGTCAATATTCTCAGACTGTAATCTTCTCTCCTTCCTTGTGTCCCCATTCTTTTCCACCTACTAGTCTCCCCATTTCTCCTTCTTGTCTACCCATACCTCCTCCTCCTCATCTCCCCATTCCTCCCCCTCACCTCCCCATTCATTCCTCCTCCGTCTCCAAATTCCTCCTCCTCCTCTCCTCCCCATTCCTCCTCCTCACCTCCCAAATCCTCCACCTCCTCCCTGCCTCCCCATTCCTTCTCCTCCTCTGCCCCCCATTCCTTCTTCTCCTTGTCTCCCCATTCCTCCTCCTCACCTCCCAAATCCTCCACCTCCTCCTCGCCTCCTCATTCCTTCTCTTCCTCCTTGCCTCCCCATCCCTTCTACTTGGCCCACCATTCATTATTCTCGTCTCCCCATTCCTCCTCCTCCACTCCCCATTCCTCCTACTCCTCTCCCTATTCCTTCTCCTCCTCTCCCCGACCTCCTCCTTTTCCTATTCCTCTCGCCTCCCCATTCCTCATCCTCACCTCCCAAATCCTTCATCTCCTCCTCACCTCCCCATTCCTTCTCCTCCTTTGCCCCCATTCCTTCTTCTCCTTGTCTCCCAATTCCTCCTCACCTCCCAAATCCTCCACCTCCTCCTCGCCTCCCCATTCCTTCTACTCGGCCCACAATTCATTCTTCTCGTCTTCCCATTCCTCCTTATCCTCGTCTCCTTTTCCTCCTCCACTCCCCATTCTCCTCCTCTCCCCATTCCTCTTCTCCTTGTCTCCTCATTCCTCCTCCTCTCCCCATTCCTTCTCCTCCTCTCCCTATTCCTCCTCCTTTTCCTATTCCTCTCATCTCCCCATTCTTCCTGCTGCTCCTCTCTCCATTCCTTTTCCTCTTCTCCCCATTCCTCCTCCCCCTCCTCGATTCCCCATTTCTTCTTCCCATCGCCTTCCCGTTCCTCCTCCTCTTCACCTCCCTGTCTTTTCTCCTCCTCCTCTTCCCATTTCTTCTTTTTGTCTCTCCATTCCTTTTCTTCTTCCTCTTCTCCCTATTTCTCATCCACTCCTTCTCCCCCTTCCGCCTGCTCCCATTCTCTCTATTCCTCCTCCTCTTCTTCTCCCCATTGCTCTTCTACTCCTCTTCTCATTCTACTCCTCCTCGCTATGCTTATTTTCCCTATTCCTCTCCTCAATCTCCCCTTCTCTCCATTTCTTTCTTCCTCCTTTTTCCCTAATCTTTCCCTCAACTTCTCCCCATCCTTCCTCGTTGTCCCCATTCCTCTCCTCCTCTTCTTCTACCCTTTCCTATCCTCTTCTTCTCCCTATTCTTCTCCTCCTCTTGTTCTCATTCTTCTCCTCCTTCTCTTCTGCCCATTCCTCTTCTCTTCTTCTCCTCACTGCTCTCCTCTTCTCCTTTTCCCCATTCTCATCCTTCTCTTCTTTTCCTTTGCCCATTTCTCTTCTCCTATTCCCCATTATTTTCCTTCTCCCCATAAGTCTCTCCCTCTTCTTCTCCTCTCCTCATCCTCTTCTTCTCCTTCCCCCTTTCTTCTCCTTCTCTCCATTCTCATCCTCCTCCCCTTCTTTTCTTTTACTTTCCCCATTCTTTCATCCACCTTCTCTTCTCCTCTTCCCCATTCATTTCCTTCTCCCCATAAGCTTTCTCTTCCTCTTCTTCTCCTCTACGTTCCTCTTCTTCTCCTTCCTCTTCTTTTCCTTCTCCCCATGCCTCTCCTCCTTTTCGTCTCCTTATGACCATTCCTCTCCTCCTCCTCCTCTTCTCCTTCTGTCCATTCCTCTCCTCTTCTTCTCCTCTTTCTTCTCCTTCTCTCCATTCCTCTCCTACTCTTCTTCTTCTCCTTCTCCCCATTCCTCTCCTCTATTTCTTCTCCTTCTCTCTCCTCCTCCTCTTCTTCTCCTTCCCCCTTTCTTCTCCTTCTCCCGATGCCTCTCCTCTTCACCTCCTTATGCCCATTCCTCTCCTCCTCCTCTTCTTCTCCTTCCCCCTTTCTTCTCCTTCTCCTCATGCCTCTCCTCCTCTTCGCCTCCTTATGCCCATTCCTCTCCTCCTCCTCCTCTTCTTCTCCTTCCCCCTTTCTTCTCCTTCTCCTCATGCCTCTCCTCCTCTTCGCCTCCTTATGCACATTCCTCTACTTCTTCTCTTCCCCTTTTCTCACCTCACCCTTCTGCCCTTTCCACTCTTTCTCCTCCTCCTCTCTCTCCCTAGAACCCACTTGCTGAAGCCAAGTCATCTACTAGATTGTTTTTAGACTCTTGGAGGAAATCGAAACATGGAAAGAACATACAAACTCCAAAGACGGCCTTGGGTATGTAGTATGAAAAAAAAATTGTAACCTGGACTTTTTTTTTCTGGTATTGTTAAATTTTTAAAAACTCAATAAAAATATGACCGGTACCAAAAGTCTTCTCTCCTTCTAGCCACTAAGGATGGGATTCGGTAGCTTCTTATATTAACACTAGAATGATCCCTATAATAATTATGAATATCTGATCATCACATGATAATTGACACACAAATTCTCACACATCATGTTGTCCTGCAGGCAATATGATGTGGCTTTTGCGGTAGAGCCGACAAACTCCCTTACATAGTCCTACCTGTGTACGCTGTACTGATGATTTTTTGGGGGTGTATTTTGGCACATTTGGAGTAAATGAGTGCACGAAAAAGCTTACAGAATTTTTATTAATTTTTTTTTGCATACTTTCACAACCCAAACAAAGTCTGCGTAATCCCCAAAAAAGTGTTACGGTGGATGCAGGGCATTTTCCCAGGTCATATAGGTCCATTTTGTGTTTCCCACTTATTCCCACTTTAAATTAATCTCAGTTGACATCAGTTATTCAGTTCAGCCCAGGCTAATTCATGGGCCATTTCCACAGGTACTCAGCATATGCACTTACAGGCTAAAGCTGCCTCATGTGTCAAGCTGCCTGTCTGTGCAGCAATGAGGGAGTTAAACCACCACTTGCAGTTCCCCAGAGGTGCAGTAGATGGCAGTGTTGGTGTGTGTACTCTGCTGGCAATGAGGGTCTCTGCTCCCCTCCCTGTAGTTTACAGTTAAAGTAACTTTGTTTCACTGCCAACATGTGCTTGGTCATCAGTTTTACAGGAGCCTAAGGGAGGTGGAAGTCTCTGGGCTGCTCTCAGAGTCCAGTTCCCCGGCTCACGCTCTAATCAGCCTGTACAGCCCCTTACTCCTAAGCCCTTTTCTGTCTATGCAATGGGACGATGTTCATTCTGAATAAAGTGGATATATCTTACTATTCCCAGTTACATTTCTATGTACATTATATCGTTGATTCCAGATCGAGTGGATCTGTATACTTTTTAAAAATATTGTTGATGATTATAATGTATACACAATGAATTACTGTGCAAACCGTTCAAATTTGGATGGTAAGAAAGTATCTATTACATATGCATTATGTATGTACGATTTTTCTCTATGAGAATTTATCATATGGATGCAGGTAGAGAGGGGTCTTATCATCTAGGTTTTCTAAATGGTTCTGCAAGTTCATGTAACCCCTCCAGTGCCGATCCGGAAAGACGAGATCTATCAGAGTTTCCTTATGTACTGTATGTATACATAAATATATATTTATTACTGGACCGGGAATGTTTCAAGTGCGGATTCCCTACAGCTCATCAAGCAAGTTGAGCTGCATTGTATCATCTGGTGCACAGACGCATGTAACATGTAGATAGATATACAGGATACACTGGTGGAAGAAACTCCTATAAACTAGAGATGAGCGGTTCGAACTTAGGGCTTCCCATTGGATCCAAGTCCCGGCTCGGGTCTACCCGCCAAGTTCGGATCTCAGGGCCTGATTCAGACCCGCTCGCAAGCAATATGGTGGTGCACTGAGCAATGCGCGTGCGCAAGCCACGGAGTGAGAAATTCACTCACTCCGGGGCTCGCTACAAACTGGGCGGCTGTCGATGTTGATCGACAGCTCGCCCCGTTTGTAGGCGGGGCGGCTGGACAAACGGAGGCGTTCCTAAAGGAACGCCTGCTGTTTGTGGGCAGCCCTACTGACATCACCAGTGATGTCAGTAGTGAGCTTCCGCCTCTGGGGCTTGCGGCAGTCGAAACCATACCACAAGGGTCTCGTCGCAAGCCCGATGGTTGCGACTATCGCGACCATCACCTGGCCGCTCGCAAAAGTAGTGAGCGGCCAGGGGGACATTTAAAAAACAAAACACAAACCTGGCCACCCTGATTCAGTGCGAGTGCTCGCTTTTTGCGAGTGGTCTGAATCAGGGCCTCAGACCGAGGCAAAACATAATTTTCCCAGAGATGTCCGCTCTCGTGTGTTTTGGATTGCATATAAGAGTCCCTCCCTTGTGATCAGGAACCATGTCACACGAGAGAGTGGAGGGAGAGGGTGTGGAACTGTGCATAAAAAAATCGCCATTAGGATGCCGTCAGGGCGCCATTATGGCAGAGAGAGTTGTAGTAGGTACCGCAGATGGAACGGGTGGGAAGGAAGTGTGTGTTTGTTTGTCAGACACACAATGAAAACGGCGAGCAGGCGACTGTGTGTGGTGCTGCAAATATAGGCTCTCGATTGTTTGTTAAAAAGTGAATTTGCACCATTTATCACAAATAAATCTATGTACAACGCAGTGTATATTTATTGTTTGTCACTTCTGTTCGAGGACAGTGGGGCCTATTCATCAACACTAAAATAACGTTTTTAAGGACGTTTTCCTTAATTACCGTTATTTTAGTATTCATGAACACACTTAGCACAGGTGATATCACATCACTGATATCTCCTGGCTAAGTCCGCCTGCGTTCACTTCCATGGAAATTGTGCTATGCATCAAATTCCGAAAATTATGTATTTTCGGAAATTGATGGAGTTACTATCCGCCACAGTGAGGTGACATATAGCAGGTGACACTTACCTGTTACCTGTGTCAGTGTGGGCAGGTCCTCCTCCGGCGCTCCCTGGTCTCTCCTCCGGCTCCGGCGGCTGCTCTGACACGGTGTTCTCCCGGCAGAACACAGAAAACTTTAGAAAAAAAAACCAAAACATTTTTCTAAACTTTACTGTGTTCTGCCGGGAGAACACCGTGTCAGAGCAGCGGACGGAGCCGGAGGCGGCTGCATAGGCAGATAAGTCGGGGATGGGAGGGAGGTGAGCGTAGGGGGGGTTCACAGAATTACCGCAGCCGTAGACAGTGCTGTGCATGCACTGCTTTTACGGATGTAACGTCGCATGTGCAGCACTTATTACAGCTGCGATAAGGTAGTGTAGACAGGGAAAAGTATCTATTTCCCGAAAAGCTGCCATCGCAAAAATGACAGCTTTTCGGAATAGTTATAGGGAGGAGGAATGATGAATTCCTTTGTTAATTAGGTAGCACGCCATGCGAGTTCTAAACCTAATTACCTCCAGAGAAAGTTTACTTTTGATGAATAGGCTCCAGAGTGACTGTTGATTTCAAGATTACTGTATTTGTCCAAAAATGACTCTAGAAATAATACTTTGTCTGAGCTGCACCACCCAAAAAAACCCTCTTTTCCTGTTATAAAAATAAAATAATAATAATTGCAAAAAAATGTTTTTCCTGTAATCTTTTCTACTTGTATTTGTATTTTTCAAGAAGTGTGTGTTGGGACCTTTTCAGTTACTGGTGTGTAAAAAAAATAAAATTGCCAGACTTTTATAAATGAATGTAAAAATTAGCATAATGTGTTTTTCACTGTGTTATTATTATTACTTTTTATTTATAGGGCGCCACAAGTGGTCCGCAGCGCCGTACATACAGGAAAGGGTACACAGAACATTACATTACAATACAGTAACCAAAATATAAACAACACAAGTAACAATTAGCGCCACAATTCTCCATACACAATACAGCTCTGAAGGTGAAGGCTGTAATAGAAGTGCTAGAGAAGAGGGCTGTGAGACAGTGGGGAGGAGGAGCTTGCTCCTAGGAGCTTACAATCTAGGGGTTGTATCCCCACATGATCTGCACCCCAAAACAATTATTGCAAAAGATACCCTTTCAATTCCTGGTTTGTAAAAAAAAGTGTTATGGTAAAACTTACCATTGTTAACTCTCTTTCTACAAAGTCCATAGGGTCCACAGGGAGACAATGGGTTTAGGTGGGACCTGGAGTACCGGACACCAACAGCAAAGCATTTTTCAATCTCATGATGCTCCGGTCCTTCCCCCTATACCCTGCCCACAGCCTGAGGGCATTTCAGTTTTGTTAACAAGCCCAAGGCAGGAGCAGGATAGGAGAGAAGGAAGACTGGTACTGTACACTGAAGAGTTGCACTCTCACACAGAGAAGGAAAAAAGTGACCAAGAGAAGAAACCCATAGAAGCCAGGAGCGTCAGGGTGGGTGCCCTGTGGACCCTAATGACTTCGAAGAAAGAGAGTTAACAAAGGAAAGATTTATCATAACTCTCCTTTTCTTCTTCAGGGTCCATAGGGCTCCACAGGGAGACATTGAGGATGTACCAAAGCAGTTGTTCAAGGGTGGGAATGCTCCTGAGATAGGAGAACCCTACGCCCGCAGGAAGCATCCTGAGACACAAATGTATCAAATGCATAAAACCTAAGAAAGGTGTGGACAGAAGACCAGGTGGCCGCCCTGCATAGCTGTTCAGCGGAGGCGCCACGCCGGACTGCCCACGAGGGACCCACAGAGCGAGTAGAATGAGCAGATACTGTAGCCGGCACCGGAAGGCATGTAAGCCTGTGAGATAGTCATGCGAATCCATCTGGCCAGAGTCTGTTTTGTTAGCTGACCGTCCTTCTTGTGGAACCCATATAGGACAAATAGAGAGTCTGATTTCCTGATGGAAGTAGTATGGTCCACGTAGCTCTTCAGAGCATGGACCAGATACAAAGAGGCCTCACCTGCCGAGAGGTCTAGTGATTTAAAGGGTGGAACCACGATTTCCTCATTCAGGTGGAAGTGAGAAACCACCTTGGGAAGGAAGCCTGGGTGTGTTCGTAAAACATCCCTGTCAATTTGAAATATTAAAAAGGAGGAGCAACATGAAAGCGCCCCTAAATCCGATACCCTATGGGTATAGCCAGAAGAAACAGAGTCTTCGCAGTGAGCACTTGACATCCACTGATTCCAGCGGTTCGAATGGAGGTTCCTGAAGTGCTAGGAGCACCACTGACAAATCTCATGGAGCCACAGGAGGGACAAAGTGAGGTTTTATACGTAAAACACCCTGCATGAAGGTGTGAACATCCGGTATAGTAGCTGAAACCAGATAGACAAAGCGGAGACCTGCACTTTCAGAGATGCTAGGCAGAGGCCTAGATCCAATCCAGCCTGAAGAAAGGCAAGAATCCGAGAAACCTTAAAGACTTGTGGGTCATAGTTTCTTGGAGCACACCACTGGAAATATGTATGCCAAATTATGTGATAAATGCTGGCTGAGGCCGGTTTATGTGCTCTGAGCATGGCCTGTACCACAGAGCTGGAGAAACCCTTAGCCATTAGGAGGGATGTCTCGAGAGCCAAGCTGTTAAAGACAGACGGGCTAGGTCCGGATGTAGACATGGACTCTGAGACAACAGGTCTACTCATACAGAAAGTTGAAGAGGAACGTCTATAGAGAGCCTTTGAAGATCGGAGTACCAATGATGTCTGGGCCAAGCTGGAGCTATGAACAGGACTGTGCCCCCCTCCTGTCGGAACTTTTGAAGCACTTGAGGAAGCAGGGATATTGGAGGGGAGAGATATGCCAAATGGAAGTTCCATGTCACTGACAATGCGTCTATGAAGGCCGCGTCGGGGTCCTTTGTTCTGGCTCCATAAATTGGAAGCTTGTTGTTGTGTCTTGAGGCCATGAGATCTACTTCCAAAATACCCCATTTGTCCACCAGAAGCTGAAAGACTTCTGGATGTAGAGACCATTCTCCCGCATGCACATCGTGACGGCTGAGGAAATAAGACGCAGACATGTCGGACTCCGGAGCCCCTGACGCTCTGTGCAGTGCAGTGCAGTGGGTAAATGCCTTTTGTTTATTTTATTCATTTTTAATACATATATCTCTGAATGTTACTGGTGCCTCTTGTATGTAATATAACTTTTACTGGTGGGTGATGGGAGAGACGTCATGAGAATGAGAGGGAAAACGTCATCATTCCGCGTCGGATTCTCGCAGGTTTTGGATTCAGGAGCCAATTTCAGTTCCATTGAAATCAACGGGCTGACCGCTGATTGGCTGAGAGAACTGTCTCTCACGGCTCTCAGTGAATGGATCCTGATTCCCTTCTCATCCACTGAGAGCCTGCAGCTGCGCTGACACAAGCCAGGCATGACAGGCACTGAGAGAGCGCTCGAACCATCATCATCATCACAGACACCATTAACTAGGGGACGCTCCTGCCTGCAGTCACCATAAGTGCACTGTTGGTGTATCCGACCAGCACTGTATCCAACCTGAACTGTATCTAACCCACACTGTATCCGACCCACACTGTATCCAACCCGAACTGTATCCGACCCACACTGTATCCGACCAGCACTGTATCCGACCTGAACTGTATCTAACCCACACTGTATCCGACCCGAACTGTATCTGACCAGCACTGTATCCGACCAGCACTGTATCCGACCTGCACTGTATCTGACCCGAACTGTATCCGACTCACACTGTATCCGACTCACACTGTATCCGACCCGAACTGTATCCGACCCACACTGTATCCGACCCGCACTGTATCCGACCCGATCTGTATCCGACCCACACTGTATCCGACCAGCACTGTATCCGACCCACACTGTATCCGACCCGAACTGTATCCGACCCGAACTGTATCCGACCCACACTGTATCCGACCCGAACTGTATCCGACCCACACTGTATCCGACCCGAACTGTATCCGACCCGCACTGTATCCGACCCGCACTGTATCTGACCCACACTGTATCCGACCCGAACTGTATCCGACCCACACTGTGTCCGACCCACACTGTATCCGACCAGCACTGTATCCAACCTGAACTGTATCTAATCCACACTGTATCCGACCCACGCTGTATGTAACCAGCACTGTATCCGACCTGCACTGTATCCAACATGCACTGTAACCTGCACTGTATCCGACCCACGCTGTATCTAACCCGCACTGCACCCCGTAGGTACGGAATGCTGTTTTTATGGTTGTGGAGATTTTTCATCCCGATTGTAGACACAAGATTGAATCGGACACAGCGCCTGGAGGGTAATAGGATGGCTAAGCCGGCGCGGGAGTGCCGCTGAAATTGGCTGAACCGCTCACAAACGAGGCCATACTGAGACGTAGCATCTACAACTGCCATAGGGTTGGTGCAAGTGGCAATTGTGCGACCGATGGCGCGGCTATAGAAGCGCAGAGATGGAGCTGCGCTGCCTACGGATGCTGCAGGTGAAAGTCTCAGTTTTTGGAAAATCGGGTCCGGCATCAGCATAAGATGCAGACATGTCCGACTCCGGAGCCCCTGACACTCTGTGCAGTGGATAAATGCCTTTTGTTTATTTGATTCATTTTTAATACATATATCTCTGAATGTTACTGGTGCCTCTTGTATGTAATATAACTTTTACTGGTGGTTTACGGGTCCTTTAAATTAGATCCAGGCAGCATTTTATTGTCTTCCATCTTACAGACATCTGTTTATTAGTTACAAATCACACGTGGAGAGTATATCGGAGTAATATCATCACCAGCAGGTCCCGGCTGAGCGGATATATGACAGATATTTAATAGGGGAAAAGAGCAACGTTATAAAGTGACCCCTCGGCTTCAGTGTATATCATCTGACTGTGAATGAACCTAGATACCATTGGTACGTTCTATCCATCTCAGTGTAAGGGACATTTACAGCTACCCGGCCCGAGCCTAGAGTCGCATAAATTTGCTAGGAGCCCTATGCGGCTGCGAGCAACATTAGGCGAATCGAGTCTGCCGTAAAGTGCGGTCACTGCCTCGTTGACTCGCACTCGCAAGATCATCGCACCTAATAGGATTGACCCCTAAAGCTGCATACACACACAACGATTTAGTAAATGAACGATTTTAGTAAACAATGTTCGTTAATTTTTTCCAGGGAAAAATTAATGAAAATTGTTTACTAAAATCGTTCATTTACTAAATGTAATGAACGATTTTTTTGAACTACAAACGATTTTTGCATATTCCCTTACTGAAAATCATTGAGTTGGTCAGTCTGACTGAGCTACAAACTACAAACGTGAACGCGCATGAACGATAATCGTTCATCGTTTTAACTCAGAAAGTGAACGATTTTTTTCTACGACTGAACGATAAACGAAATCATTATCGATAATCGTTCAAAAACAGGAGCCCCTGGACAAACAGGGGCATAACTAGGGTTGGGTGAGTGGTGCCGCTGCCCAGGATGCAGGGCACACAGGACACCTAGATTGCATACTTACCAACTCTCTCTGATTGTCTGGGAGACTCCCTCAAATATAGCAATCTCCCCGACTCCCTGGAGAGTCTAATAATCTCTCTGATTGCACCTTACCCCAATTATGATGCTGATTGTGTGAATATATATATATATATATATATATTAGGGGTGAGCGGGTTCGGATTTCTGAAATCCGAACCCCCCCGAGCCCCCCCGATCCGAGTCAAGCTCGACTTTTCCTGCCTGACTCGGATCTGAAATCGAGGCAAAACGTCATCATCCCGCCTTCCGAGTCTCGCGGGTTTTGGATCCTATATAAGGTACCCGCGTCGGCGCCATTTTCTCACTCGGCTGTGGACAGTGAAGAGGGAGGGTGGGAGTTAGGGCTGGCTGGGCTGTGTAGTGTAGTGTAGTGTAGTGCTGCTGTTGTCCACTACTTCAAAGTCCATAGGGGCTGGCTGTGTTGTGCTGTGCTGCTGTTGTTAATAGGGGCTGTGTCCACTACTTCAAAGTCCATAGGGGCTGGCTGGACTGTGTTGTGCAGTCAGTTCTCCATAGGGGCTGTGTCCACTCCAAAGTCCTGTGCAGTGTCCCAGTCCTAAAGGGGTGCTGTAGTGTTGTCCAGGGGGTGCTCTGTCCATCAGGGGTGCTCCCCCCAAGTGCTAAAAAAATAATATATTTTCTGTGTTTGTGAATTGTGTGCGCAGTAGCCGCACGTGCATCAACAAAGTAGTGCCAAGCGTGCGCCTGTGTCATAAGTAAAGGGCCGGCTGGCTTGACCGTTAAAGGGTGCTGTAACCCCCAAAGTACACTCCAGTCCAAACCCCCCAAAAAAATTATTTTCTGTGTTTGTGAAGTGTGTGCGCAGTAGCCGCACGTGCATCAACTAAGTAGTGCCAAGCGTGCGCCTGTGTCATAAGTAAAGGGCCAGCTGGCTTGACCGTTAAAGGGTGCTGTAACCCCCAAAGTACACTCCAGTCCAAACCAAAGAAAAAATTATTTTCTGTGTTTGTGAATTGTGTGCGCAGTAGCCGCACGTGCATCAACAAAGTAGTGCCAAGCGTGCGCCTGTGTCATAAGTAAAGGGCCGGCTGGCTTGACCGTTAAAGGGTGCTGTAACCCCGAAAGTACACTCCAGTCCAAACCAAAAAAAAATTATTTTCTGTGTTTGTGAATTGTGTGCGCAGTAGCCGCACGTGCATCAACAAAGTAGTGCCAAGCGTGCGCCTGTGTCATAAGTAAAGGGCCGGCTGGCTTGACCGTTAAAGGGTGCTGTAACCCCCAAAGTACACTCCAGTCCAAACCCCCCAAAAAATTATTTTCTGTGTTTGTGAATTGTGTGCGCAGTAGCCGCACGTGCATCAACAAAGTAGTGCCAAGCGTGCGCCTGTGTCATAAGTATAGGGCCGGCTGGCTTGACCGTTAAAGGGTGCTGTAACCCCCAAAGTACACTCCAGTCCAAACCAAAGAAAAAATTATTTTCTGTGTTTGTGAATTGTGTGCGCAGTAGCCGCACGTGCATCAACAAAGTAGTGCCAAGCGTGCGCCTGTGTCATAAGTAAAGGGCCGGCTGGCTTGACCGTTAAAGGGTGCTGTAACCCCCAAAGTACACTCCAGTCCAAACCAAAAAAAAATTATTTTCTATGTTTGTGAGTGTGCGCAGTAGCCGCACGTGCATCAACAAAGTAGTGCCAAGCGTGCGCCTGTGTCATAAGTAAAGGACCGGCTGGCTTGACTGTTAAAGGGTGCTGTAACCCCCAAAGTACACTCCAGTCCAAACCCAAAAAAAATTATTTTCTGTGTTTGTGAATTGTGTGCGCAGTAGCCGCACGTGCATCAACAAAGTAGTGCCAAGCGTGCGCCTGTGTCATAAGTATAGGGCCGGCTGGCTTGACCGTTAAAGGGTGCTGTAACCCCCAAAGTACACTCCAGTCCAAACCAAAGAAAAAATTATTTTCTGTGTTTGTGAATTGTGTGCGCAGTAGCCGCACGTGCATCAACAAAGTAGTGCCAAGCGTGCGCCTGTGTCATAAGTAAAGGGCCGGCTTTCTTGACCGTTAAAGGGTGCTGTAACCCCCAAAGTACACTCCAGTCCAAACCAAAAAAAAATTATTTTCTGTGTTTGTGAGTGTGCGCAGTAGCCACACGTGCATCAACAAAGTAGTGCCAAGCGTGCGCCTGTGTCATAAGTAAAGGGCCGGCTGGCTTGACCGTTAAAGGGTGCTGTAACCCCCAAAGTACACTCCAGTCCAAACCCAAAAAAAAATTATTTTCTGTGTTTGTGAATTGTGTGCGCAGTAGCCGCACGTGCATCAACAAAGTAGTGCCAAGCGTGCGCCTGTGTCATAAGTAAAGGGCCGGCTGGCTTGACCGTTAAAGGGTGCTGTAACCCCCAAAGTACACTCCAGTCCAAACCCAAAAAAAAATTATTTTCTGTGTTTGTGAATTGTGTGCGCAGTAGCCGCACGTGCATCAACAAAGTAGTGCCAAGCGTGCGCCTGTGTCATAAGTATAGGGCCGGCTGGCTTGACCGTTAAAGGGTGCTGTAACCCCCAAAGTACACTCCAAACCAAATAACAAAATATTTTTTCTGTGTTTGTGAATTGTGTGCGCAGTAGCCGCACGTGCATCAACAAAGTAGTGCCAAGCGTGCGCCTGTGTCATAAGTAAAGGGCCGGCTGGCTTGACCGTTAAAGGGTGCTGTAACCCCCAAAGTACACTCCAGTCCAAACCAAAAAAAAAATTATTTTCTGTGTTTGTGAATTGTGTGCGCAGTAGCCGCACGTGCATCAACTAAGTAGTGCCAAGCGTGCGCCTGTGTCATAAATAAAGGGCCGGCTGGCTTGACCGTTAAAGGGTGCTGTAACCCCCAAAGTACACTCCAGTCCAAACCAAAAAAAAATTATTTTCTGTGTTTGTGAATTGTGTGCGCAGTATCCGCACGTGCATCAACAAAGTAGTGCCAAGCGTGCGCCTGTGTCATAAGTAAAGGGCCAGCTGGCTTGACCGTTAAAGGGTGCTGTAACCCCCAAAGTACACTCCAGTCCAAACCCCCCAAAAAATTATTTTCTGTGTTTGTGAGTGTGCGCAGTAGCCGCACGTGCATCAACAAAGTAGTGCCAAGCGTGCGCCTGTGTTATAAGTAAAGGGCCGGCTGGCTTGACCGTTAAAGGGTGCTGTAACCCCCAAAGTACACTCCAGTCCAAACCCCAAAAAAAATTATTTTCTGTGTTTGTGAATTGTGTGCGCAGTAGCCGCACGTGCATCAACAAAGTAGTGCCAAGCGTGCGCCTGTGTCATAAGTATAGGGCCGGCTGGCTTGACCGTTAAAGGGTGCTGTAACCCCCAAAGTAAACTCCAGTCCAAACCAAAGAAAAAATTATTTTCTGTGTTTGTGAATTGTGTGCGCAGTAGCCGCACGTGCATCAACAAAGTAGTGCCAAGCGTGCGCCTGTGTCATAAGTAAAGGGCCGGCTGGCTTGACCGTTAAAGGGTGCTGTAACCCCCAAAGTACACTCCAGTCCAAACCAAAGAAAAAATTATTTTCTGTGTTTGTGAATTGTGTGCGCAGTAGCCGCACGTGCATCAACAAAGTAGTGCCAAGCGTGCGCCTGTGTCATAAGTAAAGGGCCGGCTGGCTTGACCGTTAAAGTGTGCTGTAACCCCCAAAGTACACTCCAGTCCAAACCAAAAAAATATATATTTTTTGTGTTTGTGAATTGTGTGCGCAGTAGCCGCACGTGCATCAACAAAGTAGTACTAAGCGTGCGCCTGTGTCATAAGTAAAGGGCCGGCTGGCTTGACCGTTAAAGGGTGCTGTGTCCCCCAAAGTACACTCCAGTCCAAACCAAAAAAAAAATTATTTTCTGTGTTTGTGAATTGTGTGCGCAGTAGCCGCACGTGCATCAACAAAGTAGTGCCAAGCGTGCGCCTGTGTCATAAGTAAAGGGCCGGCTGGCTTGACCGTTAAAGGGTGCTGTAACCCCCAAAGTACACTCCAGTCCAAACCCCCCAAAAAATTATTTTCTGTGTTTGTGAATTGTGTGCGCAGTAGCCGCACGTGCATCAACAAAGTAGTGCCAAGAGTGCGCCTGTGTCATAAGTAAAGGGCCGGCTGGCTTGACCGTTAAAGGGTGCTGTAACCCCCAAAGTACACTCCAGTCCAAACCCAAAAAAAAAATTATTTTCTGTGTTTGTGAATTGTGTGCGCAGTAGCCGCACGTGCATCAACAAAGTAGTGCCAAGCGTGCGCCTGTGTCATAAGTATAGGGCCGGCTGGCTTGACCGTTAAAGGGTGCTGTAACCCCCAAAGTACACTCCAGTCCGAACCAAAGAAAAAATTATTTTCTGTGTTTGTGAATTGTGTGCGCAGTAGCCGCACGTGCATCAACAAAGTAGTGCCAAGCGTGCGCCTGTGTCATAAGTAAAGGGCCGGCTGGCTTGACCGTTAAAGGGTGCTGTAACCCCCAAAGTACACTCCAGTCCAAACCAAAAAAAAATTATTTTCTGTGTTTGTGAGTGTGCGCAGTAGCCGCACGTGCATCAACAAAGTAGTACTAAGCGTGCGCCTGTGTCATAAGTAAAGGGCCGGCTGGCTTGACCGTTAAAGGGTGCTGTAACCCCCAAAGTACACTCCAGTCCAAACCAAAAAAAAAATTATTTTCTGTGTTTGTGAATTGTGTGCGCAGTAGCCGCACGTGCATCAACAAAGTAGTGCCAAGCGTGCGCCTGTGTCATAAGTAAAGGGCCAGCTGGCTTGACCGTTAAAGGGTGCTGTAACCCCCAAAGTACACTCCAGTCCAAACCCCCAAAAAAATTATTTTCTGTGTTTGTGAATTGTGTGCGCAGTAGACACACGTGCATCAACAAAGTAGTGCCAAGAGTGCGCCTGTGTCATAAGTAAAGGGCCGGCTGGCTTGACCGTTAAAGGGTGCTGTAACCCCCAAAGTACACTCCAGTCCAAACCCCAAAAAAAATTATTTTCTGTGTTTGTGAATTGTGTGCGCAGTAGCCGCACGTGCATCAACAAAGTAGTGCCAAGCGTGCGCCTGTGTCATAAGTATAGGGCCGGCTGGCTTGACCGTTAAAGGGTGCTGTAACCCCCAAAGTACACTCCAGTCCGAACCAAAGAAAAAATTATTTTCTGTGTTTGTGAATTGTGTGCGCAGTAGCCGCACGTGCATCAACAAAGTAGTGCCAAGCGTGCGCCTGTGTCATAAGTAAAGGGCCGGCTGGCTTGACCGTTAAAGGGTGCTGTAACCCCCAAAGTACACTCCAGTCCAAACCAAAAAAAAATTATTTTCTGTGTTTGTGAGTGTGCGCAGTAGCCGCACGTGCATCAACAAAGTAGTGCCAAGCGTGCGCCTGTGTCATAAGTAAAGGGCCGGCTGGCTTGACCGTTAAAGGGTGCTGTAACCTCCAAAGTACACTCCAGTCCAAACCCCTAAAAAAATTATTTTCTGTGTTTGTAAATTGTGTGCGCAGCAGCCGCACGTGCATCAACAAAGTAGTGCCAAGCGTGCACCTGTGTCATAAGTAAAGGGCCGGCTGGCTTGACCGTTAAAGGGTGCTGTAACCCTCAAAGTACACTCCAAACCAAATAACAAAATATTTTTTCTGTGTTTGTGAATTGTGTGCGCAGTAGCCGCACGTGCATCAACAAAGTAGTGCCAAGCGTGCGCCTGTGTCATAAGTAAAGGGCCAGCTGGCTTGACCGTTAAAGGGTGCTGTAACCCCCAAAGTACACTCCAGTCCAAACCCCACAAAAAATTATTTTCTGTGTTTGTGAATTGTGTGCGCAGTAGCCGCACGTGCATCAACAAAGTAGTGCCAAGCGTGCGCCTGTGTCATAAGTAAAGGGCCGGCTGGCTTGACCGTTAAAGGGTGCTGTAACCCCCAAAGTACACTCCAGTCCAAACCAAAGAAAAAATTATTTTCTGTGTTTGTGAATTGTGTGCGCAGTAGCCGCACGTGCATCAACAAAGTAGTGCCAAGCGTGTGCCTGTGTCATAAGTAAAGGCCCGCTGGCTTGACCGTTAAAGGGTGCTGTAACCCCCAAAGTACACTCCAGTCCAAACCAAAAAAATATATATTTTCTGTGTTTGTGAATTGTGTGCGAAGTAGCCGCACGTGCATCAACAAAGTAGTACCAAGCGTGCGCCTGTGTCATAAGTAAAGGGCCGGCTGGCTTGACCGTTAAAGGGTGCTGTAACCCCCAAAGTACACTCCAGTCCAAACCAAAAAAAAAAATATTTTCTGTGTTTGTGAATTGTGTGCGCAATAGCCGCACGTGCATCAACAAAGTAGTGCCAAGTGTGCGCCTGTGTCATAAGTAAAGGGCCGGTTGGCTTGACCGTTAAAGGGTGCTGTAACCCCCAAAGTACACTCCAGTCCAAACCCAAAAAAAAATTATTTTCTGTGTTTGTGAATTGTGTGCGCAGTAGCCGCACGTGCATCAACAAAGTAGTACCAAGCGTGCGCCTGTGTCATAAGTAAAGGGCCGGCTGGCTTGACCGTTAAAGGGTGCTGTAACCCCCAAAGTACACTCCAGTCCAAACCAAAAAAAAAAATATTTTCTGTGTTTGTGAATTGTGTGCGCAGTAGCCGCACGTGCATCAACAAAGTAGTGCCAAGTGTGCGCCTGTGTCATAAGTAAAGGGCCGGTTGGCTTGACCGTTAAAGGGTGCTGTAACCCCCAAAGTACACTCCAGTCCAAACCCAAAAAAAAATTATTTTCTGTGTTTGTGAATTGTGTGCGCGGTAGCCGCACGTGCATCAACAAAGTAGTACCAAGCGTGCGCCTGTGTCATAAGTAAAGGGCCGGCTGGCTTGACCGTTAAAGGGTGCTGTAACCCCCAAAGTACACTCCAGTCCAAACAAAAAAAAAAAATATTTTCTGTGTTTGTGAATTGTGTGCGCAGTAGCCGCTCGTGCATTAACAAAGTAGTGCCAAGAGTGCGCCTGTGTCATAAGTAAAGGGCCGGCTGGCTTGACCGTTAAAGGGTGCTGTAAACCCCAAAGTACACTCCAGTCCAAACCCCAAAAAAAATTATTTTCTGTGTTTGTGAATTGTGTGCGCAGTAGCCGCACGTGCATCAACAAAGTAGTGCCAAGCGTGCGCCTGTGTCATAAGTATAGGGCCGGCTGGCTTGACCGTTAAAGGGTGCTGTAACCCCCAAAGTACACTCCAGTCCAAACCAAAGAAAAAATTATTTTCTGTGTTTGTGAATTGTGTGCGCAGTAGCCGCACGTGCATCAACAAAGTAGTGCCAAGCGTGCGCCTGTGTCATAAGTAAAGGGCCGGCTGGCTTGACCGTTAAAGGTTGCTGTAACCCCCAAAGTACACTCCAGTCCAAACCAAATAACAAAATATATTTTCTGTGTTTGTGAATTGTGTGCGCGGTAGCCGCACGTGCATCAACAAAGTAGTACCAAGCGTGCGCCTGTGTCATAAGTAAAGGGCCGGCTGCCTTGACCGTTAAAGGGTGCTGTAACCCCCAAAGTACACTCCAGTCCAAACAAAAAAAAAAAATATTTTCTGTGTTTGTGAATTGTGTGCGCAGTAGCCGCACGTGCATCAACAAAGTAGTGCCAAGTGTGCGCCTGTGTCATAAGTAAAGGGCCGGTTGGCTTGACCGTTAAAGGGTGCTGTAACCCCCAAAGTACGCTCCAGTCCAAACCCAAAAAAAAATTATTTTCTGTGTTTGTGAATTGTGTGCGCAGTAGCCGCACGTGCATCAACAAGTAGTGCCAAGCGTGCGCCTGTGTCATAAGTAAAGGGCCAGCTGGCTTGACCGTTAAAGGGTGCTGTAACCCCCAAAGTACACTCCAGTCCAAACCCCCAAAAAAATTATTTTCTGTGTTTGTGAATTGTGTGCGCAGTAGCCGCACGTGCATCAACAAAGTAGTGCCAAGCGTGCGCCTGTGTCATAAGTAAAGGGCCGGCTGGCTTGACCGTTAAAGGTTGCTGTAACCCCCAAAGTACACTCCAGTCCAAACCAAATAACAAAATATATTTTCTGTGTTTGTGAATTGTGTGCGCGGTAGCCGCACGTGCATCAACAAAGTAGTACCAAGCGTGCGCCTGTGTCATAAGTAAAGGGCCGGCTGGCTTGACCGTTAAAGGGTGCTGTAACCCCCAAAGTACACTCCAGTCCAAACAAAAAAAAAAAATATTTTCTGTGTTTGTGAATTGTGTGCGCAGTAGCCGCTCGTGCATTAACAAAGTAGTGCCAAGAGTGCGCCTGTGTCATAAGTAAAGGGCCGGCTGGCTTGACCGTTAAAGGGTGCTGTAACCCCCAAAGTACACTCCAGTCCAAACCCAAAAAAAAATTATTTTCTGTGTTTGTGAATTGTGTGCGCAGTAGCCGCACGTGCATCAACAAAGTAGTGCCAAGCGTGCGCCTGTGTCATAAGTATAGGGCCGGCTGGCTTGACCGTTAAAGGGTGCTGTAACCCCCAAAGTACACTCCAGTCCAAACCAAAGAAAAAATTATTTTCTGTGTTTGTGAATTGTGTGCGCAGTAGCCGCACGTGCATCAACAAAGTAGTGCCAAGCGTGCGCCTGTGTCATAAGTAAAGGGCCGGCTGGCTTGACCGTTAAAGGTTGCTGTAACCCCCAAAGTACACTCCAATCCAAACCAAATAACAAAATATATTTTCTGTGTTTGTGAATTGTGTGCGCAGTAGCCGCACGTGCATCAACAAAGTAGTACCAAGCGTGCGCCTGTGTCATAAGTAAAGGGCCGGCTGGCTTGACCGTTAAAGGGTGCTGTAACCCCCAAAGTACACTCCAGTCCAAACAAAAAAAAAAAATATTTTCTGTGTTTGTGAATTGTGTGCGCAGTAGCCGCACGTGCATCAACAAAGTAGTGCCAAGTGTGCGCCTGTGTCATAAGTAAAGGGCCGGTTGGCTTGACCGTTAAAGGGTGCTGTAACCCCCAAAGTACACTCCAGTCCAGACCCAAAAAAAAATTATTTTCTGTGTTTGTGAATTGTGTGCGCAGTAGCCGCACGTGCATCAACAAAGTAGTGCCAAGCGTGCGCCTGTGTCATAAGTATAGGGCCGGCTGGCTTGACCGTTAAAGGGTGCTGTAACCCCCAAAGTAAACTAAAGTCCAAACCAAAGAAAAAATTATTTTCTGTGTTTGTGAATTGTGTGCGCAGTAGCCGCACGTGCATCAACAAAGTAGTGCCAACGTGCGCCTGTGTCATAAGTAAAGGGCCGGCTGGCTTGACCGTTAAAGGGTGCTGTAACCCCCAAAGTACACTCCAGTCCAAACCAAAGAAAAAATTATTTTCTGTGTTTGTGAATTGTGTGCGCAGTAGCCGCACGTGCATCAACAAAGTAGTGCCAAGCGTGCGCCTGTGTCATAAGTAAAGGGCCGGCTGGCTTGACCGTTAAAGGGTGCTGTAACCCCCAAAGTACACTCCAGTCCAAACCAAAAAAATATATATTTTTTGTGTTTGTGAATTGTGTGCGCAGTAGCCGCACGTGCATCAACAAAGTAGTACCAAGCGTGCGCCTGTGTCATAAGTAAAGGGCCGGCTGGCTTGACCGTTAAAGGGTGCTGTAACCCCCAAAGTACACTCCAGTCCAAACCAAAAAAAAAATAATTTTCTGTGTTTGTGAATTGTGTGCGCAGTAGCCGCACGTGCATCAACAAAGTAGTGCCAAGCGTGCGCCTGTGTCATAAGTAAAGGGCCGGCTGGCTTGACCGTTAAAGGGTGCTGTAACCCCCAAAGTACACTCCAGTCCAAACCCCCAAAAAAATTATTTTCTGTGTTTGTGAATTGTGTGCGCAGTAGCCGCTCGTGCATTAACAAAGTAGTGCCAAGAGTGCGCCTGTGTCATAAGTAAAGGGCCGGCTGGCTTGACCGTTAAAGGGTGCTGTAACCCCCAAAGTACACTCCAGTCCAAACCCCAAAAAAAATTATTTTCTGTGTTTGTGAATTGTGTGCGCAGTAGCCGCACGTGCATCAACAAAGTAGTGCCAAGCGTGCGCCTGTGTCATAAGTATAGGGCCGGCTGGCTTGACCGTTAAAGGGTGCTGTAACCCCCAAAGTACACTCCAGTCCAAACCAAAGAAAAAATTATTTTCTGTGTTTGTGAATTGTGTGCGCAGTAGCCGCACGTGCATCAACAAAGTAGTGCCAAGCGTGCGCCTGTGTCATAAGTAAAGGGCCGGCTGGCTTGACCATTAAAGGTTGCTGTAACCCCCAAAGTACACTCCAGTCCAAACCAAATAACAAAATATATTTTCTGTGTTTGTGAATTGTGTGCGCAGTAGCCGCACGTGCATCAACAAAGTAGTACCAAGCGTGCGCCTGTGTCATAAGTAAAGGGCCGGCTGGCTTGACCGTTAAAGGGTGCTGTAACCCCCAAAGTACACTCCAGTCCAAACAAAAAAAAAAAATATTTTCTGTGTTTGTGAATTGTGTGCGCAGTAGCCGCACGTGCATCAACAAAGTAGTGCCAAGTGTGCGCCTGTGTCATAAGTAAAGGGCCGGCTGGCTTGACCGTTAAAGGGTGCTGTAACCCCCAAAGTACACTCCAGTCCAAACCCCCAAAAAAATTATTTTCTGTGTTTGTGAATTGTGTGCGCAGTAGCCGCACGTGCATCAACAAATTAGTGCCAAGAGTGCGCCTGTGTCATAAGTAAAGGGCCGGCTGGCTTGACCGTTAAAGGGTGCTGTAACCCCCAAAGTTCACTCCAGTCCAAACCCCAAAAAAAATTATTTTCTGTGTTTGTGAATTGTGTGCGCAGTAGCCGCACGTGCATCAACAAAGTAGTGCCAAGCGTGCGCCTGTGTCATAAGTAAAGGGCCGGCTGGCTTGACCGTTAAAGGGTGCTGTAACCCCCAAAGTACACTCCAGTCCAAACCAAAAAAAAATTATTTTCTGTGTTTGTGAGTGTGCGCAGTAGCCGCACGTGCATCAACAAAGTAGTGCCAAGTGTGCGCCTGTGTCATAAGTAAAGGGCCGGCTGGCTTGACCGTTAAAGGGTGCTGTAACCCCCAAAGTACACTCCAGTCCAAACAAAAAAAAAAAATATTTTCTGTGTTTGTGAATTGTGTGCGCAGTAGCCGCTCGTGCATTAACAAAGTAGTGCCAAGAGTGCGCCTGTGTCATAAGTAAAGGGCCGGCTGGCTTGACCGTTAAAGGGTGCTGTAACCCCCAAAGTACACTCCAGTCCAAACCCCAAAAAAAATTATTTTCTGTGTTTGTGAATTGTGTGCGCAGTAGCCGCACGTGCATCAACAAAGTAGTGCCAAGCGTGCGCCTGTGTCATAAGTATAGGGCCGGCTGGCTTGACCGTTAAAGGGTGCTGTAACCCCCAAAGTACACTCCAGTCCAAACCAAAGAAAAAATTATTTTCTGTGTTTGTGAATTGTGTGCGCAGTAGCCGCACGTGCATCAACAAAGTAGTGCCAAGCGTGCGCCTGTGTCATAAGTAAAGGGCCGGCTGGCTTGACCGTTAAAGGTTGCTGTAACCCCCAAAGTACACTCCAGTCCAAACCAAATAACAAAATATATTTTCTGTGTTTGTGAATTGTGTGCGCAGTAGCCGCACGTGCATCAACAAAGTAGTACCAAGCGTGCGCCTGTGTCATAAGTAAAGGGCCGGCTGGCTTGACCGTTAAAGGGTGCTGTAACCCCCAAAGTACACTCCAGTCCAAACAAAAAAAAAAAATATTTTCTGTGTTTGTGAATTGTGTGCGCAGTAGCCGCACGTGCATCAACAAAGTAGTGCCAAGTGTGCGCCTGTGTCATAAGTAAAGGGCCGGTTGGCTTGACCGTTAAAGGGTGCTGTAACCCCCAAAGTACACTCCAGTCCAGACCCAAAAAAAAATTATTTTCTGTGTTTGTGAATTGTGTGCGCAGTAGCCGCACGTGCATCAACAAAGTAGTGCCAAGCGTGCGCCTGTGTCATAAGTATAGGGCCGGCTGGCTTGACCGTTAAAGGGTGCTGTAACCCCCAAAGTAAACTAAAGTCCAAACCAAAGAAAAAATTATTTTCTGTGTTTGTGAATTGTGTGCGCAGTAGCCGCACGTGCATCAACAAAGTAGTGCCAAGCGTGCGCCTGTGTCATAAGTATAGGGCCGGCTGGCTTGACCGTTAAAGGGTGCTGTAACCCCCAAAGTACACTCCAGTCCAAACCAAAGAAAAAATTATTTTCTGTGTTTGTGAATTGTGTGCGCAGTAGCCGCACGTGCATCAACAAAGTAGTGCCAAGCGTGCGCCTGTGTCATAAGTAAAGGGCCGGCTGGCTTGACCGTTAAAGGGTGCTGTAACCCCCAAAGTACACTCCAGTCCAAACCAAAAAAATATATATTTTTTGTGTTTGTGAATTGTGTGCGCAGTAGCCGCACGTGCATCAACAAAGTAGTACCAAGCGTGCGCCTGTGTCATAAGTAAAGGGCCGGCTGGCTTGACCGTTAAAGGGTGCTGTAACCCCCAAAGTACACTCCAGTCCAAACCCAAAAAAAAATTATTTTCTGTGTTTGTGAATTTTGTGCGCAGTAGCCGCACGTGCATCAACAAAGTAGTGCCAAGCGTGCGCCTGTGTCATAAGTAAAGGGCCGGCTGGCTTGACCGTTAAAGGGTGCTGTAACCCCCAAAGTACACTCCAGTCCAAACCCCCAAAAAAATTATTTTCTGTGTTTGTGAATTGTGTGCGCAGTAGCCGCTCGTGCATTAACAAAGTAGTGCCAAGAGTGCGCCTGTGTCATATGTAAAGGGCCGGCTGGCTTGACCGTTAAAGGGTGCTGTAACCCCCAAAGTACACTCCAGTCCAAACCCCCAAAAAAATTATTTTCTGTGTTTGTGAATTGTGTGCGCAGTAGCCGCACGTGCATCAACAAAGTAGTGCCAAGCGTGCGCCTGTGTCATAAGTATAGGGCCGGCTGGCTTGACCGTTAAAGGGTGCTGTAACCCCCAAAGTACACTCCAGTCCAAACCAAAGAAAAAATTATTTTCTGTGTTTGTGAATTGTGTGCGCAGTAGCCGCACGTGCATCAACAAAATAGTGCCAAGCGTGCGCCTGTGTCATAAGTAAAGGGCCGGCTGGCTTGACCGTTAAAGGTTGCTGTAACCCCCAAAGTACACTCCAGTCCAAACAAAAAAAAAAAATATTTTCTGTGTTTGTGAATTGTGTGCGCAGTAGCCGCACGTGCATCAACAAAGTAGTGCCAAGTGTGCGCCTGTGTCATAAGTAAAGGGCCGGCTGGCTTGACCGTTAAAGGGTGCTGTAACCCCCAAAGTACACTCCAGTCCAAACCAAAAAAAAAATTATTTTCTGTGTTTGTGAATTGTGTGCGCAGTAGCCGCACGTGCATCAACAAATTAGTGCCAAGAGTGCGCCTGTGTCATAAGTAAAGGGCCGGCTGGCTTGACCGTTAAAGGGTGCTGTAACCCCCAAAGTTCACTCCAGTCCAAACCCAAAAAAAAATTATTTTCTGTGTTTGTGAATTGTGTGCGCAGTAGCCGCACGTGCATCAACAAAGTAGTGCCAAGCGTGCGCCTGTGTCATAAGTAAAGGGCCGGCTGGCTTGACCGTTAAAGGGTGCTGTAACCCCCAAAGTACACTCCAGTCCAAACCAAAAAAAAATTATTTTCTGTGTTTGTGAGTGTGCGCAGTAGCCGCACGTGCATCAACAAAGTAGTGCCAAGTGTGCGCCTGTGTCATAAGAAAAGGCCGGCTGGCTTGAACGTTAAAGGGTGCTGTAACCTCCAAAGTACACTCCAGTCCAAACCCCTAAAAAAATTATTTTCTGTGTTTGTGAATTGTGTGCGCAGTAGCCGCACGTGCATCAACAAAGTAGTGCCAAGCGTGCGCCTGTGTCATAAGTAAAGGGCCGGCTGGCTTGACCGTTAAAGGGTGCTGTAACCCCCAAAGTACACTCCAAACCAAATAACAAAATATTTTTTCTGTGTTTGTGAATTGTGTGCGCAGTAGCCGCACGTGCATCAACAAAGTAGTGCCAAGCGTGCGCCTGTGTCATAAGTAAAGGGCCGGCTGGCTTGACCGTTAAAGGATGCTGTATCCTCCAAAGTACACTCCAGTCCAAACCCCTAAAAAAATTATTTTCTGTGTTTGTAAATTGTGTGCGCAGCAGCCGCACGTGCATCAACAAAGTAGTGCCAAGCGTGCGCCTGTGTCATAAGTAAAGGGCCGGCTGGCTTGACCGTTAAAGGGTGCTGTAACCCCCAAAGTACACTCCAGTCCAAACCCCCAAAAAAATTATTTTCTGTGTTTGTGAATTGTGTGCGCAGTAGCCGCACGTGCATCAACAAAGTAGTGCCAAGCGTGCGCCTGTGTCATAAGTAAAGGGCCGGCTGGCTTGACCGTTAAAGGGTGCTGTAACCCCCAAAGTACACTCCAAACCAAATAACAAAATATTTTTTCTGTGTTTGTGAATTGTGTGCGCAGTAGCCGCACGTGCATCAACAAAGTAGTGCCAAGCGTGCGCCTGTGTCATAAGTAAAGGGCCGGCTGGCTTGACCGTTAAAGGGTGCTGTAACCCCCAAAGTACACTCCAGTCCAAACCAAAGAAAAAATTATTTTCTGTGTTTGTGAATTGTGTGCGCAGTAGCCGCATGTGCATCAACAAAGTAGTGCCAAGCGTGCGCCTGTGTCATAAGTAAAGGCCCGCTGGCTTGACCATTAAAGGGTGCTGTAACCCCCAAAGTACACTCCAGTCCAAACCAAAAAAATATATATTTTCTGTGTTTGTGAATTGTGTGCGCAGTAGCCGCACGTGCATCAACAAAGTAGTACCAATCGTGCGCCTGTGTCATAAGTAAAGGGCCGGCTGGCTTGACCGTTAAAGGGTGCTGTAACCCCCAAAGTACACTCCAGTCCAAACCAAAAAAAAATATATTTTCTGTGTTTGTGAATTGTGTGCGCAGTAGCCGCACGTGCATCAACAAAGTAGTGCCAAGTGTGCGCCTGTGTCATAAGTAAAGGGCCGGCTGGCTTGACCGTTAAAGGGTGCTGTAACCCCCAAAGTACACTCCAGTCCAAACCCAAAAAAAAATTATTTTCTGTGTTTGTGAATTGTGTGCGCAGTAGCCGCACGTGCATCAACAAAGTAGTGCCAAGCGTGCGCCTGTGTCATAAGTAAAGGGCCGGCTGGCTTGACCGTTAAAGGGTGCTGTAACCCCCAAAGTACACTCCAGTCCAAACCAAAGAAAAAATTATTTTCTGTGTTTGTGAATTGTGTGCGCAGTAGCCGCATGTGCATCAACAAAGTAGTGCCAAGCGTGCGCCTGTGTCATAAGTAAAGGCCCGCTGGCTTGACCATTAAAGGGTGCTGTAACCCCCAAAGTACACTCCAGTCCAAACCAAAAAAATATATATTTTCTGTGTTTGTGAATTGTGTGCGCAGTAGCCGCACGTGCATCAACAAAGTAGTACCAATCGTGCGCCTGTGTCATAAGTAAAGGGCCGGCTGGCTTGACCGTTAAAGGGTGCTGTAACCCCCAAAGTACACTCCAGTCCAAACCAAAAAAAAATATATTTTCTGTGTTTGTGAATTGTGTGCGCAGTAGCCGCACGTGCATCAACAAAGTAGTGCCAAGTGTGCGCTTGTGTCATAAGTAAAGGGCCGGCTGGCTTGACCGTTAAAGGGTGCTGTAACCCCCAAAGTACACTCCAGTCCAAACCCAAAAAAAAATTATTTTCTGTGTTTGTGAATTGTGTGCGCAGTAGCCGCACGTGCATCAACAAATTAGTGCCAAGAGTGCGCCTGTGTCATAAGTAAAGGGCCGGCTGGCTTGACCGTTAAAGGGTGCTGTAACCCCCAAAGTACACTCCAGTCCAAACCCCCAAAAAAATTATTTTCTGTGTTTGTGAATTGTGTGCGCAGTAGCCGCACGTGCATCAACAAAGTAGTGCCAAGCGTGCGCCTGTGTCATAAGTAAAGGGCCGGCTGGCTTGACCGTTAAAGGGTGCTGTAACCCCCAAAGTACACTCCAGTCCAAACCAAAAAAAAATTATTTTCTGTGTTTGTGAGTGTGCGCAGTAGCCGCACGTGCATCAACAAAGTAGTGCCAAGCGTGCGCCTGTGTCATAAGTAAAGGGCCGGCTGGCTTGACCGTTAAAGGGTGCTGTAACCTCCAAAGTACACTCCAGTCCAAACCCCTAAAAAAATTATTTTCTGTGTTTGTAAATTGTGTGCGCAGCAGCCGCACGTGCATCAACAAAGTAGTGCCAAGCGTGCGCCTGTGTCATAAGTAAAGGGCCGGCTGGCTTGACCGTTAAAGGGTGCTGTAACCCCCAAAGTACACTCCAGTCCAAACCCCCAAAAAAATTATTTTCTGTGTTTGTGAATTGTGTGCGCAGTAGCCGCACGTGCATCAACAAAGTAGTGCCAAGCGTGCGCCTGTGTCATAAGTAAAGGGCCGGCTGGCTTGACCGTTAAAGGGTGCTGTAACCCCCAAAGTACACTCCAAACCAAATAACAAAATATTTTTTCTGTGTTTGTGAATTGTGTGCGCAGTAGCCGCACGTGCATCAACAAAGTAGTGCCAAGCGTGCGCCTGTGTCATAAGTAAAGGGCCGGCTGGCTTGACCGTTAAAGGGTGCTGTAACCCCCAAAGTACACTCCAGTCCAAACCCCCAAAAAAATTATTTTCTGTGTTTGTGAATTGTGTGCGCAGTAGCCGCACGTGCATCAACAAAGTAGTGCCAAGCGTGCGCCTGTGTCATAAGTAAAGGGCCGGCTGGCTTGACTGTTAAACGGGTGCTGTAACCCCCAAAGTACACTCCAGTCCAAACCAAAGAAAAAATTATTTTCTGTGTTTGTGAATTGTGTGCGCAGTAGCCGCACGTGCATCAACAAAGTAGTACCAAGCGTGCGCCTGTGTCATAAGTAAAGGGCCGGCTGGCTTGACCGTTAAAGGGTGCTGTAACCCCCAAAGTACACTCCAGTCCAAACCAAAAAAAAAAATATTTTCTGTGTTTGTGAATTGTGTGCGCAGTAGCCGCACGTGCATCAACAAAGTAGTGCCAAGTGTGCGCCTGTGTCATAAGTAAAGGGCCGGCTGGCTTGACCGTTAAAGGGTGCTGTAACCCCCAAAGTACACTCCAGTCCAAACCCAAAAAAAAATTATTTTCTGTGTTTGTGAATTGTGTGCGCAGTAGCCGCACGTGCATCAACAAATTAGTGCCAAGAGTGCGCCTGTGTCATAAGTAAAGGGCCGGCTGGCTTGACCGTTAAAGGGTGCTGTAACCCCCAAAGTACACTCCAGTCCAAACCCCCAAAAAAATTATTTTCTGTGTTTGTGAATTGTGTGCGCAGTAGCCGCACGTGCATCAACAAAGTAGTGCCAAGCGTGCGCCTGTGTCATAAGTAAAGGGCCGGCTGGCTTGACCGTTAAAGGGTGCTGTAACCCCCAAAGTACACTCCAGTCCAAACCAAAAAAAAATTATTTTCTGTGTTTGTGAGTGTGCGCAGTAGCCGCACGTGCATCAACAAAGTAGTGCCAAGCGTGCGCCTGTGTCATAAGTAAAGGGCCGGCTGGCTTGACCGTTAAAGGGTGCTGTAACCCCCAAAGTACACTCCAGTCCAAACCCAAAAAAAAAATTATTTTCTGTGTTTGTGAATTGTGTGCGCAGTAGCCGCACGTGCATCAACAAAGTAGTGCCAAGCGTGCGCCTGTGTCATAAGTATAGGGCCGGCTGGCTTGACCGTTAAAGGGTGCTGTAACCCCCAAAGTACACTCCAGTCCAAACCAAAGAAAAAATTATTTTCTGTGTTTGTGAATTGTGTGCGCAGTAGCCGCACGTGCATCAACAAAGTAGTGCCAAGCGTGCGCCTGTGTCATAAGTAAAGGGCCGGCTGGCTTGACCGTTAAAGGTTGCTGTAACCCCCAAAGTACACTCCAGTCCAAACCAAATAACAAAATATATTTTCTGTGTTTGTGAATTGTGTGCGCAGTAGCCGCACGTGCATCAACAAAGTAGTACCAAGCGTGCGCCTGTGTCATAAGTAAAGGGCTGGCTGGCTTGACCGTTAAAGGGTGCTGTAACCCCCAAAGTACACTCCAGTCCAAACAAAAAAAAAAAATATTTTCTGTGTTTGTGAATTGTGTGCGCAGTAGCCGCACGTGCATCAACAAAGTAGTGCCAAGTGTGCGCCTGTGTCATAAGTAAAGGGCCGGTTGGCTTGACCGTTAAAGGGTGCTGTAGCCCCCAAAGTACACTCCAGTCCAGACCCAAAAAAAAATTATTTTCTGTGTTTGTGAATTGTGTGCGCAGTAGCCGCACGTGCATCAACAAAGTAGTGCCAAGCGTGCGCCTGTGTCATAAGTATAGGGCCGGCTGGCTTGACCGTTAAAGGGTGCTGTAACCCCCAAAGTAAACTAAAGTCCAAACCAAAGAAAAAATTATTTTCTGTGTTTGTGAATTGTGTGCGCAGTAGCCGCACGTGCATCAACAAAGTAGTGCCAAGCGTGCGCCTGTGTCATAAGTAAAGGGCCGGCTGGCTTGACCGTTAAAGGGTGCTGTAACCCCCAAAGTACACTCCAGTCCAAACCAAAGAAAAAATTATTTTCTGTGTTTGTGAATTGTGTGCGCAGTAGCCGCACGTGCATCAACAAAGTAGTGCCAAGCGTGCGCCTGTGTCATAAGTAAAGGGCCGGCTGGCTTGACCGTTAAAGGGTGCTGTAACCCCCAAAGTACACTCCAGTCCAAACCAAAAAAATATATATTTTTTGTGTTTGTGAATTGTGTGCGCAGTAGCCGCACGTGCATCAACAAAGTAGTACCAAGCGTGCGCCTGTGTCATAAGTAAAGGGCCGGCTGGCTTGACCGTTAAAGGGTGCTGTAACCCCCAAAGTACACTCCAGTCCAAACCAAAAAAAAAATTATTTTCTGTGTTTGTGAATTGTGTGCGCAGTAGCCGCACGTGCATCAACAAAGTAGTGCCAAGCGTGCGCCTGTGTCATAAGTAAAGGGCCGGCTGGCTTGACCGTTAAAGGGTGCTGTAACCCCCAAAGTACACTCCAGTCCAAACCCCAAAAAAAATTATTTTCTGTGTTTGTGAATTGTGTGCGCAGTAGCCGCTCGTGCATTAACAAAGTAGTGCCAAGAGTGCGCCTGTGTCATAAGTAAAGGGCCGGCTGGCTTGACCGTTAAAGGGTGCTGTAACCCCCAAAGTACACTCCAGTCCAAACCCCAAAAAAAATTATTTTCTGTGTTTGTGAATTGTGTGCGCAGTAGCCGCACGTGCATCAACAAAGTAGTGCCAAGCGTGCGCCTGTGTCATAAGTATAGGGCCGGCTGGCTTGACCGTTAAAGGGTGCTGTAACCCCCAAAGTACACTCCAGTCCAAACCAAAGAAAAAATTATTTTCTGTGTTTGTGAATTGTGTGCGCAGTAGCCGCACGTGCATCAACAAAGTAGTGCCAAGCGTGCGCCTGTGTCATAAGTAAAGGGCCGGCTGGCTTGACCGTTAAAGGTTGCTGTAACCCCCAAAGTACACTCCAGTCCAAACCAAATAACAAAATATATTTTCTGTGTTTGTGAATTGTGTGCGCAGTAGCCGCACGTGCATCAACAAAGTAGTACCAAGCGTGCGCCTGTGTCATAAGTAAAGGGCCGGCTGGCTTGACCGTTAAAGGGTGCTGTAACCCCCAAAGTACACTCCAGTCCAAACAAAAAAAAAAAATATTTTCTGTGTTTGTGAATTGTGTGCGCAGTAGCCGCACGTGCATCAACAAAGTAGTGCCAAGTGTGCGCCTGTGTCATAAGTAAAGGGCCGGCTGGCTTGACCGTTAAAGGGTGCTGTAACCCCCAAAGTACACTCCAGTCCAAACCCCAAAAAAAATTATTTTCTGTGTTTGTGAATTGTGTGCGCAGTAGCCGCACGTGCATCAACAAATTAGTGCCAAGAGTGCGCCTGTGTCATAAGTAAAGGGCCGGCTGGCTTGACCGTTAAAGGGTGCTGTAACCCCCAAAGTTCACTCCAGTCCAAACCCAAAAAAAAATTATTTTCTGTGTTTGTGAATTGTGTGCGCAGTAGCCGCACGTGCATCAACAAAGTAGTGCCAAGCGTGCGCCTGTGTCATAAGTAAAGGGCCGGCTGGCTTGACCGTTAAAGGGTGCTGTAACCCCCAAAGTACACTCCAGTCCAAACCAAAAAAAAATTATTTTCTGTGTTTGTGAGTGTGCGCAGTAGCCGCACGTGCATTAACAAAGTAGTGCCAAGTGTGCGCCTGTGTCATAAGTAAAGGGCCGGCTGGCTTGACCGTTAAAGGGTGCTGTAACCCCCAAAGTACACTCCAGTCCAAACAAAAAAAAAAAATATTTTCTGTGTTTGTGAATTGTGTGCGCAGTAGCCGCTCGTGCATTAACAAAGTAGTGCCAAGAGTGCGCCTGTGTCATAAGTAAAGGGCCGGCTGGCTTGACCGTTAAAGGGTGCTGTAACCCCCAAAGTACACTCCAGTCCAAACCCCAAAAAAAATTATTTTCTGTGTTTGTGAATTGTGTGCGCAGTAGCCGCACGTGCATCAACAAAGTAGTGCCAAGCGTGCGCCTGTGTCATAAGTATAGGGCCGGCTGGCTTGACTGTTAAAGGGTGCTGTAACCCCCAAAGTACACTCCAGTCCAAACCAAAGAAAAAATTATTTTCTGTGTTTGTGAATTGTGTGCGCAGTAGCCGCACGTGCATCAACAAAGTAGTGCCAAGCGTGCGCCTGTGTCATAAGTAAAGGGCCGGCTGGCTTGACCGTTAAAGGTTGCTGTAACCCCCAAAGTACACTCCAGTCCAAACCAAATAACAAAATATATTTTCTGTGTTTGTGAATTGTGTGCGCAGTAGCCGCACGTGCATCAACAAAGTAGTACCAAGCGTGCGCCTGTGTCATAAGTAAAGGGCCGGCTGGCTTGACCGTTAAAGGGTGCTGTAACCCCCAAAGTACACTCCAGTCCAAACAAAAAAAAAAAATATTTTCTGTGTTTGTGAATTGTGTGCGCAGTAGCCGCACGTGCATCAACAAAGTAGTGCCAAGTGTGCGCCTGTGTCATAAGTAAAGAGCCGGTTGGCTTGACCGTTAAAGGGTGCTGTAACCCCCAAAGTACACTCCAGTCCAGACCCCAAAAAAAATTATTTTCTGTGTTTGTGAATTGTGTGCGCAGTAGCCGCACGTGCATCAACAAAGTAGTGCCAAGCGTGCGCCTGTGTCATAAGTATAGGGCCGGCTGGCTTGACCGTTAAAGGGTGCTGTAACCCCCAAAGTAAACTAAAGTCCAAACCAAAGAAAAAATTATTTTCTGTGTTTGTGAATTGTGTGCGCAGTAGCCGCACGTGCATCAACAAAGTAGTGCCAAGCGTGCGCCTGTGTCATAAGTAAAGGGCCGGCTGGCTTGACCGTTAAAGGGTGCTGTAACCCCCAAAGTACACTCCAGTCCAAACCAAAGAAAAAATTATTTTCTGTGTTTGTGAATTGTGTGCGCAGTAGCCGCACGTGCATCAACAAAGTAGTGCCAAGCGTGCGCCTGTGTCATAAGTAAAGGGCCGGCTGGCTTGACCGTTAAAGGGTGCTGTAACCCCCAAAGTACACTCCAGTCCAAACCAAAAAAATATATATTTTTTGTGTTTGTGAATTGTGTGCGCAGTAGCCGCACGTGCATCAACAAAGTAGTACCAAGCGTGCGCCTGTGTCATAAGTAAAGGGCCGGCTGGCTTGACCGTTAAAGGGTGCTGTAACCCCCAAAGTACACTCCAGTCCAAACCAAAAAAAAAATTATTTTCTGTGTTTGTGAATTGTGTGCGCAGTAGCCGCACGTGCATCAACAAAGTAGTGCCAAGCGTGCGCCTGTGTCATAAGTAAAGGGCCGGCTGGCTTGACCGTTAAAGGGTGCTGTAACCCCCAAAGTACACTCCAGTCCAAACCCCCCAAAAAATTATTTTCTGTGTTTGTGAATTGTGTGCGCAGTAGCCGCTCGTGCATTAACAAAGTAGTGCCAAGAGTGCGCCTGTGTCATATGTAAAGGGCCGGCTGGCTTGACCGTTAAAGGGTGCTGTAACCCCCAAAGTACACTCCAGTCCAAACCCCCAAAAAAATTATTTTCTGTGTTTGTGAATTGTGTGCGCAGTAGCCGCACGTGCATCAACAAAGTAGTGCCAAGCGTGCGCCTGTGTCATAAGTATAGGGCCGGCTGGCTTGACCGTTAAAGGGTGCTGTAACCCCCAAAGTACACTCCAGTCCAAACCAAAGAAAAAATTATTTTCTGTGTTTGTGAATTGTGTGCGCAGTAGCCGCACGTGCATCAACAAAATAGTGCCAAGCGTGCGCCTGTGTCATAAGTAAAGGGCCGGCTGGCTTGACCGTTAAAGGTTGCTGTAACCCCCAAAGTACACTCCAGTCCAAACCAAATAACAAAATATATTTTCTGTGTTTGTGAATTGTGTGCGCAGTAGCCGCACGTGCATCAACAAAGTAGTACCAAGCGTGCGCCTGTGTCATAAGTAAAGGGCCGGCTGGCTTGACCGTTAAAGGGTGCTGTAACCCCCAAAGTACACTCCAGTCCAAACAAAAAAAAATAATATTTTCTGTGTTTGTGAATTGTGTGCGCAGTAGCCGCACGTGCATCAACAAAGTAGTGCCAAGTGTGCGCCTGTGTCATAAGTAAAGGGCCGGCTGGCTTGACCGTTAAAGGGTGCTGTAACCCCCAAAGTACACTCCAGTCCAAACCCCCAAAAAAATTATTTTCTGTGTTTGTGAATTGTGTGCGCAGTAGCCGCACGTGCATCAACAAATTAGTGCCAAGAGTGCGCCTGTGTCATAAGTAAAGGGCCGGCTGGCTTGACCGTTAAAGGGTGCTGTAACCCCCAAAGTTCACTCCAGTCCAAACCCAAAAAAAAATTATTTTCTGTGTTTGTGAATTGTGTGCGCAGTAGCCGCACGTGCATCAACGAAGTAGTGCCAAGCGTGCGCCTGTGTCATAAGTAAAGGGCCGGCTGGCTTGACCGTTAAAGGGTGCTGTAACCCCCAAAGTACACTCCAGTCCAAACCAAAAAAAAATTATTTTCTGTGTTTGTGAGTGTGCGCAGTAGCCGCACGTGCATCAACAAAGTAGTGCCAAGTGTGCGCTTGTGTCATAAGAAAAGGCCGGCTGGCTTGAACGTTAAAGGGTGCTGTAACCTCCAAAGTACACTCCAGTCCAAACCCCTAAAAAAATTATTTTCTGTGTTTGTGAATTGTGTGCGCAGTAGCCGCACGTGCATCAACAAAGTAGTGCCAAGCGTGCGCCTGTGTCATAAGTAAAGGGCCGGCTGGCTTGACCGTTAAAGGGTGCTGTAACCCCCAAAGTACACTCCAAACCAAATAACAAAATATTTTTTCTGTGTTTGTGAATTGTGTGCGCAGTAGCCGCACGTGCATCAACAAAGTAGTGCCAAGCGTGCGCCTGTGTCATAAGTAAAGGGCCGGCTGGCTTGACCGTTAAAGGATGCTGTATCCTCCAAAGTACACTCCAGTCCAAACCCCTAAAAAAATTATTTTCTGTGTTTGTAAATTGTGTGCGCAGCAGCCGCACGTGCATCAACAAAGTAGTGCCAAGCGTGCGCCTGTGTCATAAGTAAAGGGCCGGCTGGCTTGACCGTTAAAGGGTGCTGTAACCCCCAAAGTACACTCCAGTCCAAACCCCCAAAAAAATTATTTTCTGTGTTTGTGAATTGTGTGCGCAGTAGCCGCACGTGCATCAACAAAGTAGTGCCAAGCGTGCGCCTGTGTCATAAGTAAAGGGCCGGCTGGCTTGACCGTTAAAGGGTGCTGTAACCCCCAAAGTACACTCCAAACCAAATAACAAAATATTTTTTCTGTGTTTGTGAATTGTGTGCGCAGTAGCCGCACGTGCATCAACAAAGTAGTGCCAAGCGTGCGCCTGTGTCATAAGTAAAGGGCCGGCTGGCTTGACCGTTAAAGGGTGCTGTAACCCCCAAAGTACACTCCAGTCCAAACCAAAGAAAAAATTATTTTCTGTGTTTGTGAATTGTGTGCGCAGTAGCCGCATGTGCATCAACAAAGTAGTGCCAAGCGTGCGCCTGTGTCATAAGTAAAGGCCCGCTGGCTTGACCATTAAAGGGTGCTGTAACCCCCAAAGTACACTCCAGTCCAAACCAAAAAAATATATATTTTCTGTGTTTGTGAATTGTGTGCGCAGTAGCCGCACGTGCATCAACAAAGTAGTACCAATCGTGCGCCTGTGTCATAAGTAAAGGGCCGGCTGGCTTGACCGTTAAAGGGTGCTGTAACCCCCAAAGTACACTCCAGTCCAAACCAAAAAAAAATATATTTTCTGTGTTTGTGAATTGTGTGCGCAGTAGCCGCACGTGCATCAACAAAGTAGTGCCAAGTGTGCGCCTGTGTCATAAGTAAAGGGCCGGCTGGCTTGACCGTTAAAGGGTGCTGTAACCCCCAAAGTACACTCCAGTCCAAACCCAAAAAAAAATTATTTTCTGTGTTTGTGAATTGTGTGCGCAGTAGCCGCACGTGCATCAACAAAGTAGTGCCAAGCGTGCGCCTGTGTCATAAGTAAAGGGCCGGCTGGCTTGACCGTTAAAGGGTGCTGTAACCCCCAAAGTACACTCCAGTCCAAACCAAAGAAAAAATTATTTTCTGTGTTTGTGAATTGTGTGCGCAGTAGCCGCATGTGCATCAACAAAGTAGTGCCAAGCGTGCGCCTGTGTCATAAGTAAAGGCCCGCTGGCTTGACCATTAAAGGGTGCTGTAACCCCCAAAGTACACTCCAGTCCAAACCAAAAAAATATATATTTTCTGTGTTTGTGAATTGTGTGCGCAGTAGCCGCACGTGCATCAACAAAGTAGTACCAATCGTGCGCCTGTGTCATAAGTAAAGGGCCGGCTGGCTTGACCGTTAAAGGGTGCTGTAACCCCCAAAGTACACTCCAGTCCAAACCAAAAAAAAATATATTTTCTGTGTTTGTGAATTGTGTGCGCAGTAGCTGCACGTGCATCAACAAAGTAGTGCCAAGTGTGCGCTTGTGTCATAAGTAAAGGGCCGGCTGGCTTGACCGTTAAAGGGTGCTGTAACCCCCAAAGTACACTCCAGTCCAAACCCCAAAAAAAATTATTTTCTGTGTTTGTGAATTGTGTGCGCAGTAGCCGCACGTGCATCAACAAATTAGTGCCAAGAGTGCGCCTGTGTCATAAGTAAAGGGCCGGCTGGCTTGACCGTTAAAGGGTGCTGTAACCCCCAAAGTACACTCCAGTCCAAACCCCAAAAAAAATTATTTTCTGTGTTTGTGAATTGTGTGCGCAGTAGCCGCACGTGCATCAACAAAGTAGTGCCAAGCGTGCGCCTGTGTCATAAGTAAAGGGCCGGCTGGCTTGACCGTTAAAGGGTGCTGTAACCCCCAAAGTACACTCCAGTCCAAACCAAAAAAAAATTATTTTCTGTGTTTGTGAGTGTGCGCAGTAGCCGCACGTGCATCAACAAAGTAGTGCCAAGCGTGCGCCTGTGTCATAAGTAAAGGGCCGGCTGGCTTGACCGTTAAAGGGTGCTGTAACCTCCAAAGTACACTCCAGTCCAAACCCCTAAAAAAATTATTTTCTGTGTTTGTAAATTGTGTGCGCAGCAGCCGCACGTGCATCAACAAAGTAGTGCCAAGCGTGCGCCTGTGTCATAAGTAAAGGGCCGGCTGGCTTGACCGTTAAAGGGTGCTGTAACCCCCAAAGTACACTCCAGTCCAAACCCCCCAAAAAATTATTTTCTGTGTTTGTGAATTGTGTGCGCAGTAGCCGCACGTGCATCAACAAAGTAGTGCCAAGCGTGCGCCTGTGTCATAAGTAAAGGGCCGGCTGGCTTGACCGTTAAAGGGTGCTGTAACCCCCAAAGTACACTCCAAACCAAATAACAAAATATTTTTTCTGTGTTTGTGAATTGTGTGCGCAGTAGCCGCACGTGCATCAACAAAGTAGTGCCAAGCGTGCGCCTGTGTCATAAGTAAAGGGCCGGCTGGCTTGACCGTTAAAGGGTGCTGTAACCCCCAAAGTACACTCCAGTCCAAACCCCCAAAAAAATTATTTTCTGTGTTTGTGAATTGTGTGCGCAGTAGCCGCACGTGCATCAACAAAGTAGTGCCAAGCGTGCGCCTGTGTCATAAGTAAAGGGCCGGCTGGCTTGACTGTTAAACGGGTGCTGTAACCCCCAAAGTACACTCCAGTCCAAACCAAAGAAAAAATTATTTTCTGTGTTTGTGAATTGTGTGCGCAGTAGCCGCACGTGCATCAACAAAGTAGTACCAAGCGTGCGCCTGTGTCATAAGTAAAGGGCCGGCTGGCTTGACCGTTAAAGGGTGCTGTAACCCCCAAAGTACACTCCAGTCCAAACCAAAAAAAAAAATATTTTCTGTGTTTGTGAATTGTGTGCGCAGTAGCCGCACGTGCATCAACAAAGTAGTGCCAAGTGTGCGCCTGTGTCATAAGTAAAGGGCCGGCTGGCTTGACCGTTAAAGGGTGCTGTAACCCCCAAAGTACACTCCAGTCCAAACCCCAAAAAAAATTATTTTCTGTGTTTGTGAATTGTGTGCGCAGTAGCCGCACGTGCATCAACAAATTAGTGCCAAGAGTGCGCCTGTGTCATAAGTAAAGGGCCGGCTGGCTTGACCGTTAAAGGGTGCTGTAACCCCCAAAGTACACTCCAGTCCAAACCCCAAAAAAAATTATTTTCTGTGTTTGTGAATTGTGTGCGCAGTAGCCGCACGTGCATCAACAAAGTAGTGCCAAGCGTGCGCCTGTGTCATAAGTAAAGGGCCGGCTGGCTTGACCGTTAAAGGGTGCTGTAACCCCCAAAGTACACTCCAGTCCAAACCAAAAAAAAATTATTTTCTGTGTTTGTGAGTGTGCGCAGTAGCCGCACGTGCATCAACAAAGTAGTGCCAAGCGTGCGCCTGTGTCATAAGTAAAGGGCCGGCTGGCTTGACCGTTAAAGGGTGCTGTAACCTCCAAAGTACACTCCAGTCCAAACCCCTAAAAAAATTATTTTCTGTGTTTGTAAATTGTGTGCGCAGCAGCCGCACGTGCATCAACAAAGTAGTGCCAAGCGTGCGCCTGTGTCATAAGTAAAGGGCCGGCTGGCTTGACCGTTAAAGGGTGCTGTAACCCCCAAAGTACACTCCAGTCCAAACCCCCCAAAAAATTATTTTCTGTGTTTGTGAATTGTGTGCGCAGTAGCCGCACGTGCATCAACAAAGTAGTGCCAAGCGTGCGCCTGTGTCATAAGTAAAGGGCCGGCTGGCTTGACCGTTAAAGGGTGCTGTAACCCCCAAAGTACACTCCAAACCAAATAACAAAATATTTTTTCTGTGTTTGTGAATTGTGTGCGCAGTAGCCGCACGTGCATCAACAAAGTAGTGCCAAGCGTGCGCCTGTGTCATAAGTAAAGGGCCGGCTGGCTTGACCGCTAAAGGGTGCTGTAACCCCCAAAGTACACTCCAGTCCAAACCACCAAAAAAATTATTTTCTGTGTTTGTGAATTGTGTGCGCAGTAGCCGCACGTGCATCAACAAAGTAGTGCCAAGCGTGCGCCTGTGTCATAAGTAAAGGGCCGGCTGGCTTGACCGTTAAAGGGTGCTGTAACCCCCAAAGTACACTCCAGTCCAAACCCAAAAAAAAATTATTTTCTGTGTTTGTGAATTGTGTGCGCAGTAGCCGCACGTGCATCAACAAAGTAGTGCCAAGCGTGCGCCTGTGTCATAAGTAAAGGGCCGGCTGGCTTGACCGTTAAAGGGTGCTGTAACCCCCAAAGTACACTCCAGTCCAAACCAAAGAAAAAATTATTTTCTGTGTTTGTGAATTGTGTGCGCAGTAGCCGCACGTGCATCAACAAAGTAGTACCAAGCGTGCGCCTGTGTCATAAGTAAAGGGCCGGCTGGCTTGACCGTTAAAGGGTGCTGTAACCCCCAAAGTACACTCCAGTCCAAACCAAAAAAAAAAATATTTTCTGTGTTTGTGAATTGTGTGCGCAGTAGCCGCACGTGCATCAACAAAGTAGTGCCAAGTGTGCGCCTGTGTCATAAGTAAAGGGCCGGCTGGCTTGACCGTTAAAGGGTGCTGTAACCCCCAAAGTACACTCCAGTCCAAACCCAAAAAAAAATTATTTTCTGTGTTTGTGAATTGTGTGCGCAGTAGCCGCACGTGCATCAACAAATTAGTGCCAAGAGTGTGCCTGTGTCATAAGTAAAGGGCCGGCTGGCTTGACCGTTAAAGGGTGCTGTAACCCCCAAAGTACACTCCAGTCCAAACCCAAAAAAAAATTATTTTCTGTGTTTGTGAATTGTGTGCGCAGTAGCCGCACGTGCATCAACAAAGTAGTGCCAAGCGTGCGCCTGTGTCATAAGTAAAGGGCCGGCTGGCTTGACCGTTAAAGGGTGCTGTAACCCCCAAAGTACACTCCAGTCCAAACCAAAAAAAAATTATTTTCTGTGTTTGTGAGTGTGCGCAGTAGCCGCACGTGCATCAACAAAGTAGTGCCAAGCGTGCGCCTGTGTCATAAGTAAAGGGCCGGCTGGCTTGACCGTTAAAGGGTGCTGTAACCTCCAAAGTACACTCCAGTCCAAACCCCTAAAAAAATTATTTTCTGTGTTTGTAAATTGTGTGCGCAGCAGCCGCACGTGCATCAACAAAGTAGTGCCAAGCGTGCGCCTGTGTCATAAGTAAAGGGCCGGCTGGCTTGACCGTTAAAGGGTGCTGTAACCCCCAAAGTACACTCCAGTCCAAACCCCCCAAAAAATTATTTTCTGTGTTTGTGAATTGTGTGCGCAGTAGCCGCACGTGCATCAACAAAGTAGTGCCAAGCGTGCGCCTGTGTCATAAGTAAAGGGCCGGCTGGCTTGACCGTTAAAGGGTGCTGTAACCCCCAAAGTACACTCCAAACCAAATAACAAAATATTTTTTCTGTGTTTGTGAATTGTGTGCGCAGTAGCCGCACGTGCATCAACAAAGTAGTGCCAAGCGTGCGCCTGTGTCATAAGTAAAGGGCCGGCTGGCTTGACCGCTAAAGGGTGCTGTAACCCCCAAAGTACACTCCAGTCCAAACCCCCAAAAAAATTATTTTCTGTGTTTGTGAATTGTGTGCGCAGTAGCCGCACGTGCATCAACAAAGTAGTGCCAAGCGTGCGCCTGTGTCATAAGTAAAGGGCCGGCTGGCTTGACCGTTAAAGGGTGCTGTAACCCCCAAAGTACACTCCAGTCCAAACCAAAGAAAAAATTATTTTCTGTGTTTGTGAATTGTGTGCGCAGTAGCCGCACGTGCATCAACAAAGTAGTGCCAAGCGTGCGCCTGTGTCATAAGTAAAGGCCCGCTGGCTTGACCATTAAAGGGTGCTGTAACCCCCAAAGTACACTCCAGTCCAAACCAAAAAAATATATATTTTCTGTGTTTGTGAATTGTGTGCGCAGTAGCCGCACGTGCATCAACAAAGTAGTACCAAGCGTGCGCCTGTGTCATAAGTAAAGGGCCGGCTGGCTTGACCGTTAAAGGGTGCTGTAACCCCCAAAGTACACTCCAGTCCAAACCAAAAAAAAAATATTTTCTGTGTTTGTGAATTGTGTGCGCAGTAGCCGCACGTGCATCAACAAAGTAGTGCCAAGCGTGCGCCTGTGTCATAAGTATAGGGCCGGCTGGCTTGACCGTTAAAGGGTGCTGTAACCCCCAAAGTACACTCCAGTCCAAACCCCAAAAAAAATTATTTTCTGTGTTTGTGAATTGTGTGCGCAGTAGCCGCACGTGCATCAACAAAGTAGTGCCAAGCGTGCGCCTGTGTCATAACTAAAGGGCCGGCTGGCTTGACCGTTAAAGGGTGCTGTAACCCCCAAAGTACACTCCAGTCCAAATCCCCCAAAAATTTATTTTCTGTGTTTGTGAATTGTGTGCGCAGTAGCCGCACGTGCATCAACAAAGTAGTGCCAAGCGTGCGCCTGTGTCATAAGTAAAGGGCCGGCTGGCTTGACCGTTAAAGGGTGTTGTAACCCCCAAAGTACACTCCAGTCCAAACCCCAAAAAAAATTATTTTCTGTGTTTGTGAATTGTGTGCGCAGTAGCCGCACGTGCATCAACAAAGTAGTACCAAGCGTGCGCCTGTATCATAAGTAAAGGGCCGGCTGGCTTGACCGTTAAAGGGTGCTGTAACCCCCAAAGTACACTCCAGTCCAAACCAAAAAAAAAAATATTTTCTTTGTTTGTGAATTGTGTGCGCAGTAGCCGCACGTGCATCAACAAAGTAGTGCCAAGCGTGCGCCTGTGTCATAAGTATAGGGCCGGCTGGCTTGACCGTTAAAGGGTGCTGTAACCCCCAAAGTACACTCCAGTCCAAACCCAAAAAAAAATTATTTTCTGTGTTTGTGAATTGTGTGCGCAGTAGCCGCACGTGCATCAACAAAGTAGTGCCAAGCGTGCGCCTGTGTCATAAGTAAAGGGCTGGCTGGCTTGACCATTAAAGGGTGCTAGAACCCCCAAAGTACACTCCAGTCCAAACAAAAAAAAAATTATTTTCTGTGTTTGTGAATTGTGTGCGCAGTAGCCGCACGTGCATCAACAAAGTAGTGCCAAGCGTGCGCCTGTGTCATAAGTAAAGGGCCGGCTGGCTTGACCGTTAAAGGGTGCTGTAACCCCCAAAGTACACTCCAGTCCAATCAAAAAAAAAATTATTTTCTGTGTTTGTGAATTGTGTGCGCAGTAGCCGCACGTGCATCAACAAAGTAGTGCCAAGCGTGCGCCTGTGTCATAAGTAAAGGGCCGGCTGGCTTGACCGTTAAAGGGTGCTATAACCCCCAAAGTACACTCCAGTCCAAACCAAAAAAAAAATATTTTCTGTGTTTGTGAATTGTGTGCGCAGTAGCCGCACGTGCATCAACAAAGTAGTGCCAAGCGTGCGCCTGTGTCATAAGTAAAGGGCCGGCTGGCTTGACCGATTAAGGGTGCTGTAACCCCCAAAGTACACTCCAGTCCAAACCAAAAAAAATAATTTTCTGTGTTTGTGAATTGTGTGCGCAGTAGCCACACGTGCATCAACAAAGGAGCAGCGCCAAGCGTGCGCCTGTGTCCTATAAGTAAAGAGCCGGCTGGCTCATTTCTTAAAGGCTGGTGTAACCCACAAAGTGCACTACTCTCCAGCAAAAATAAAAAAATATTTTCTGTGTTTAGCCGCACGTATATATCAAATCGATATAACATAAATGGAGGACCAAACTTTCTCCGATAAAAATAAAATAGAGAAAGATCAAGAACCACTTCCTCCTAGTGCTGAAGCTGCTGCCACTAGTCATGACATAGACGATAACATGCCATCAACGTCGTCTGCCAAGGCGGATGTCCAATGTCATAATATAGGGCACATACAATCCCAAATGACAAAGTTCAGGAAAATGACCTTGAAAAAAACATTTAAATCAGCTGAAGAGAAACGTAAACTTGCCAATATGCCATTTACGACACGGAGTGGCAAGGAACGGCTAAGGTCGATCCCTAGTATGTTCATGACTAGTGGTTCAGCTTCACATGACGATGGAAGCCCTCCTCCCACTAAAAAAATCAAAAGAGTTAAGCTGGCAAAAGCACAGCGAAGAACTGTGCTTTCTAAGAAGATATCACAAATCCCCAAGGAGAGTCCAAGTGTGGGGGTGGTTGCGATGTCTGACCTTCCCAGCACTGGACGGGAAGAGGTGGCTCTTTCCACCATTTGCACGCCCCCTGCAAGTGCTGAAAGGAGCACCCACAGTCCACTTGCTGATATGCAAATTGAAGATGTCACTGTTGAAGTACAACAGGATGAGGATACTGGTGTAGCTGGCGCTGAGGAGGAAGTTGGCGAGGAGGATTCTGATGGTGATGTGGTTTGTTTAAATCAGGCTCCGGGGGAGACAGTTGTTGTCCGTGGGATGAAAAAGCCCATCACGGTCATGCCTGGGCAGAAGACCAAACATTCCACCTCTTTGGTCTGGCAATATTTCTATCCAAATCCGGACAACAACTGTCTTGCCATATGTACCATATGTAAAGGTGAAATAAGTAGGGGTAGGGACGTCAACCAGCTAGGAACATCCTCCCTTATACGGCACCTGCAGCGCGTTCATAAAAAGTTACTGTCAAGTTCAGAAACTTTGGCTAAGACCGTAAGCAGTCCAGGGACACCTAAATCCCGTTGTCCTGTTGTATCCAAGCGCCTGCAAACCACACCGTCAACTCCCTTCTCGTCAATTTCCTCCTTAGTCAGGATCTGAAGTAGTCCTGCAGGCCATGTCACTGGCATGACTGACTCTCCTATCCGGGATTCCTCCGGAGGATCCTGCATTGCTACGCCTACTGCTGCCGCTGCTCCTGTTGCTGCTGCTGGGAGTCGTTCATCATCCCACAGAGGAAGTAGGAACACCACTACTTTTACTAAACAATTGACCCTCCAACAGTCCTTAGCGAGGAGGATGAAGTACGACAGCTGTCATCCTGAAGCAAAACGTATAACTGAGGCCTTGACTGCTATGTTGGTGTTAGATGTGCGTCCGGTATCCGCCATTAGTGCAGTGGGATTTAGACAATTGATGGAGGTAGTGTGTCCCCGGTTCCAAATCCCGTCTAGATTCCACTTCACTAGGCAGGCGATACCAAGACTGTACAGAAACGTCAGAAAAAGTGTCCTCAGTGTCCTGAAAAATGCCGTTGTACACAATGTCCACTTAACCACGGACATGTGGACAAGTGGAACAGGGCAGACTAAGGACTATATGACTGTGACAGCCCACTGGGTAGATGTATCACCTTACGCAGCAACAGCAGCAGCGTCACCAGTAGCAGCATCTCAGAAACGCCAGCTCGTTCCAAGGCAGGCTACGCTGTGTATCGCCGGTTTCAGTAAGAGGCACACCGCCGACAACCTCTTAGAGAAACTGAGCGAAATCATCGCCCAGTGGCTTACCCCACTTAGACTCTCCTGGGGATTTGTGATATCTGACAACGCCACCAATATTGTGCGGGCATTACATCTGGGCAAATTCCAGCACGTCCCATGTTTTGCTCACACAATAAACTTGGTGGTGCAGAATTTTCTGAAAAGCGACAGGGGCGTGCAGGAGACGCTTTGGGTGGCCCGAAAAATTTCTGGCCACTTTCGCCATTCAGCGACTGCGTGCCGAAGACTGGAGCGCCAGCAAACACTCTTGAACCTGCCCCGCCATCACCTGAAGCAAGAGGTTGTGACGCGGTGGAACTCAACCCTCTATATGCTTCAGAGGATGGAGGAGCAGCAAAAGGCCATACAAGCCTATACATCCACCTATGACATAGGCAAAGGAGGGGGTATGCACCTGACTCAAGCGCAGTGGAGAATGATTTCCGTGTTGTGCAAGGTTCTCCAGCCCTTCGAACTTGCCAGATGTGAAGTCAGTTCAGACACTGCCAGCTTGAGTCAGGTCATTCCCCTCATCAGGCTTTTGCAGAAGCAGCTGGAGAAAGTGAAGGAGGAGCTAAGACGGAGCGATTCCGCTTGGCATGTGGGACTTGTGGATGAAGCCCTTCATTCGCTTTGCCAGGATTCCAGGATGGTCAATCTGTTGAAATCAGACCACTACATTTTGGCCACCGTGCTCGATCCTAGGTTTAAAGCCTATGTGGTGTCTCTCTTTCCGGCCGACACAAGCCTGCAGAGGTGCAAAGACCTGCTGGTGAACACACTGTCAGCTGAAGCGGAACGTGACACGTCAACAGCTCCTTCTTCATTTTCTCCCGCAACTGGGGCTGCCAGGAAAAAACTTAGGTATCCTAAGCAACCTGCTGGCGGTGATGCAGGGCAGGCAGGACCAAGTTTGGACATCTGGTCTGGACTGAAGGACCTGGCAACAATTTCTGACATGTCTACTGTCACTGCATATGATACTGTCACCATTGACAGAATGGTGGAGGATTACATCGGTGACAGCATCCAAGTAGGCATGTCAGACAGTCCATACCTGTACTGGCAGGAAAAAGAGGCAATTTGGAGGCCCCTGTACAAACTGGCTCTATTTTACCTGAGTTGCCCCCCCTCCAGTGTGTACTCCGAAAGAGTGTTTAGTGCAGCCGGGAACCTTGTCAGCGAAAGGCGTAGGAGGTTGCTTCCACAGAATGTGGAGAAGATGATGTTCATCAAAATGAATTATCAGCTCTTCCAGGGAGACCAGCCTCCAGAACGTACAGAGGGACCTGTGGTGGTGGATTCAAGTGGGGACGAGTTAATACTTTGTGAGGATGAGGATGTACACACTGAAGAGGGTGAGGAATCGGTGGATGAGGTTGACATCTTGCCTCCGTAGAGCCAGTTTGTGCAGGGACAGATTAATTGCCAGCTTGTTTTGTGGGGGCCCAAACGAACCAATCATTTCAGCCACAGTTGTGTGGCAGACCCTGGCGCTGAAATGATTGGTTTGTTAAAGTGTGCATGTCCTGTTTATACAACATAAGGGTGGGTGGGAGGGCCCAAGGACAATTCCATCTTGCACCTCTTTTTTTTCTTTGCATTATGTACAGTTTGGGGCCTAGTTTTTCTAACTGCCATCCTGTCTGCCACTGCAGTATCACGCCTAGATGGGTCACGTGTTTGTGCCGCCCACTCGTGTCGCTTAGCATAGTCATCCAGCTACCTCGGTGCAACCTTTTGGACATAAAAACACTATTGTGAGGTGTGAGGTGTTCAGAATAGACTGGAAATGAGTGGAAATTAAGGTTATTGAGGTTAATAATAGCATAGGAGCAGAAAAACCTACAAATTCTGTGATTTTAGCTGTTTTTATGCTTTTTTTCAAAAAAATCCAGATCCAAAACACAAAACCCAGAACCCAAAACACGGAAGGGTGGTTTTGGCAAAACCAATCCAGATCCAAAACACGAAGAAAGATCCAGATCCAAAACCAAAACACAAAAAGTGGCCGGTGCACACCCCTAATATATATATATATATATATATATATATATATATATATATATATATACAGAGATCAGTGGTGTAATCATCTTCCATTGGGTATAAGGCACAATGATCCCTATGGCTACATGTATTGTCTGAGAAGTATCAGTGTGTTTTCATCAACAAGTAGATCTCACTAACTGCTCTGGGGCTCATCTACATTTGGCTGTAAATCAATTTTATGACACGCCTCTCAGATGTAGCAGTACACGCACATCACATGTATGACACGCCCCTCAGATGTAGTAGTACATGCCTATCACATGTATGACACGCCCCTCAGATGTAGCAGTACACGCACATCACATGTATGACACGCCCCTCAGATGTAGCAGTACACGCCCATCACATGTATGACACACCCCTCAGATGTAGCAGTACACGCCCACTTTACTGCCACGCTCATAGGTGCTGCTTTCACAATCTCCTTAAAATGCTTTTTCCAAAGTAAGCAAGTACACTCCATCGCTACCCAATGGCACCTGCATTTGGCGTGCAGGGTGCCTGGAACGGCACACTGCAGCCTATAAAGCAATAGGGTGCTCTGGGCACTCACCCTCGCTCGGAGGGTATAGGATGGGCTCTCCTCTTCTCGCTGGTCCCGAGTGCTGGAGTTCACGCCCTCCCATCTCTAAGTCTCTCTTTGCCCATCTTCCGTCTGCCCGTCTGTAGTGCAGCATGGTATTTGCCAAGGTGCCAAATTTGCTTCTATTTTTTGCTTTATTCTCAGCTGAGAATAAAGCAAAAAATGTAGTTTAGAAAACATTAAAATTAATAGTGTAACCTGAGTAATAGACTTAATGTACGGTGCATTTATTACTAACATACCTTTATTAAAAAAAATTACACTACATAACAATACCCCACCCCCTCTGTCTAGTACGGCACCGTTTATTATGCTACTTTGTGTTGTGTTGCTCTCACTATTACAGCCGGCATCTGCAGTCCAAGGCGGTGTTATCAGCAGATCTGCACAGGTCGGTGTTAGGGGGCGGGGAAATCGCACAACTCTACATAAGCAAAAATTGCGCAGTATACACCCGATTTCCTTTCCATCTCTGCATCAGGCCCGGTGTATTGTGTTTGTAATGGATATTTTGTTATTATGGGCTCTATTCAACAACCCCGATAATTAACATTCCTAATCGACGTAAGCGCCGGATCAATTCATTATTGCTCCGGTGCTGAGACAGCTGATCCAAAAATCAGCTGCCTCCATGAGTTTTTTTCACTGCTCCTTTAGGAAATCTTTTGGAGCAGTGAAACTAGTGCGCATGCCTGACCTACAGGACAAGAACCCCAGCATCTGGCGGAACGAAACGGACGTCGGGCGGTGGGATCCTAAAGGATCCCTCTCCGCAACGCGGGATTCCATAGGGAAGGAGCATTTTAGGGAGGGAGACACAGATGGAGAAGCGTAATAGATCCAAATTGCTTGTATCCACGGGGTCCCGATTGTTCTCATATAAATCACTAGAATCTGTGGCAATAGTGGGCAAACCTGCGGATAAGTCCTTAACCGGTGTCTCCGTTATAAACGTGTAAAACACCTGCCAATGATGTGTTGCTCCTGCTGACACAGCTCTGTCTTCAACATCAGGTGGTTACGTATACATCTCACGGGGAGCGTAATCCACTGATGTATTGTCCTTCCACCGCTGATATTACGGGACAGAGTGCCTGATTCAGAGCCACTCGTAAGCGACCGCTCGTTCGATCCGAGCGATGTTCACACATCTGCGCATGCGTATGGGTTGTAATGCGCATGCGCCAACCAGTCAGTGCGGTCGGAAATCGTGTGCTCGCAAAATAGCGAATGCCTGCTAATTTGAGTGACAGGATGAGGCGTTTGTGGGTGGTAGGGAAAGGTGCTTGAAAACGGGGAGTGGAGATCCGAACGCAGCCGTGCCAAACGGTAAAAACGGGTGTTTTAAGGGTGTGCATAATTAACAAAGCAGCGTCATCGACCACGTCACTTGGTTGTCTTTTAGCCTGAAATGCTCGCAGTGATTGCGGTAGGAAAATGCTACCACAAGAATAGCGAGCAGTTCAGACGCCTTTCGATGTACTCTATTAATCTAATAAATAGCGGAGATGACGTATGATGCGAGCGGCCAAGGGGTGTCTTTACAAAATAGCGAGCGCATGTTTCGTTTGCTCGCTCAAACATAGAGGCGTCAACAGACCGCAAGGAGCGAGCACTCTATTTAAATATCCGGCCCCTTTTTCTGAACGAGCGAGCGCAAATAGTGTCCGGCTCTGAATCAGGCCCAGAGTACTGGGGATGGAGATCTGCAAGGTGGTGAGGTTGATTCACGATGAGGAGGTTGAGCTTGATAAGCCAGCATTTGGGCTTACTGATCCTTATATTGAATACCTGGATAAATGTACACGTTATTTCACAAAGTGGATCCCTGCATTCTAAACGGATTTCTAAAAGCATAGTGCACTTTATATTTCTTCTTCTTGAAGTTGTTTTGCCCTATTTTATACTCATTTTTTTATTTATCTAAATTATCTTTGGCCATATTAACTGGTTTTATTATATGGAAGGTGTATAATATATTCTAGCAATCATGCTATATTAAATGAATCTGTAACTTTTTATTATAGCGCTCCCTTGTGTGTATTTTCTCTGTTGTCTATTCAGTATTTCCAGAACCTTTTTGGGAGCTGCAATATGGGTAACAAGTGATTATCATTATATATATATATATATATATATATATATATAAATATATATATATATATATATATTTTTTTTTTTGCGTCTGATCTAGATATTTAGCTATATCAGTATTCTAATTTCTTTATCTGTGATACTAGTGTATGGGGACAGCGGCCATTCCAGGAGAGGAAGGTAAGTAGGAGATAAATGTGATACTAGTGTATGGGGACAGCGGCCATTCCGGGAGAGGAAGGTAAGCAGGAGATATCTGTGATACTAGTGTATGGGGACAGCAGACCATGCTGGGAGAGGGAGGTAAGCAGGAGATATCTGTGATACTAGTGTATGGGGACAGCAGACCAAGCCGGGAGAGGGAGGTAAGCAGGAGATATCTATGATACTAGTGTATGGCGACAGCGGCCATTCCGGGAGAGGAAGGTAAGCAGGAGATATCTGTGATACTAGTGTATGGCGACAGCGGCCATTCCGGGAGAGGAAGGTAAGCAGGAGATATCTGTGATACTAGTGTATGGGGACAGCAGACCATGCCGGGAGAGGGAGGTAAGCAGGAGATATCTATGATACTAGTGTATGGGGACAGCGGCCATTCCGGGAGAGGAAGGTAAGCAGGAGATATCTGTGATACTAGTGTATGGGGACAGCGGCCATTCCGGGAGAGGAAGGTAAGCAGGAGATATCTGTGAAACTAGTGTATGGGGACAGTGGGCCATTCCAGGAGAGAAAGGTAAGCAGGAGATATCTGTGATACTAGTGTATGGGGACAGCAGACCATGCCGGGAGAGGGAGGTAAGCAGGAGATATCTATGATACTAGTGTATGGGGACAGCAGACCATGCCGGGAGAGGGAGGTAAGCAGGAGATATCTATGATACTAGTGTATGGGGACAGCGGGCATTCCGGGAGAGGAAGGTAAGTAGGAGATAAATGTGATACTAGTGTATGGGGACAGCAGACTATGCCGGGAGAGGGAGGTAAGCAGGAGATATCTATGATACTAGTGTATGGGGACAGCGGCCATTCCGGGAGAGGAAGGTAAGCAGGAGATATCTGTGATACTAGTGTATGGGGACAGCGGCCATTCCGGGAGAGGAAGGTAAGCAGGAGATATCTGTGATACTAGTGTATGGGGACAGCGGGCCATTCCGGGAGAGGAAGGTAAGCAGGAGATATCTGTGATACTAGTGTATGGGGACAGCAGGCCATTCTGGGAGAGGAAGGTAAGCAGGAGATATCTGTGATACTAGTGTATGGGGACAGCAGACCATGCCGGGAGAGGGAGGTAAGCAGGAGATATCTATGATACTAGTGTATGGGGACAGCGGCAATTACGGGAGAGGAAGGTAAGCAGGAGATATCTGTGAAACTAGTGTATGGGGACAGTGGGCCATTCCAGGAGAGAAAGGTAAGCAGGAGATATCTGTGATACTAGTGTATGGGGACAGCAGACCATGCTGAGAGAGGGAGGTAAGCAGGAGATATCTATGATACTAGTGTATGGGGACAGCAGACCATGCCGGGAGAGGGAGGTAAGCAGGAGATATCTATGATACTAGTGTATGGCGACAGCGGCCATTCCGGGAGAGGAAGGTAAGCAGGAGATATCTGTGATACTAGTGTATGGCGACAGCGGCCATTCCGGGAGAGGGAGGTAAGCAGGAGATATCTATGATACTAGTGTATGGGGACAGCGGCCATTCCGGGAGAGGAAGGTAAGCAGGAGATATCTGTGATACTAGTGTATGGGGACAGCGGCCATTCCGGGAGAGGAAGGTAAGCAGGAGATATCTGTGAAACTAGTGTATGGGGACAGCAGACCATGCCGGGAGAGGGAGGTAAGCAGGAGATATCTATGATACTAGTGTATGGGGACAGCAGGCCATGCCGGGAGAGGGAGGTAAGCAGGAGATATCTATGATACTAGTGTATGGGGACAGCGGGCATTCCGGGAGAGGAAGGTAAGTAGGAGATAATTGTGATACTAGTGTATGGGGACAGCAGACTATGCCGGGAGAGGGAGGTAAGCAGGAGATATCTATGATACTAGTGTATGGGGACAGCGGCCATTCCGGGAGAGGAAGGTAAGCAGGAGATATCTGTGATACTAGTGTATGGGGACAGCGGCCATTCTGGGAGAGGAAGGTAAGCAGGAGATATCAGTGATACTAGTGTATGGGGACAGCGGGCCATTCCGGGAGAGGAAGGTAAGCAGGAGATATCTGTGATACTAGTGTATGGGGACAGCAGGCCATTCTGGGAGAGGAAGGTAAGCAGGAGATATCTGTGATACTAGTGTATGGGGACAGCAGACAATGCCGGGAGAGGGAGGTAAGCAGGAGATAGCTATGATACTAGTGTATGGGGACAGCGGCAATTCCGGGAGAGGAAGGTAAGCAGGAGATGTCTGTGATACTAGTGTATGGGGACAGCGGGCCATTCCGGGAGAGAAAGGTAAGCAGGAGATATCTGTGATACTAGTGTATGGGGACAGCGGCCATTCCGGGAGAGGAAGGTAAGCAGGAGATATCTGTGATACTAGTGTATGGGGACAGCGGGCAATTCCGGGAGAGATAGGTAAGCAGGAGATATCTGTGATACTAGTGTATGGGGACAGCGACCATTCCGGGAGAGAAAGGTAAGCAGGAGATATCTGTGATACTAGTGTATGGGGACAGCGGGCCATTCCGGGAGAGAAAGGTAAGCAGGAGATATCTGTGATACTAGTGTATGAGGACAGCGGGCCATTCCGGGAGAGGAAGGTAAGCAGGAGATATCTGTGATACTAGTGTATGGGGACAGCGGCCATTCGGGAGAGAAATGTAAGTAGGAGATGTCTGTGATACTAGTGTATGGGGACAGCGGCCATTCCGGGAGAGAAAGGTAGGTAGGAGATGTCTGTGATACTAGTGTATGGGGACAGTGGGCCATTCTGGGAGAGAAAGGTAAGTAGGAGATGTCTGTGATACTAGTGTATGGGGACAGCGGGCCATTCTGGGAGAGGAAGGTAAGTAGGAGATAAATGTGATACTAGTGTATGGGGACAGCAGACCATGCCGGGAGAGGGAGGTAAGCAGGAGATATCTATTATACTAGTGTATGGGGACAGCGGCCATTCCGGGAGAGGAAGGTAAGCAGGAGATATCTGTGATACTAGTGTATGGGGACAGCGGCCATTCCGGGAGAGGAAGGTAAGCAGGAGATATCTGTGATACTAGTGTATGGGGACAGCGGGCCATTCCGGGAGAGGAAGGTAAGCAGGAGATATCTGTGATACTAGTGTATGGGGACAGCAGGCCATTCAGGGAGAGGAAGGTAAGCAGGAGATATCTGTGCGACTAGTGTATGGGGACAGCAGACCATGCCGGGAGAGGGAGGTAAGCAGGAGATTTCTATGATACTAGTGTATGGGGACAGCGGCAATTCCGGGAGAGGAAGGTAAGCTGGAGATATCTGTGATACTAGTGTATAGGGACAGCGGGCCATTCCGGGAGAGAAAGGTAAGCAGGAGATATCTGTGATACTAGTGTATGGGGACAGCGGGCCATTCCGGGAGAGAAAGGTAAGCAGGAGATATCTGTGATACTAGTGTATGGGGACAGCTGGCCATTCCGGGAGAGGAAGGTAAGCAGGAGATATCTGTGATACTAGAGTATGGGGACAGCGGCCATTCGGGAGAGAAAGGTAAGTAGGAGATGTCTGTGATACTAGTGTATGGGGACAGCGGGCCATTCCGGGAGAGAAAGGTAGGTAGGAGATGTCTGTGATACTAGTGTATGGGGACAGCGGGCCATTCCGAGAGAGAAAGGTAGGTAGGAGATGTCTGTGATACTAGTGTATGGGGACAGCGGGCCACATCAGGAGAGAAAGGTAGGTAGGAGATGTCTGTGATACTAGTGTATGGGGACAGCGGGCCACATCAGGAGAGAAAGGTAGGTAGGAGATGTCTGTGATACTAGTGTATGGGGACAGCGACCATTCCGGGAAAGGGAGGTAAGCAGGAGATATCTATGATACTAGTGTATGGCGACAGCGGCCATTCCGGGAGAGGAAGGTAAGCAGGAGATATCTGTGATACTAGTGTATGGCGACAGCGGCCATTCCGGGAGAGGAAGGTAAGCAGGAGATATCTGTGATACTAGTGTATGGGGACAGCAGACCATGCCGGGAGAGGGAGGTAAGCAGGAGATATCTATGATACTAGTGTATGGGGACAGCGGCCATTCCGGGAGAGGAAGGTAAGCAGGAGATATCTGTGATACTAGTGTATGGGGACAGCGGCAATTCCGGGAGAGGAAGGTAAGCAGGAGATATCTGTGAAACTAGTGTATGGGGACAGTGGGCCATTCCAGGAGAGAAAGGTAAGCAGGAGATATCTGTGATACTAGTGTATGGGGAAAGCAGACCATGCCGGGAGAGGGAGGTAAGCAGGAGATATCTATGATACTAGTGTATGGGGACAGCAGACCATGCCGGGAGAGGGAGGTAAGCAGGAGATATCTATGATACTAGTGTATGGGGACAGCGGGCATTCCGGGAGAGGAAGGTAAGTAGGAGATAAATGTGATACTAGTGTATGGGGACAGCAGACTATGCCGGGAGAGGGAGGTAAGCAGGAGATATCTATGATACTAGTGTATGGGGACAGCGGCCATTCCGGGAGAGGAAGGTAAGCAGGAGATATCTGTGATACTAGTGTATGGGGACAGCGGCCATTCCGGGAGAGGAAGGTAAGCAGGAGATATCTGTGATACTAGTGTATGGGGACAGCGGGCCATTCCGGGAGAGGAAGGTAAGCAGGAGATATCTGTGATACTAGTGTATGGGGACAGAAGGCCATTCTGGGAGAGGAAGGTAAGCAGGAGATATCTGTGATAGTAGTGTATGGGGACAGCAGACCATGCCGGGAGAGGGAGGTAAGCAGGAGATATCTATGATACTAGTGTATGGGGACAGCGGCAATTCCGGGAGAGGAAGGTAAGCAGGAGATATCTGTGATACTAGTGTATGGGGACAGCGGGCCATTCCGGGAGAGAAAGGTAAGCAGGAGATATCTGTGATACTAGTGTATGGGGACAGCGGCCATTCCGGGAGAGGAAGGTAAGCAGGAGATATCTGTGATACTAGTGTATGGGGACAGCGGGCCATTCCGGGAGAGATAGGTAAGCAGGAGATATCTGTGATACTAGTGTATGGGGACAGCGACCATTCCAGGAGAGAAAGGTAAGCAGGAGATATCTGTGATACTAGTGTATGGGGACAGCGGGCCATTCCGGGAGAGAAAGGTAAGCAGGAGATATCTGTGATACTAGTGTATGGGGACAGCGGGCCATTCTGGGAGAGGAAGGTAAGCAGGAGATATCTGTGATACTAGTGTATGGGGACAGCGGCCATTCGGGAGAGAAAGGTAAGTAGGAGATGTCTGTGATACTAGTGTATGGGGACAGCGGCCATTCCGGGAGAGAAAGGTAGGTAGGAGATGTCTGTGATACTAGTGTATGGGGACAGCGGGCCATTCTGGGAGAGAAAGGTAAGCAGGAGATGTCTGTGATACTAGTGTATGGGGACAGCGGGCCATTCTGGGAGAGGAAGGTAAGTAGGAGATAAATGTGATACTAGTGTATGGGGACAGCAGACCATGCCGGGAGAGGGAGGTAAGCAGGAGATATCTATGATACTAGTGTATGGGGACAGCGGCCATTCCGGGAGAGGAAGGTAAGCAGGAGATATCTGTGATACTAGTGTATGGGGACAGCGGCCATTCCAGGAGAGGAAGGTAAGCAGGAGATATCTGTGATACTAGTGTATGGGGACAGCGGGCCATTCCGGGAGAGGAAGGTAAGCAGGAGATATCTGTGATACTAGTGTATGGGGACAGCAGGCCATTCTGGGAGAGGAAGGTAAGCAGGAGATATCTGTGAGACTAGTGTATGGGGACAGCAGACCATGCCGGGAGAGGGAGGTAAGCAGGAGATTTCTATGATACTAGTGTATGGGGACAGCGGCAATTCCGGGAGAGGAAGGTAAGCAGGAGATATCTGTGATACTAGTGTATAGGGACAGCGGGCCATTCCGGGAGAGAAAGGTAAGCAGGAGATATCTGTGATACTAGTGTATGGGGACAGCGGGCCATTCCGGGAGAGAAAGGTATGCAGGAGATATCTGTGATACTAGTGTATGGGGACAGCTGGCCATTCCGGGAGAGGAAGGTAAGCAGGAGATATCTGTGATACTAGAGTATGGGGACAGCGGCCATTCGGGAGAGAAAGGTAAGTAGGAGATGTCTGTGATACTAGTGTATGGGGACAGCGGGCCATTCCGGGAGAGAAAGGTAGGTAGGAGATGTCTGTGATACTAGTGTATGGGGACAGCGGGCCATTCCGGGAGAGAAAGGTAAGCAGGAGATATCTGTGATACTAGTGTATGGGGACAGCGGGCCATTCCGGGAGAGGAAGGTAAGCAGGAGATATCTGTGATACTAGTTTATGGGGACAGCGGGCCATTCCGGGAGAGGAAGGTAAGCAGGAGATATCTGTGATACTAGTGTATGGGGACAGCAGGCCATTCTGGGAGAGGAAGGTAAGCAGGAGATATCTGTGATACTAGTGTATGGGGACAGCAGACCATGCCGGGAGAGGGAGGTAAGCAGGAGATATCTATGATACTAGTGTATGGGGACAGCGGCAATTCCGGGAGAGGAAGGTAAGCAGGAGATATCTGTGATACTAGTGTATGGGGACAGCGGGCCATTCCGGGAGAGAAAGGTAAGCAGGAGATATCTGTGATACTAGTGTATGGGGACAGCGGCCATTCCGGGAGAGGAAGGTAAGCAGGAGATATCTGTGATACTAGTGTATGGGGACAGCGGGCCATTCCGGGAGAGATAGGTAAGCAGGAGATATCTGTGATACTAGTGTATGGGGACAGCGACCATTCCGGGAGAGAAAGGTAAGCAGGAGATATCTGTGATACTAGTGTATGGGGACAGCGGGCCATTCCGGGAGAGAAAGGTAAGCAAGAGATATCTGTGATACTAGTGTATGGGGACAGCGGGCCATTCCGGGAGAGGAAGGTAAGCAGGAGATATCTGTGATACTAGTGTATGGGGACAGCGGCCATTCGGGAGAGAAAGGTAAGTAGGAGATGTCTGTGATACTAGTGTATGGGGACAGCGGCCATTCCGGGAGAGAAAGGTAGGTAGGAGATGTCTGTGATACTAGTGTATGGGGACAGCGGGCCATTCTGGGAGAGAAAGGTAAGCAGGAGATGTCTGTGATACTAGTGTATGGGGACAGCGGGCCATTCTGGGAGAGGAAGGTAAGTAGGAGATAAATGTGATACTAGTGTATGGGGACAGCAGACCATGCCGGGAGAGGGAGGTAAGCAGGAGATATCTATGATACTAGTGTATGGGGACAGCGGCCATTCCGGGAGAGGGAGGTAAGCAGGAGATATCTATGATACTAGTGTATGGGGACAGCGGCCATTCCGGGAGAGGAAGGTAAGCAGGAGATATCTGTGATACTAGTGTATGGGGACAGCGGCCATTCCGGGAGAGGAAGGTAAGCAGGAGATATCTGTGAAACTAGTGTATGGGGACAGTGGGCCATTCCAGGAGAGAAAGGTAAGCAGGAGATATCTGTGATACTAGTGTATGGGGGACAGCAGACCATGCGGGAGAGGGAGGTAAGCAGGAGATATCTATGATATTAGTGTATGGGACAGCAGACCATGCCGGGAGAGGGAGGTAAGCAGGAGATATCTATGATACTAGTGTATGGGGACAGCGGGCATTCCGGGAGAGGAAGGTAAGTAGGAGATAATTGTGATACTAGTGTATGGGGACAGCAGACTATGCCGGGAGAGGGAGGTAAGCAGGAGATATCTATGATACTAGTGTATGGGGACAGCGGCCATTCCGGGAGAGGAAGGTAAGCAGGAGATATCTGTGATACTAGTGTATGGGGACAGCGGCCATTCTGGGAGAGGAAGGTAAGCAGGAGATATCTGTGATACTAGTGTATGGGGACAGCGGGCCATTCCGGGAGAGGAAGGTAAGCAGGAGATATCTGTGATACTAGTGTATGGGACAGCAGGCCATTCTGGGAGAGGAAGGTAAGCAGGAGATATCTGTGATACTAGTGTATGGGGACAGCAGACAATGCCGGGAGAGGGAGGTAAGCAGGAGATATCTATGATACTAGTGTATGGGGACAGCGGCAATTCCGGGAGAGGAAGGTAAGCAGGAGATGTCTGTGATACTAGTGTATGGGGACAGCGGGCCATTCCGGGAGAGAAAGGTAAGCAGGAGATATCTGTGATACTAGTGTATGGGGACAGCGGCCATTCCGGGAGAGGAAGGTAAGCAGGAGATATCTGTGATACTAGTGTATGGGGACAGCGGGCCATTCCGGGAGAGATAGGTAAGCAGGAGATATCTGTGATACTAGTGTATGGGGACAGCGACCATTCCGGGAGAGAAAGGTAAGCAGGAGATATCTATGATACTAGTGTATGGGGACAGCGGGCATTCCGGGAGAGGAAGGTAAGTAGGAGATAATTGTGATACTAGTGTATGGGGACAGCAGACTATGCCGGGAGAGGGAGGTAAGCAGGAGATATCTATGATACTAGTGTATGGGGACAGCGGCCATTCCGGGAGAGGAAGGTAAGCAGGAGATATCTGTGATACTAGTGTATGGGGACAGCGGCCATTCTGGGAGAGGAAGGTAAGCAGGAGATATCTGTGATACTAGTGTATGGGGACAGCGGGCCATTCCGGGAGAGGAAGGTAAGCAGGAGATATCTGTGATACTAGTGTATGGGGACAGCAGGCCATTCTGGGAGAGGAAGGTAAGCAGGAGATATCTGTGATACTAGTGTATGGGGACAGCAGACAATGCCGGGAGAGGGAGGTAAGCAGGAGATATCTATGATACTAGTGTATGGGGACAGCGGGCAATTCCGGGAGAGGAAGGTAAGCAGGAGATGTCTGTGATACTAGTGTATGGGGGACAGCGGGCCATTCCGGGAGAGAAAGGTAAGCAGGAGATATCTGTGATACTAGTGTATGGGTACAGCGGCCATTCCGGGAGAGGAAGGTAAGCAGGAGATATCTGTGATACTAGTGTATGGGGACAGCAGGCCATTCCGGGAGAGATAGGTAAGCAGGAGATATCTGTGATACTAGTGTATGGGGACAGCGACCATTCCGGGAGAGAAAGGTAAGCAGGAGATATCTGTGATACTAGTGTATGGGGACAGCGGCCATTCGGGAGAGAAAGGTAAGTAGGAGATGTCTGTGATACTAGTGTATGGGGGACAGCGGCCATTCCGGGAGAGAAAGGTAGGTAGGAGATGTCTGTGATACTAGTGTATGGGGGACAGCGGGCCATTCTGGGAGAGAAAGGTAAGTAGGAGATGTCTGTGATACTAGTGTATGGGGGACAGCGGGCCATTCTGGGAGAGGAAGGTAAGTAGGAGATAAATGTGATACTAGTGTATGGGGACAGCAGACCATGCCGGGAGAGGGAGGTAAGCAGGAGATATCTATGATACTAGTGTATGGGGACAGCGGCCATTCCGGGAGAGGAAGGTAAGCAGGAGATATCTGTGATACTAGTGTATGGGGACAGCGGCCATTCCGGGAGAGGAAGGTAAGCAGGAGATATCTGTGATACTAGTGTATGGGGACAGCGGGCCATTCCGGGAGAGGAAGGTAAGCAGGAGATATCTGTGATACTAGTGTATGGGACAGCAGGCCATTCAGGGAGAGGAAGGTAAGCAGGAGATATCTGTGAGAATAGTGTATGGGGACAGCAGATCATGCCGGGAGAGGGAGGTAAGCAGGAGATTTCTATGATACTAGTGTATGGGGACAGCGGCAATTCCGGGGAGAGGAAGGTAAGCTGGAGATATCTGTGATACTAGTGTATAGGGACAGCGGGCCATTCCGGAGAGAAAGGTAAGCAGGAGATATCTGTGATACTAGTGTATGGGGACAGCGGGCCATTCCGGGAGAGAAAGGTAAGCAGGAGATATCTGTGATACTAGTGTATGGGGGACAGCTGGCCATTCCGGGAGAGGAAGGTAAGCAGGAGATATCTGTGATACTAGAGTATGGGGACAGCGGCCATTCGGGAGAGAAGGTAAGTAGGAGATGTCTGTGATACTAGTGTATGGGGACAGCGGGCCATTCCGGGAGAGAAAGGTAGGTAGGAGATGTCTGTGATACTAGTGTATGGGGACAGCGGGCCATTCCGGGAGAGAAAGGTAGGTAGGAGATGTCTGTGATACTAGTGTATGGGGACAGCGGGCCACATCAGGAGAGAAGGTAGGTAGGAGATGTCTGTGATACTAGTGTATGGGGACAGCGACCATTCCGGGAAAGGGAGGTAAGCAGGAGATATCTATGATACTAGTGTATGGCGACAGCGGCCATTCCGGGAGAGGAAGGTAAGCAGGAGATATCTGTGATACTAGTGTATGGCGACAGCGGCCATTCCGGGAGAGGAAGGTAAGCAGGAGATATCTGTGATACTAGTGTATGGGGACAGCAGACCATGCCAGGAGAGGGAGGTAAGCAGGAGATATCTATGATACTAGTGTATGGGGACAGCGGCCATTCCGGGAGAGGAAGGTAAGCAGGAGATATCTGTGATACTAGTGTATGGGGACAGCGGCAATTCCGGGAGAGGGAAGGTAAGCAGGAGATATCTGTGAAACTAGTGTATGGGGACAGTGGGCCATTCCAGGAGAGAAAGGTAAGCAGGAGATATCTGTGATACTAGTGTATGGGGAAAGCAGACCATGCCGGGAGAGGGAGGTAAGCAGGAGATATCTATGATACTAGTGTATGGGGACAGCAGACCATGCCGGGAGAGGGAGGTAAGCAGGAGATATCTATGATACTAGTGTATGG